>CM076581.1:655001437-655182914 GCA_034641835.2 Pinus albicaulis
ATCAACAACATCTGAGTCCTAGAATTTGAAAGAACATGAACAAAAATATTGAGCATATGATCTAGAGTTAACCGCGGTAATTCATGTGCTAAAAATGTGGCAACATTACTTACTTAGAAAAAAAATTATGTTAATGACAGAGAATGATATTTTAACTAATTATTTCAAGAAAATCACTTTAAATACCCGACAGCCACATTGGGTTTCCATTCTAAGTGAATTTTATTTTGAAATCAAACACTTAAGAGGGAAGGAAAACTGAGTAGTCGATGCCTTAATTCGAAAGTTGAACTACATCTATGAGATTTTATTTAGTGAAGTTAAAAACTTATTTAAGGAAAAAATTAAAGAAGCTACTTAGATGGATCCTTAATAAAAAAATTTATGGAAGCAAGCTCAAATTCCAATCAATAATGAACAAAAATTATGATATAATATACATGAGGAAATAATGTTGATTTATCGAGGCAAGATGCATGTTCCCAATATGAAAAGTATTAAACAAGTTATTCTTGATGAGTACCATAAAATCATAAGGTTGTAATTTTTCATAATGTTGTATTGTCACATTAGCTTTCTTCTTTGATATTTTCAAGTCCAACCCTTGATGAAATATTGATGACATGATGTTGATGATCATGATAGATATGTGTTTATGATCTAACAACATCTGTTGTTGCATGAAACTAGTAAAGACATGTTGATGACATGTATGCAAATGAAATTACATGAACTTCTATGATACATGGGTATCTGATATTGTTGATCTACAACATAGGTGTGAGCCTCTCCCACACAAAGGAAGGCCGATAGATGTGACTATGCCTGATAGAAACAAAATTGAATTTATGTACAACGAATTTGGTCTATACTCTAAATCGAGGGATCTATGAAATGTATTTCCATTGTAAATTGATTTTTGGAATTGTTGGAATTAACCATGAAATCACACAGTCACTTGGAAGATTTTAGTTTTGTAGATCTATTGCAAATAGTTGTAATATCTGTCGTCAGGGAAGGTTTGTATGTTTGAACCGAACTTCTATTCGCAGGTGACCGAGACATTCATATGTATATGTCATTATGTTTGAGGATTGCGCTACATGTTTTGGCTGATTGATATTAATAAGTTGTTTTTGGAACTTTTGACATGATGCATAATGATTGAGATATGTATCGAATTATAGATCTTATCACAATCTCACATTTGGATTTGACATGATTTGATCTGGTGATACTTGATTTTCCCAGATGTCAATGATATGTGGGCATAGTGACTTTCAGTGTCATATGTGAGTATACAGAAGTATGGTTATGTATTGGCCTCGTTTTTCCTATCACAATGGTTGTTGTGACTTAGTATGGACATGCATAATTTAACCATGATGTGTATGCACTCACATATAGTGATGGGAATGGAAAATAGTGACATGTTCAATGATAGACTTGATGGCATGATATTAAATGAAGTCAAGACATGACATGAGCATTACCTATCACATCGTTGAAATAAATGATACTATGAAATCAATGTCTTTTATAATAGTTTTGTTTGGCTTTTAAAATATCATGAACTAACTTCGTTGACACAAGTTTGATTTATGTAAGGCTGATATGGAAAGGCATTATGCTTGTAGATAGCATTGCATGATGCAAGCTTCTTAATTCAAATTTTTCTATATTTGACAGATATCTGGTGAAGTCATGATAATCAGTTTCAAGGTATGGCCTTGATTTTGATTTTTGATTTGGTTTTACATACTGATAGTCTACCCTTGACATGTGATGAGCCTCTAAAAATATAAGTAAGAGGGAGATGGATCCTAAATATCGTAATGGTGTATCATGGCATGATGAATCAATTTCTAGAATTTGGGGAAGAAATTCCATATTGCAAGACTATTGAAATGTGTTTCTGTAATTTAAATCCTTTGACAATGTGGTTTAAAGTTCAAATGTTGATTGAATGTGACATGACATATGTTAGTTGATTGAAGAACTGATGTTCCATTTTTAACATCCATCCTTATATGATGCTTATAGAACATGATTAAATCCATGATTGAGCTGCTTCATTCATAATGTCCACCAAATATCTTTTGAAATATCTGTATGAAATGTTCTACTTGTAAAGTTTGAGATATTTCTCCCATGATATGTAGCTGCATGAATGAATTGATGATGCTTGGGATTAGTATTAATGAGAACATTTGGATGTTGCCTTAGTATGGATTATTCCATGATATCTTGGACGAGAGGTCGATAGAACAATTGAGGTTGGGCACAATGATGCTAGCAAGGCTAGTTGTCAGGCATGATGTAGAATATCCCTATAGAGTTGTCTGATAATGATCTGGATAAGACATGGATACACCGTGATGACAAATAATCCCTCATACATATAGTTGGGACTATTATTTATCCATTCATTCAGATATTTTAGTTGTTCGAGACAAGGTTAGGATTGTGATTCACACCTCCTTGATAGGGAAGATGATTTTGGTATCCATGTGTGATTGACACCTCCATGAGAGGGAGGATGGTTATAGTATATTGTTATGATTGGTATCTTGTTGTGATTTACAAGATTATGTATGTTCTAACATAACACTTGATGAACATGAATCAATAGATACCAAATGAGAGCAACATTGTCAATGACACTTAACTAGACCTTCCTCCCTATCTGAGCTCCCAAGATGAGGAATTGAGATAGAGGGCTCCTGGGGTTAAGGGAACTCTAAAAAATAGTGGGTATTCGGTATCTGTTACCCATAAGGTTGAGATTTTTCCCCCTTATCTTCATATGGTCATAGAATTCTGCTCCCCTGATTGGTATTTGCAGAGTATACCCTAATTGGCATCATAGCCACAAGCAGGGCTTGTCAGGAATACGGCTCCTCATTTGGCCAATGTGTTGATAATGGACTTGGGGTGTACAACCCAAGGCACTTATGATGCAGGTGTTCTGCCACATAACTATTCAGGGTCATCGATGGGAATATCATTAGGAAATTGGGTGGGATGAGACAAACATATGCAGTTTCGGGTTATGAATGAGCTCCCCAATGTAATCCCAGGGTCGATATGGGCTCCCGTGTGTAGATGGATATCCTATTGATAGATATGGGGTTGTAGAGGTATATCCCCACCATGATATTCTGGGTAGATATGTGCTCCCTGACAATACACTCTTTGTTGTTGATTGATGATGATATTCCCAGTAGTCGCCCACTATCAAAGAATCTAGGATGATAGCCTGATGGATGAAGGGTTATTTCCTAATCTCCCCTCGGGTGATAAATTCATCTTCTAGATCTGAAAATGTTGAGCATACAAGCAGGAGCAATTAAGAGATAATAAAAAATAAGAACACAAAGTGCATTGATGATTTATGATGAGAAAGATCCACAGTATGTAGACTACATAACAAACATGATCAGTGACGATGCGTGATGACACATGAAGATAACATAATAACATATTGATCGATGAATAGATATTAGTAGGTGGAATTATCCCTGGTTGAGAGGGAGTGTTAAAATTATACAACTACAGTCAAATTCCCCTATGGATATCTCATATGGTTGAGATTATAATTTCACCATATTCCTCTTTTTAGGAGGACCAAAATTGACCTATAGATCGCCCCAATTGGTTAAGAAAAGGTTAAATTATGAACTAATTTATTTATTAAGTGAAATATAATGGGTTGGCCTAACCACATGTGAAGTTAGCCTTAACCCCAAGTGGCCACACACAAAAGATATAAATAGAGGCAACCTCAAGATCATTTGCACACATTCTCTCATGAGATCTTCTTCAAGCTATTTTGGTATTGGTTCATATTTTCTATCTGGGCTCGCAAAGATACATTAGGAGAAGCTTCAATAAAGGATCAAGATCACACGTAGAGGCTCGCATTTGATTTTGGTGTTCTGGGCCATAACCGCGGGCACCGAGCGATTGAACTGAGCCATAACCATGGGTAGGAATTTTCAAGGTTGTGATTGAGCTAATAGAACCATAGGCAGGCCTTGTTTATGGCATGGCGGTGGTGACGAGCTGTTCAGGCCCTCAGCCACGGGCACAGAATGTCGAGGTTGTGGTCAGGTATAGTATAATCATGGGCTCACAGTGTTAAGGTTGTTGTTGAAATTTTTTATGGGAAGATCTAATATGGATCACAGTTAGTAGCTTGTGCAATATCTTCATTCATCCGTCGCTTAGTCACAATCAGTTCAGAACAGTCATTGCCAACATCCTGGACTCAGATCTAGGACTTGGTAGTTAAGATCACTTGATGATATTTCATATTCGTGCTCTTGAGGTTGTATATCTATAGACCTATAGATCTTCTCTATGTATTTGCTCTGTGAAATGTATCTACAGTATTCACTCTGTACCAACAATATTCATCAATATGCTTCAACCAGTGTCAGTGAAACTTAATTCTCAGAAAAAATTTCCTTCAAAAGAGATATGTGTAAGGTCACATTATGCATGTGTTAGTTGTTTTACTACGTCATAAATATATGGATGTTTGGATCATTTTACTCTTGTTACTGAATCATTTGATGATGATCTAGAAGAATAATTGTCAAGGGTTTTCCCCATAGTTGGTTTTTCCCTGGTCTTGGACCAATCCTGGTGTATTTATGTGTTCATGATTCTCTTCCTTTGATCTCTTACATTTTACTTCTTAGATGATGATGGTGATGTTTTTCTTTCTACATAGTTGCATTTTCTGATGTTTAATAATGTAGATCTGTACAATGATATAATTATTTGGGGTGAAATTAAAAAGATATTGAATAAATGTAACTATCAAAGAAAATAACAATGTATCTCTATGGAAATTAACAAATATTTACATCATTTTATCAAAATTAGTGTCACTAGCTTGCCGCCTTGGAAAAACTATTAGAGGTACCAAGGTAGAGAGTCAATAAATTGGAAAATTAGAGTCCATGAAAAGAGCCTTACTGAGCTTCATAGTGTGTCCTAATCATAAAATTATACTGATCATGTAAGTAAAGTAAAACATAACTATATCCCAGCTCCACTTATTTCATTGATTTCCACCCGTGTCAAGGTACTGATACTTTGAGATATTATTTCTTATCATTTCTACTTTAATGAGGAAGGGGGGAAGGAAGACAAAGAAGAATGGTTGAAAACAGAGAGTGTAGGAAAAATGTCATTAGCTAATGAATCTTTGAATCAATTAGCTAGTCTACAGAGATGTGAGGGAATTACAACAAAGGTTCCAGGAAGGAGTTTTTCGATGAGATTTAGGGAAATTTTGAGTCTCCAAATTTTGGAAATTTTGAGAGAGGTGGATACATAGAAGATCTTAGTAATCAGGTAAATAACAAGATAAGGTTCACCTGTAAGGTTTAAGTGAGAGAAACTGATGGTGGAGGAAATATTGGACACATTTCATGATCTTTGAGTTTTTTTTCATTATTACTATTATGGAAATTGTAACCAAAATATAGATGAACGTTGTCTTCTATTTCTGAGAAAAATATTCCCTCATGGCCTGCAGGAATAGGGTTTCCCTTGAAGGCAACATTAAATTTTATTTTGATAACATTAAGAGGAGGGGAAGAGAAATGCAAGGGGGAGGAGGGAGTTGATGAGGGAGGGGGAGAAGAGAGTTTGGAAAGGAAAGAGGGAAGATTGACAGTAGTGAGAATAGGTGCCTCAAAGTCTTGGAATTTTCATTTTGATGTTGACTAACTAGAGATAAGGATGGTTTATTTAAGATTACAAAGGAAGGCATTCCATAGAGATAGGCTAGATTCTTGAGAGTTTCATAAGATGCATTGATTGTGTTCTTTCCAAAGAATCCATTGGACAAATGCAATTGCAAGACTCCATGCTATATTAAGAATGGGATTGCAAAATGGGGAAAGAGGCCAAGTATTAATCAAGTATGGGGGTAATTCTATAGCCAGAAAGGAATTCTAAAGAGATTGAAGGACTATTTCCAAAGATCTTGGGCCCAAGGAAAAGAGAGGAAAATGTGTTCATGGTTTTCTTTACTGGATTGGCATAAGAAACCAAGTGAGGTAACATAGGGGATTTGTTTTCTCAATAGAAGCTTATTCTAGGTTAATTTTTTTCTATAGAGGATAATCCAGAGAAAATAAGTTATCTTGGGCCAAATATTTTGATGTTGTATTTTAGACCATACATGTTGATTTGGAGTGTGAGTGTGATTTTCCATAAGGAAGTAATATTCTTTAATGGTTAAAGAACCCTATGGTTGAAATTTGCAACGGAATTTTCTTGGATCTTCCGAATAGTGTATTTGATAATATAGAAAACTTTCCATGAATTGTTCAAGAGCTTTGGTTGATAAGGGGATGTCCTAAGAGGAGGGAGATTTTCATCGACGATAATTGGTATTTAGGGAGATGTTTTCCGATTAATTACAAAAAATATTTTTTCGTTGGGATTTCATAGCATAATATATATATTAAATATATTATTAGGAGGATATTTTTGGAATTTGATGCTAATAATCATCCCAAAATTGAGCATCTTTTCCATCCTTGGCTTCAAAAAAAGAAATGTTTTTGTACTAAATGTTCCCTTTACAACTTAGATTCTAGATGTATGAGCCCATTGGAAAGATAAATACGTGGATATATTGGGTCACGAGGAATTTGGTTGCTATATTTATGCGGTCATATTTGCTTTAGTAAGTCCTAACCTTATTGCAACCAATGCCACCAAATTTTGGCTTCTAGGACATTGTTTATAGTTTCTAGATCCCAGAGGCTTAGTCCTCTTGATTTTTTTGGGAGAAGTAATTTATCCAAAAAAAAATAATGCTCATTTTTTATATTTTTCCACTCCTCCCCATAAGAAATTTCACTAAAGGAATTTGATTTAATGAAGGATGTTTTTTGGTGCTTCACTGTGGAGAGAAGATACATGGGTAAGGAATGCAAGGAATATTTATGAATGATAGTTCAGTCAACTATGTCAAGTGAATAGATAATCTAGCTATCCATTAGGTTAGTAATATTTTGAATAAGGCTTGGGAAAATTTTGGTACATAGGAAATTGGTAGCTAAAGTGATGCCTAGATAGGTAGTAGGTAAGGTGATTTTATTGAAGCCTAAGAGATTAGTGAGATGATGTTGAATAGCAGGTGGAGTATTGAAGAAAAATATCTTAGAATTTTGTAAATATATGTCCATGCCTGAAGAGGTTTTAAAATCATCCAAGACTTTTAAAAAATATAATGCTTCTTGGATAGTTGGAACAACCATGAGAATTATATCATACATAAATTGTTAATACATGGATTTCTCATTAGAGTTATAGAAGGATAGACCCTTGATTGAACCATTAGTAACCATTTGTTTTAGGGTCTATCTTATCCCTTTGGCTACAAGGATGAAGATAAAGGTGGAACGATGGTCATCTTGACGAATTCCTATAGAAGGGTTGAAAGCCTTAGATGGAGAGTCATTAACTAAGATAGAGAATAAGGAAGAGGAGAAAAGGAAAAAAATATAGGTGATATAGGATTTAGAGAATTGAAACATTGAGAATTTGTGAAATGTAAGATCAAATTAAGTTATCAAAATAAATAAAGCTTAATGAGCATACCTACTCTTTTGAATGATGAAGGGAATGAACCGGCTCTTGGTCCACTATTATCCCATTGAAAGTTTTTCTTCATTAAACATAGCATGTTTTCTTCAGAGAGATGAGCGATGAAAGAATGGGGTTTCAAATGATTGGAAGTGACTTTAGAGATAATTTTGTAGATAGTGTTGCAAAGGGAAATACAATGAAAACCATTAGGGTCCTATGGATTATATTTTTTTGGCACAAGGATCTAAGAAGAGTAGTATGAAGGGATGGTAGGATATATTTTTTTATTTGATATTCCTCCACATATCTCCATACATCCTCTTGTATGAATGACCAACATGGTTAACAAAAATCAAGGGTAAAGACATTAGGGCCTGGTGCTTTGTTTTTTGGAATTCGAAAGATGGTTTTTTGTACTATATGTATGCAAGTAGGATGAAGTAGAGCCTCATTTTATCTAGATTGATTAACGTAGGGATGCAGTGGGTGATTTTATTGATGGCTTCAACTCTAGAGGGGGAGAATATGATAAGAGATGTTTGTAATAGGAAATAATCTCACCTTCAATATCAACGTGCTTTAAGAGCTTAATGCCCAAAAGTTTTAGGGACGAGATTTTATTTTTTCTTCTATGATTAAGCATGGAGCAATGGCAAAATTTATAATTTTTCTCACCTTTTTTGTGCCATATGATGCACGATTTTTGAACTCCACTTATTTTCTCATATCTTTGATTCGAGTGATGAGGATTTCTTCCTCTATTGCAAGGTATTCATATCTACCATCCATGATGATTTGTTTTTGTATTTGTTTCATGCATTCTTTAAGATCCTGCTCAGCTTGAAATATGTCCCCAAATTTCTTCTTATTCTATATTTTGATGAAAATTTCAAAATATTTGAGACTTTATTGAAAATACTTCATGGGACTAAAAATGATAAACTTCCATACTAGACCAAATGCTACTATCTAGATGAGTTGATGGCATCAGTTGTCGCACAATGGAATTTTTGTTAATATCACAAACGACAACATAGCATTGATATGGGAAGAATTGCATGTCATTGGTGCTAAATGGGTAAAATTATTATAATATGCAGTACGATATTATATAACTATATTGTAAAAATATCATTTTAATTTTTTGTCTATCAATATTTAGTTTATTTTTTATAATTAATTTAATATTTGATATTGTTTAAAATGTTTAAAGAAACATGTATTCTTAATTCTTACTTTTAATGGGCATACACATGAGAAGGATGAGGTAGAGCACGAGTCATGATGAATGAGATGAAAGATCATGATGATTTAGCTAGTGGAGAAGGTTCTTTATTCAGTAGGTTTGATGTCAGGGAAAGAAGTGGGGGGGTAAAAACATAAAGGCCACTCCACTAGATATGATGCTACTACAAGTGCAAAATGTTCTTGCTTTAACAGGTTTGAGGCTAGGGAAGGAAGTGGGGAGGTAAAATCCCACACCCTGCTCCAGTAGATAAGATGTTGATTAGTTATGAAACAACATAATAGATGATTTTCCTGATTTGTGATAGAAAGTGGCATACATTGGATGGGAGAGGGTAAGTTACCTTCTCCCATGAAAATTCTCACACACAAAGTTCCCACAATGCAACATGAATAACTTGAATTGTTTAGATAAGAGAACAAAATTCAAAGAAAGGGAATGTTGTTTGTTACAAGCTAGTTCTCCAGCTGTAGGTTACGATGAGTATTTATGAGGTAAAAAAAATTAAAGGGAGAATGAATATAACCAATTTTTAAGGGAATATAAGTATATACATTTTTAAGAGTGTTAGCATACTTAGGATCAATGATTTAGTTTTAGAGATAGTTGGGTGGTCGAGCTCCGAGTATTGTAGCCAACCATGAACGTAAATGTAATATGATGCTTTTGGCTCATGTAGAATCATGAGGGTAGAGTAGACATGCTCCAAGCTAAAATTTGATTCTTCAATGTATTCATTAGAATAGGAAATGTAGTTGTAGATGATTTGGACAAAGAAATTAAATGACCATGCAGGGAAGTTGAAGTGGAGGAAGTGGTAGCCCAATTGAAGAATTGGTACTTGAATTGGGAAATTTGAAGAATAGAGAGACCAGGTTATTTTGGATGGTAGAGATGTATTGGGTTATGACGAAAAATGTGACTCAATTGGTATTAGGTTATGAAGGAAATTGTTGCTTAATGAACTGGTCTAGAGTGATAGAAAGATATCGACCTAAAGCATCAACTAATCATATCCAAAAGTAAATTTGAATTTTTTTTAGAAGGTTTTTTGGTTGGAATATTAATCAAGGAGGTTGATAGTGATGTAGGAGAGGTAGAGGAAGAAGAGGGCTCATGATGTTTTAGGGTTACCTGTTACAACCCCATTATTATCACAAGGGATCCCAAACTAGTGGCACCCTAACTAGAACTAGAGTTCAGGAGATGTAGACAAGAGGAGGTAACGCTAAAAATTGTCCTTGAGGAAGTACCTCCATATATTGGTTAGTTATGGTTTTGGTTAGTTTACTATTGAAACAATATAGCCTCCAAGCTATAGTTTCTATAATATTTTCTTCTTTGACTCTATATTTCACTAGAAGATGAGATCTTAGTTCCTAGGTGGACCTACTTTGAAACTTTGTATCATTTTTATCTCATTTTATCGATATGATAAATAAAGGAGACTTAATTTTAGACTTTTAATTTTTCTGTAAGTTGTCCTTGTGTTGCAATATAAAATATTTACATCATTTTATCAAAACTAGTGTCGCTAGCTTGCCACCTTAGAAAAAATACTAGAGGCAATAAGGTAGAGAGCCAAGAAATTTCAAAATTAGAGGAGAGTGCATGAAAATAAAAGAATAAAACCATTTCCCCCCCACTTACAGGAGACTAACAACAAGAGACAAAAATAGGAGCCTTATTGAGTTACATATTTTATACTAATAAGAAAATTATATTGAGAATGTAAGTAAAGGAAAACATAACTTTATCCAAGCTCCACTTATTTCATCACTTTACACCCGTGTCGGGGTACTGATACCTCATATATTATTTCTTATCATTTGCGTTTTAATGAGGAAGGGTCGAAGGAAGACCAAGAAGAATGGTTGAACATAGAGAGTGTGGAACAACCTTCACTAGTTAGTCAATCTATGAATCAATTATCCAATCGACAAATATGTGAGGTAATGCTGACAAATGTTTTAGGAAAGAGTTGTTTTATGACATTTAAGAGAGAAGCCTTGTTGGACATGTGGCATTCCTACTACTTGAAATGTCACAATAGTCCAGTCAATACATTGAAAATGTTCAAAGTTCAGTTTCAGGTGCACATCTACAGGTAAATGGTGATATTTTGGGCTTTGGCTGGTTAAAGATTCATATTTCCTGTGATGGGTGCATTAGTATGTTTATGGCACAATTTTGATGTCAAAACATTAACCTAAAATGAAAACTATGTTTAAAACCCTATGGAGAAAAAATATATGGTTTCAAAACATATTGTACCAAACCTAAGGAATAGACCTAAGGAATAAACGTAAGGAACAAACATAAGGAATAAACCTATGGTACCAAAAACATGGCGCATATATTTAATACTATATAACCAATAGTTACAAAACTATGGTATTAGTGGAGATAATATGGTAACTATGCTAACGATGGGCATATGTATTTAAATGGAGGATCCAAGCCCAATGGCATAGGTGGCAGCCCAACAACGGTGGGGAGATGGCACCTTCATACACGACAAGATAGTTCAGAAGTTTTTCCAAAGGTTCCACCACAGGTCCTGTCACCGTCAGAGGTGGCATGGTTGAAAAACAACACACATATGGTTGAGGTGTCGGTTAGGTGGCACGAAGCAAGTCGAGAACACTGAGGGGTTAGGCCACGAGGTTGTGTTTACGTGGACCTATGGGTTCATGATATCAAAAGACATTAATTCTGAAAAGAATATTCTATGTTTGACATTCCGAAAACAATACCACCGCTAGATCCCTGTTACAACAAGCCAAAACCACCGGAGAAAAGCCACGGGTCTGTGTTCATATTGACTGCTGGAGATATCCATATCTGTAAGCTAGGTTTCGGTGATAAGTTTTGTTAAGAGATATGTATATCGGGTATTAAACAAAGCACCATAAACTAAGGTTGTAAGGTATGATTTGTAAAGCATACATAATGCACCATATCCAAAGTAATGCACTATATATTAAACAATGTATGCCCAATTAGGTTTAAAGTTAATGTTGTATCATAAAAGAGATGTGCTAACCTAAGGTTGCGTTGGGGTGTTGAAATATCATTACACCATGTAAAAGATAGTTCACCAAACCAAAAATGTTGCTATGTATAGCACAAAAGGTTTGACATTGGAACCTGCCTGAGGCATTACAAAACATTAGCCATTGCACCAACGGAGTGGGGAGTGAATAGTGATTTTTTGAACAGGGTGTTGTATGTGGCTATCTTTCTTCATATAATCATATCTTGGGCATCCTTGAGCCATTTTGAGAACGAAGATGAGCATTGGAAAGTTCAGACATAGGGCTTATTTTCTACAGAAACTAGTTGTGCCTACATTCATAGATAAATTGGTGAAATTTTAGGTAATGAAAATATTTTGAGAATTCCTAATAAAACAGACTCCCACTTGGAAGCGAACCCGGAGACATAGTCCAAGAGAGGCAAACTTTGTAATCAATGTTTTTAGTTTTTTCTTATTTTATCTCTGTTGTTTATGATTAGTTACTATTAATAATGTTATGTTTAAGGCATAATAATAACTCAATTTCCTTCATTCATTCATATAAATTCTTCCTTATTCAATTGTGGAAGCAATCAAACCCGTAGATTTTAGATCATATTTTGGTATCAGAGTGAGGTTGATCATGTTTAAGAAGGACATTTCCAATGAATTTTGACTAGATATAGGTTGTGACGTGGAGAAGGGAAACTCGAAGAGATAAATCCTGAGATTCCAAAGAGGAAAATCTCTCAAAAGATGGCAGGTGGAAACGAAGGAGAAGCTCTTGAGATAAAGAGCGAGGATCAAATTTAGCAAATGTTCCTTAATACGCAATTGATGACTACAAAACTTATGAATAAAAGAAGGCAAGAGATGCAACTTCATATTATAAAGCCTTGAAAGAGAAAAAGGGTAAGGAAAAGGTTTATGGTAATGGATCTCCTTCTTCTCCTTCTTCTTCTTCTTCTTCTTTATCCCTATTGAGCTGCCATTTTTTCGAAATTTTTACGATTTTTATCAGATAATTTTGTGCTCGCACCTAATATTTTAATACTTTTTATATTATTAAGTTAATGATTAGAGGAATTTAGAAACATTAATTATTAAATTATAAATTATTTTTATTAATTAATTTGAAGGCTGTTTTATGTAAATTTCATTAATAAATGCCTTCTTGGTGGTAGGTGAATATGTCTAGCATCAACAGTGTTGGAATGCTTCTCGAAGTGTATTTGAGTACAGATTCATGCACAAAGTAGAACCAAATTTGAGTGGAGATTCATATACTTCTATGTTTCCCTTCAGTAACACTGAACATTTCAAGGCTTTTCAAATCCTTCAATTGGCCATTCGGGAGATAATGTGGCCATGGGTTATCAAACAACTGCCATCATGAAGATCTGTGCTTTTGAAATCACAACCGGAAAGAAAGTGGATTTATTTCCAAAGTTCCATTCATGAATTATCGACCTCACTTGCAACGCAACGAGCCACCTAATAAAACAAGGTGGTGAGAGTATTGTTGAAGCTGTGCCGAATGTTGGCCCTACTATAAAGTAAACTGCTTCGACATAGATGTAGTCTAGGATAGATGCATTATCAAGAGAAATTTCAAAACTGCATACAAGAAGAGCATCATCAGGTATGCTTGATCACATTATTATCAAATCTTATGGTGTACAGACACCTCTAAGCCATATTGCAGCTATATCTGTCTTAGATTCACAAACACTTAGTGTGACACCTTATAGCTTAGATGTCATTAAATATGTCAGGCGCACGATTGTTTGATCTCCTTTAGGCTTGAATTCAACACCTGAAAGACAACGCCTCATTGTGCCTATCCCAACATGAATAAATAAGTTGGTTTCAAAGGCCTCTGAGGATGTCAAACAATGTCAAAGAGAGTATAAGAAGAGAAAGGAAAAAGACATTACAATAAATCAATAAGGCTATATCTAGCATGTCCACAGACGATGTCAAGAGGATAGAGAAATAAATGGATGATCTGACAAAGAAATTTGTTAAAACTATTGAAGATATGTGTAAATAAAAGGAAAAAAAATACACCCAACAACAAAGCAAGTGGTGAATTTGTGAGATTTTTTTCTCGTATTGATGGTGCTCTTGGGGTTCTAAGGTAGAGGCACTTAATTGTGATGTTGTTGAGCTGATATTGTTGGAGTTCGATCAGATTTACCATTTGGCATGCTCTGCGTCTCTCGTTCAGTACAAGTTCAATCATATGAAGACAATCATGACAAATGTGATGGGGATGTTGTATATATTGGGTCTGGAAAAATGAATTGGATCCCGCTTCTTTCTTACCAGTACAAGTAAGGTATAAGGGGATCCTCTCTAGCATCCACATACGAAGAAATGTCAAAACATGTAGGTGTTACAATTTGCGATGATGAGGGCAAGCGTATAGCTGAGAATTTGACGATGGAATATCATTGGGGGTCAAATGTGGAGGTATTAATTGCGCATATATTCAACACATATGGACCCAAAATGTGCATCAAATATGGTCGTGCTGTTAGAAACTTTGTTGCTCAAGCACTGTGCAAAGAACCTTTGACGGTCTATGATGATGTATTGGAGCTTTCCCGTTGTTCGCCAGCAATATGATAAAGTTAAATTTCTTCCAGAAGCTAGATTCACACCAATTCGAATACAATTTGAAACAAATATTAACCAATTTGCATTAATAATAAATCTACATACAATGTAACAATAAATACGAGCAAGTAAGGGCAGCCCTGCTACTATAAAGCAGAGGTCTGCGCACTAAGGAAGCCAATTTTTCTCAGATCCAGAACCGACATCGAATTTGCAGAGGAGAGGATAAGAGATTGTAATGGGAGCAACAACTTATGTTGTATTTTCCATTCGAATTCAGAATTTTAATACATAATTTGCTTCAGCGTTTTAATTATACGTACATATTATGGTTTGTTGTGATTTCTTGAAGTAGATTGGGTTAATCTAGGCTTGCTCTAGGAGTGGTAAGGGCCCACCACCACTGGAGACAAGTCCTGTAGCTGAATTATATCATAGATATTATGTCAATTTGAATTTATAAATATAATATTCATTTAAAAAGTTGCGAGATTATATCTTAGAATTATCATTTCATTATGTACTTAAAACTTTCATTTCAATTCCATAAGCTTGAATGGAATGTTGTAAATTTGGTTTCATAATTGTTAAATGATTACGCGAGAGTCCTCACTAAGCAATGGTCTTGGTATGATTGCGTGGCATGGGTCAGTAAATAAATGGAGTTAATAATTGTATCACAAGTCTAGAAACAAATTTGTTATGCTTTGTTTAATTACTATACCTTACCAAGTTTCGCAACATTATAATTCTGTGATTAATACTCACGAAAAAGTAAGACAATGTTGATCGTGAGTGGAGTGTGAGAGTGTTATATGATTAGTGTAGGACTAGATTTTTGTTAAAAGCTGATAAGAGTTGACATTTCTTAATCGTTTTAGTTATAGGAATATAATGATTTCTGAGTATGATCAGAATTAGAAAAAATTTTAATGCTTTGAATTTAAGTATGTTAAAACTGCCAATTTAGAATATTGATTCAAGGTTTGCATTACTTAGTTTCTGTTGAATGTTTGCAAGATTTAATGCTCATTTGATTTGTTAATGCATCCCAATATTTCACTTAGTAATTAGATCTCTTTTTAATTAGAATCTTTCTTGTTTTTAGAGTGTAATCAATTTCTTTATAAGAGTAAGTCTAAGTGTGAATTTGATTGTGCAGGTAGATATATCAAGTCTAATGTAGAGTAATTTAGCTTTCATTATGAGTTAGATGATTTAGAAGGGTGAGCTTGCTTTTGAATAATTCATTGCATCTAGATCAAAGTCTTTGAATTGAAGGTTTCTCATAGATTATCTGCTATGTGATTTTTACTAGGCTCTTTTAATTGTTATTTTACATGAAGTGAAGTGGTTTTCTTCGAGCAATAGTTAGAAATTTTGCTTGTTAGTTTGAATCTTGAATCTGTTATCAAGAGTAGTTGTAGTTAGTTTAAGGTGTGAAGTTCTCATTAGAATAATGTGTGTGTCCTTTTGGTTATCTCGATCTTAGTTTCAAGTGTTAGTTTCAATTTAATGAGAGGAACAAATAGATTTAGGTTTTCAAGATATAATAGGAGATTTAAAAAGTAGAATTCTAAGCTTATCCAAATATAGTGCGAAAATGTAATATGATTGAGGATTGCTTTGTATTTCCTTATAGTTTAATTGCAGTATGGAGTTTGCGATGAATGCTATATATAGTTTAAAGTACAAATTATTCTGAAGTACGGAACCGATTGACTAAATAGGAATCTTAAATTACTTTTAGAATTTGAATATGTTTATTTATTTTGCCTCGTCAACCAGTGAGATTGATTTTTATTTCAGAAAATTGAATTAACTATCAGGATTGCAGGAAGGTTGAATATGATGGCTTGATAAAATTGGTTAAGTGGGTTCCCTTGTCAATATTGTTTATCTTCCAGCAAATGTGTGTTTCATTCCAGTACCTAGTTTATCATTACAAATGAATATATATACTTTGACCATTAAGTTGAGCCAAGATGCAGTACAACTCGCCTTTACGACTCCCAAATTGAGAATTAATATTGAGAGGTCTAGTATGACAATTAAAAATCTCAACATTTTGGTGTCATATCTAGGGAGTTGTATTTTCGTTTGGGTAAAATTATTATTACAAATTTTCAAGGGTATTGCAGGACGTCATAGGTCAGAGAGTGTACGGTAAGACATGAGTGAAGTGCCATGCATCCACTTTTGTGGGGTTGCTCCAAAGTCTGACCATTGTTGCATATCTTTGAACTTTATTTTCCTTTTCTTTATGCATGAAAGTAGAAGTAGGCCTTAGAATGGTCTGAAATATTTTATGAGAAATTTAATTTTCGACTTGTTTTTCTTTCAATAGATTAAATATTTCTTTGATTCAACATTTTCCCCAACACGTCATTCCCTTCCTTTTATGATTTTTTTTTTTTTTGTTATGTAAGTGTGTTGATATTTATTTCAGCCAATAGCTTTTAAATTCATTTATCTTCAAAAACCCAATATTTAGCGTTATCTCATTTTTGGGGTGTTGTAACAACCCTTGTGTATTAATCCATGTGATGACAAAATGCACGAGTTAGCTTGTTGAAGAAAAGAAAATGGTATTTTGAGGAATAATTCAATGAGGAGTTTTTATGCGGCTACAGAGAGGGAAAAATCATCCAATGAGGAATTAACATGAGCATAATTGAACACCTTTCTTGAACATAAATTAAATATTATTAAATCTTTGATTTCGGAATTGGATGATTTGTAAGAGCAAGAGAAGGATGAAGAACCACTACTTATCCTTTGCGCCAACTATAGAAAGAAACACTGCCTTGGAAAGTAAGTTTGTGAGATTTGCGAGGATGGTCATGCAACCAAAAATTGCCCATCATTGCCACGATTACGAAAAGAACTCATGGAATCAAGTAAGGAATAAAATCAACTACCAAGTATAACTCAAAACCCATTATCATTTCATACTTGGAATAATGCTTATTTTCCTCAACAGGTTCCTCAACATGGTTTTAATCCTGCAGCTTCATGAAAAAAATTTAATCCTCCTTCAATTGAATATAATATTTCATGGCCACAGTGGCCCTCATCCTCAAGCTAGATATCTCCATGGCCTCAAGAATATTTTTTATCCTTCTCTTTAATCCAAATCCAAATCTTAGTCAAAGCATTAACCAATACCCTATCCCAAACCACATCCTAAACCCTAATTTAAACCATTTGGTTGCACAAGAATTTGAACCACTTATTCTTTCCATTGATTCCCCTATTGAACGAAAAAAGAATGAATCTAGAAACTCCCCCCATTACCGTAGAATATTCACCTTGGGAAGATGTAATTCAAAGACCACCAGAGGAGCAATCTTTGATTGGAACTTGTTCTGAAAATTTCGTTGAAACTCAAAACCCTAGAATATCTCTCAACCATTCTTGTCAATTTGAAAATCAAATATTCGAGCCTAAACTTGAGGGATTTATCTTTTCTCATTCACTAGATTATTTGTGCCTCCAGGAGAGTGACTATCAAACTATGAAAGATTTGCATCAGTTGGAGAATCATAAATATGTGGATTCCATTAAATACTAGTTTTGAGCAGTCATCAAGCCATCTTATTTCCTCAGCATTTGGAAACCCTTGGTACCATATAAATTTAAGCAACTTGTTTCTTATGCATTGGTATGTCTTGAAGTCTATTCTTTAAAAATAAGTGTGAGTATAATCAACATTTTGTTACGCACATGGCTTCATTGGAAGTACTCCTATACTTAAAAGGGAGTCTTTCTCCTCTTAGGGTAAAGTAGGGTAGGAGAATAAATAAATATGTTATAATGCTATTAGAGTTTTTAGTTTTAAATCATGGCGATTAAAACTAATCTTTATCCACATTAGTTGTTAACACACACATTTGTGACAAATCTTGTTGAGTACAATTCAATCTAATACCTCATGATTTTGCAAAAGTAACCATGATTTATCACTCTAATAGGTTGTCATCTAGGATATATATTTCCATTTTCCCCTAGAAGGTAACATTGCGAAAGCCCCTATGGTGGAACGCTCTTGTAAAAATCATAATGAGCTATTGAGGAGAAAACTAGAATTCTTAACTCAAAGAATATTTCAGTCATTATCTGGGATATTTTTAAGAAGTTTCTAGGGTAGAGGAACTAGCCCGTAATGATTAGCCATTAAAAACTTTTCATGCGATCCGATACTCTTAAGGAGTAGATCTGTCTCCCCACTTATTAAGTAACCTTTTAGGTTAATCATAATCAGAGTTAATAAAATATTTAGGGGAGGATAGGAGGTCTCATGATGAGCCGACCTACCGCAATCATGAGACCTATCATGCATAAAATTACTGCTCCTGGTCACCAAGCTAGAGTAATGGCTTTCAGCCAAAAAGCTAGAAGATATGAGGTCTCATCACGAGAAAGCACGTTCATTCATGTTACTTCTTGTGAGTGGCACTGCCAACAGTTGGTTACTAAGCCAGGACAATGGCCTTCATCTGAAGAGTTAAATAATATAACTCCGAATCTATACCTAGTAAGTGGGACATAGACATTTCACGGGGTTAAAAGACATCTCTACCGAGGTTATGGACATCTGCGGGCAGCAGGTCCATGTCTGTGGTATTAAAGTTAATTGCATACTATGATTTTCTTGGTTATCCTTCTCTTTCCCTAAAACTCATCATTTTTCTTGGAAAATGGTTTTAAGATGATTTTAACAAGATGATTTGAGTTCTATATTTCAAAAATCATGAATCTTTAATGAAGTGCTACCCTTAGTGGAGGTAATTCTTTGTACTGATTAACAAGAAATTTAAGTTTTCATGTAGATGACAACGAAATTTAGAGTGTCCAATTAAGAGATTGGTGATTGGTCCAGGGAAGTTTCATAATTCTCCTTTTCCTTTCCTGTTACCATAACTTCAATTTCTATGGTATTTGAAGTGATGAAATACTCAATGATGACTATTCACAAGGTGTTGGTTTTCATCAATGTGTATTGATTTTAGTTACCTCTAAATATGTGCTGCATAACCTAGGTACAATATTATTATAGTAGGCGCAAGAATATTGTGTTAGTATCTTTGAAATTGCACCTCTTCAATGAAATTTGATTCTTATCATAAGAATTTGGGCATAAAAAAAATAGGGAATTCATTTGGAACAAGGTAACAGGTATGTGCAACACTCTTTTCTCCATAATGTCTAGTTTTGGTACTTGATCATGTTTTATCATTTCAAATGGTTTTAGATGGTAATGTAATAGAAATATTGCGGGCTAATGAATGCATTACAATATCATGCATGTTCATCCTTACTTGCTAAAATATTTGCTCACATTTTCTCTGCCTTATTTCATAATCTTATAGTTTTGGCTTACACGAGGACATGCAAGAAGTTCAACGTGGGGGGGATGTTGAGCTACCATTTTGTCCAAATTTTTACGATATTTATTAGATAATTTTGTGCTCATACCTAGTATTTTAATCCTTTTTTATACTATTAAGTTGATGATTAGATGCATTTAGAATAATTAATTATTAAATTACAAATTTTTGTTATTAATCAATTTGAAGGGTGTTTTGTGTAAATTCCATTAATAAATACCTTCTTCATGGCAGGTGAATAATTCTAGCATCAACACTGTTATAATTCTTCTCGAAGTGTATTTAACTACGGATTCATGCACGAAGAAGAACCATATTTGAGTGTAGATTCATCTACTTCGATGTTTCCCTTTAGTAACACTACACATTGCAAGGCTTGTCAAATCCTTCAATTGGCCATTCCATAGATAATGTGGTCGTGGGTTATGCAACAACTACCATCATGAAAATCTTTGATTTTGAAATCGCAGCTGGAAAGAAAGTGGATTTATTTCCAAAGTGCCATTCATGAATTATTGACCTCACTTGTAATGCAACGAGCCACCTAATAAAACAAGGTGATGAGAGTACTGTTGAAGTTGTACCGAATGTTGGCCCTACTATAAAGTCAACTACTTCGGCATAGATGCATTATCAAGAGAAATTTACAAACTACGTACATGAAGAGCATCATCAGGTATGCTTGATCACATTATTATCGAATTTGATGGTGTATAGATACATCTAAGCCGTATTGCAGCTGTATTTGTATTAGATTCACAAACACTCAGTGTGACACCTTATAACTTAGATGTCATTAAGGATGTTGGGTGCGCGATTGTTTCATCTCCTTTAGACTTGAATGCAACACTTGAAGGACAATGCCTCATTGTGCCTATGCTAGCATTAATAAAGGAGCATATTCTGGCAATTTCTAAGCTGGTTTTAAAGGCATCTGAGGATGTCAAACGTTGTAAAATAGAGTATAAGAATAGAAACGAAAAATACATTGGTCTCAGTCAATAAGGCTGGATCTAGCATGTCCAAAGATGATGTCAAGAGGATAGAGAAATAAATGGATGATCTGACAAATAAATTCGTGAAAACTACTGAATATATGTGTAAATTAAAGGAAAAGGAAATGTGCCTAACAACAAAGCAAATGGTGAACCTGCGAGCTTTTTTTCTTGTATTGATCGTCGTCTTGGGGTCCTAAGGTAGAGGCACATAATTGTGATGTTGTTAAGCCGATATTGTTGGAGGTCGATCAGATTTACCATTTGGCATGCCCTGCATCTCTCGTTCACTATAAGTTCAATCCTGTGAAGACAATCATGAAAAATGTGATGGGGGCATTGTATATGTTGGGTCTGGCAAACCGAATTGGAGCCCACTTCTTGTTAGCAGTACAATTAAGGTATATAGGGATCCTCTCAAGCATCGAAAGATGGAGAAATATCGGGGAAATGTCAATCCTATAGGTGTTAGAAGCCGTGATGACGAGGGAAAGTGTATAGCTGAGACTTTGATGATGGAATATCAACAGGGGTCAAACATGGAGGGCCGCATTGCATGTATATTCAAAACATATGGACCCAAAAAGTGCATCGAAGATGGTTGTGTTGTTAGCAACTTTCTTTCTAGGCACTGCGCAAAGAACCTTTGACGGTCTATGATGATGGATTGGAGCATTCCAGTTGTGCGCCAACAATATGATAAAGTTAAATTTCTTCTAGAAGCTAGATTCACACCAAATCGAACTCAATTTGAAACAAATCTTAAGCAATTTGTATTAATTCTAAATTTACATGAAATGCAACAATAAATCCAAGCAAGTAGGGCCATCTCTGCTACTATAAAGCAGAGGGTTGCGCACTAAGGACGCCAATTTTTCTCAGATCCAGAATCGACATAGAATTTGTAGAGGAGAGGACAAGAGATTGTAATGGAAGAAGTAGCTTATGTTGTATTTTCCATTTGAATTCTGAATGATACATAATTTTCTTTAGCATTTTAATTATATGTACATATTATGATTTTCTGTGATTTCTTGAAGTACATTGGGTTAATCTAGGATTTCTCTAGGAGTGGTAAGGGCCCACCACCACTGGGGACATGTCTTATAGCTGAATTATATCATAGATATTATGTCTATTTGAATTTATAAATATAATCTTCGTTTAAAATGTTACGATATTAGATCTCAGAATTATCATTTCATTATGTACTTAAAACTTTCATTTCACTTCCGTAAGCTCAAATAGAATGTTGTAAATCTGGTTTGATATTTGTTAAATGATTAAGCGAGAGTATTCATTGAGAAACGATATCGGTATGATTTCGTGGCATGGGTCCGTAAATAAATGGAGTTAATCACCATATCAAAAGTCTAGAAGCGAATTTTTTATGATTTGTTTAATTACCATACATTACCAAGTTTCACAACATTATAATGCAATGATTAATACTCAAGGAAAAAGTAAGACAATGTTGATCGTGAGTGGAATGTGTGAGTGTTAATATTGTTATGGTAGGAATAGATTTTTGTTAAAAGCTGATAAGAGTTGACATTTCTTAGTAGTTTAAGTTATAAGAATATAATGATTTCTGAGTATGATCAGAATTAGAATGAATTTTAATTCTTTGAATTTGAGTATTTTAATACTGCTAATTTAGAATATTGATTCAAGGTTTTCATTACTTATTTTCTTGTGAAATTTTGAGGGATTTAATGCTCATTTGATTTGTTTATGCATCCTGGGACTTCACTTAGTAATTAGATCTCTTTTTAATTAGAATCTTTCTTGTTTTCATAGTGAAATCAATTTATTTAGAAGAGTAAGTCTAAGTGTGAATTTGATTGTGTGGGTAGAGATATCAAGTTTAATGCAGAGTTATTTATATTTCATTATGAGTTACATGATTTCGAAGAGTGATATTTGTTTTGAATAATTCATTTCATCTAGATAAAAGTCTTTTAATCGAAGGTTTCTCATAGATTATTTGCAATGTGATTTTTAATAAGATATTTTAGGTGTTATTTTACATGAAGTGAAGTGGTTTTATTCCAACAATAGTTAGGACTTTCATTTGTGAGTTTGAATGTTGAATCTGTTATCAAGAGTAGTTCTAGTTAGTTTAAGGAGTGAATTTCTCATTAGGATAATGTGTGTGTCCTGTTGGTTATCTCGAGCTTAGTTTCAAGTGCTAGTTTCAAGTTAATGACAGTAACAAATATATTAGGGTTTCAATGATGTCATAGGAGATTTAAAAAGTAGAATGATAAGGTTATCTAGCTACAGTTCCATGAAGTTATAGGATTGAGGATTGATTTGTATTTCCTTATAGTTTAATTGTAGTATGGAGTTTGCAGTGAATGCTAGATATAGTTTAAAGTACAAATTATTCTTAAGTACAGAACCGATTGACTAACTAGGAACCATAAATTACTTTTAGAAATTGAATGTGATTATTGATTTTGCCTCGTCAACTAGTGAGATTTCTTTCTGTTTTAGAAAATTAAATTTAACTATAAGGATTATAGGAAGCTTGAATATGATGGCTTGATAAATTTGGTTAAGTAGGTCCCCTTTTCAAGATTGTTTATCCGCCAGCAAAAGTGTGCTTCATTCTAGTACCTTTTTTATCATTACAAAGAAATATATATATACTCTGACTATTAAGTTGAACCAAGATGAAATAAAACTCATGTTTATGTCTCCTAGATTGACAATTAATATTGAGAGGTCTAATCCAAAAATTAAAACTGTCAACAATCCCCACAGAAGTCTAGTTCAGATTCAGATTTGGAATCAAAGAATAAATATAATAAATCTCCTTTTCTGAAGCTTGATGTAAAGTTTGAACTACCCATATTTGATGGTGAAATGAATCCTAAGAAGTTATATAGATGGATTAAACAAATTGAAGTATATTGTAGAATTCAGAATATTGTTGATAATTTTGTGAAAATTTAGTTAGCTATAGTTAGAATGGGGGGTACAACCTTGATTTGGTGGGAGAGTAAAAATCAATCAGATTTAAATCATAAAGGTAAAATTATCTCCTCATGGTCTAAGTTTATTAAAGGTCTTAGAAAGAAATTTTATCCTTTAGGATATACACAAAAGTTTATAATGGATGGGAAGCATTTAAGGCAAGGTAAAGGAAAGAGAGTGTCAGAGTTTACACAGGAATTTAGGAAGGAGGAATTAGCACTTGATATTCCATTAAAAAAAGGGGAAAATTTGTTAAATATTATTGGAATTTTGCATTACTATTTGCAACATACATTACTTATGTTTAATCCAACTGACTTTGATGAAGTATGTGTTCAAGCCATTCATATTGAAGTAGGTGGCAGACCATTTCAGTAAAAAATTTCAAAGAAACCATTCAAGCATTCAAGGAACAAAAATTCCAAATAAAACAAGGGAAAGAAATCATCAACTGATAAGAATTAAGGAGAAAGGCCTACATGTACTCATTCTGAGAGGGTTGGAGATGATGAATACAAGTGTTGGAAGCTTCATCTGAAACTCAAGCCAAATAATTTCCTTAAGAATAAGGGTGAAATGACGGCTAATACAGCAGTCCAACAAGATTTTGGATCTAACTCTAGTGACAAAAATAATATAACCTCTATGGGTGTGACAGGTAATCCTTCTGAAGTTAGTTCTAGTTCTACTTATTTTGCATCTTCTTCAAAATATAATAATTTTGTTGAAGATAAGAAGAGGATTTAATTGTTTCACATAAGGATAATATCCAAGAAAACTAAAATTGACACATTATTTGACAGTGGATCACAAGAAAACTTAATATCTAAGAAATTAGTAAGGAAATTGGAATTGAAAACTAGGAATCATCCAAAACCCTACCCTTTAGGATGGTTAAAGGAAAACACTCAGATGAATGTCACAAAATAGTAGTTTGTAATCACAAATAATTTTGTTGATGAAGTTTATTTAGATGTTATTCCTTTGGACATATGTGGAGTTGGGTAGGGTAGTCTTTATCTTTATGATCAAGATTCCATATTATCTAGGAAGGAGCATAAGTATCATCTCTTTAAAGAAGGAATTGAATACATTGTCAGGGCACATAGATGGAAGAAAAGCTTGGTTTTAATAAATGTTGGTCAAATGAAAAGACTTTAAGAAACAACCTAGCTAAAAGTATGATTATTTTCAAGGATGCGATTCTTGGTTTAAGGAAAAATTGGTTGAAATAGAAGATTATTATGAAGATTTTTTTAAATAACCAAAAATTCTCCTTCCAAAATGAGAAATACAACATGAGATTAAATTACTATCTGTTGCACCTCTTCAAAATATTGGCATGTATCGTATATCAGTAATTAAACTAGACTTAAGAAATTGTTATCATCAGATGTGTATTGCAGAGAATGATGTTTGGAAAACTACAGGTTAGATTAGGTAGGGGATTTATAGATGTTTGTTTATTTCATTTGGTTTATGCAATGCTCCAAAAAAATTAATGACTAATGAATGATGAGTTTTGTTCTTTTCTTGATAAGTTTGTCATAGTCTATCTAGATGATATTATTACTTTCAGTTCAAGTTGGGAAGTTAAAAGTTTTGTGGGTGCAGTTCAGTATTGGAGGAATTTTTTCTTTCATTTCTCTTTTATTGTATCACAAATTCATGATTTAACAAGTGTTAAACTCTTCTTTCAATGGCGAGGAAAAAAAAAATCATGTGAAACTTTAAAGAGAAAAATTGTAACGACTCCACCAGACCTTCAAAGACCATTTGAAATAGAAACTAATGCTAGTGGGTATTCAAAAGAAACAATGATTCATACATATCATCGACCACTTCAATACCTTCAATCTCATACTAATTTACAACAATATCAACATTATAGATGAATGTGTTTTTTGCAGCAGGTCCACTTAGTAATCAAGTATAAGAAAGGTATCACAAAAAAAGTAGCTGTTATGTTTTCAAGATCTTCTTTGAATGTTTTAATTATTCTGCAAAATATTTATTTAGCACATGAAAGTTACATAGAAAAATATGTTCCAAATATTGTTTTCAAATAAGTTTTTGAAGCACTAACTTGTGATTCTCAGGTGCAAGAAGTAAATTAACATGTTCATAACAGGTTATCTTACCATCTTGGAAAGTTGTGCATACTGTAGGTACAAAGAATGCATGTGATCAGGGAAGCATATTATTCTTGTGTTTCAGGGCATGTTGGTGAAGGCAAGATAGTGGCACAACTAAAAAGGATTTTCTATTTCCCTCAGATGTATGAAATAATTCACAAGTTCAAAATGCATCATGATAAGCATTGAAAGGGTCATCACTTTAACGTAGTGATCAAGTATTTCTTTACATTAGCAGAGTAAGGAAGAAAGGTGAAGGTAAAAGGAAGTTTCGCACTTGTAGGCATGGAGATGTAAAGTATCTTCGAGTGAGATTCAAAGGCATGAATCTAGGAAAAGAAGGTTGGATGGAGATCGAAAGAGTGAGGGAGTTGCACCCTCACTTCATGTATGCTTAAAACCAAAATTTTGGTATTCCAAAATCTTCTAGTGGAGAGTAATGATTTAGGAGGATCCTCCAGTTGCTGCAAGTTAAAAGGGTTCAACTCTTTCCACAAATAACACCAAGTGGTAGAGCCCATCATCCTGAATCCAGCGATACTTTCAATTTTTCATTTGGTCTCCAGATGAAGGGGAAATCGTTCGTCAAATTTTATGATGAATAGGTGTGAAATAAGCCTTCCTAGACACATGGTGTTCCCATTGCTCGACAAATGGTAATAGTTCAGCCAATATATTCAAAAGGTTAAAATTTCAGTTTCAGGTGCATATCTGCAAGTGAATGGTGAGATTTTGGGTTTTGGTTGGTTAAATATTCATATTTCATGTATCAGTGCATTAGTATGTTTATGGAATAATTTTAATGTAAAAAAATTAACCTAAGTTTCAAAATATTTTTAAAAAGCTATGGAGCAAAAAGATATTATTTCAAAACCATATAAGATGTTGGAGCGGAATTATTATCACACAATATTAAAACCTAAGGACTAAATCTATGGTACCAAAAACATGGCGCATATATTGAATACCATATAACCAATAGTTACCAAACTATCGTATCAGTGGAGATAATATGGTAAATATGCTAACGATTGGCATATATATTTAAATGGCACATCCAAGTTCGATGGCACAAGTGGTAGTCCAGCAACGGCGGGGGGATGGCACCTTCATACACGACAAGACAGTTCAACATTTTTTCCACAAGTTCCACCACATGTCTAGACACTGTCGGAGGTGGCACAGTTGCAAAAAAACACATAGATGGTTAAGGTGGCAGTTAGGTGGCATGGAGCAAGTCGAGACCATTAGGGGGTTAGGCCACGAGGTTTTTTTGCATTGACTTTGGGGTTCGTGACATCCAGATACATTAATTCTGCGAACCATATGCTATGTTTTACATTCCCCAAATAATACCACTTCCATATTCCTGTTGTAGAAATGTAAAATCGTTGGAGAAAATCCATCGGTCTATGTTCATTTTGACCGTTGGAGATATACATATCCATAATCCAAGTTTCAGTGATAAATTTTGTTAATATATATGTATATCGGGTATTAAACAAAGCTCCATAAACTAAGGTTGTAAGGTATAATTTGTAAACCATACAAAATGAACCATATCCAAAGTAATGCGCTATATATTAAACAATGTGTGCCCAAAATAGGTATTAAAGTTAATGTTGTATGATAAAAGAGATGCACTAACCTAAGGTTGCATTGGGGTGTTGAAATATCATTGCACCATGTAAAATTTAGTTCACGAAACCAAAATAGTTGTTATGTATAGCTCGGGAGGTTCGACCCTGAAACCTACCCGAGGCATTATAAAACATTAGCCATGGCACCAGTGGAGTGGGTAGTGAATAATGAGTTTCTAAACAGGGTGTTGTATGTGACTTTCTTTTTTCATGTAATCATATATTTTCCATCCTTGACCCATTTTGAGAAAAAATATAGGTGTTGGAAAGCTGAGACAAGAGGCTTCTTTTATACAGTAACCAATAGTTCCTACATGCACAAATCAGTTGGTGAAATTTCATGTAAAGAAACTCTTTGGAGCATTCCTAATTAAACAAACGCCCACTTGGAAGTGAACCTGGAGACGTAGTCCAGGAGAAATGAACTCCATAATCAATTTTGGTTGTGTTTGCAACTTTTATTTCTATTGTTTATTCTTAGTTAATGTTCACAATTTTATGTTTAAGGAATAATAATAACTCAGTTTCCTTCATTCATTCACGGAAACACTTTCTTAGTCGATTGTGCAAGTAATAAATCCTGTATATTTCAGATCAATAGGTGACCTAATTTCTTGGAATTTTAATTTTGAGGTTGAATAAGTAGAGAAAATGATGGTTTCATTAATATTACAAATACATGTGTTCCATAGAGAGAGGCAAGAGCCATGAGAGTTGCATAAGATGCATTGATTGTGTTATTTCCAAAGAGTCCAGAGGACGAATCCAAGTGCAAGACTCCATTCTCTATTAATAATCGGAATGCACAATGGGGAAGGAATCCAATTAATGATCAAGTATGGGGGTAAGTATATAGTCAAAAAAAATTTCTAAAGAGATTGAAGGAATATTTTCAAAGATCCTAGTCTCGAGGAAAAAAAAGGAAAATATGTTCATAGTTTTCTTTACTGGATTGGCATAAGAAATAGAGTGAGGGAACAACATAACCCCTGGAGAGAAGCTTATCCTAGGGTAATGTTTTTATATGGACGATAATCGATAGAAAATAAGTTGTCATGGTCCAAAGGTTGTAATGCTGGGTTTTAGACCATATATCGTAATTCAGAGTGTGAGTGTGATTTTCTGCAAGGAAGTAAGATTCCTTAATGGTTAACAAACCTTGTGATTGAAATATGTAAAAAAAAAATTCTTGGATCTTCCTAATACTGTATTTCATGATGTAGAAAATTTTCCATGAATAATTCAAGAGCTTGGGTTGATAAGGGAATGTCCTAAGAGAAGGGAGATTTCCATCGAGGATAATTGGTCTTTAGGGAGATGTTTTCCCAGTAATCAACCACAAGAATTTTTTGTTGATATTGAATATCATAATATATATATTATATATGTTCTTGGGAATAATTTTTTAGAAATTGTTGCTCAGAATCATCCGAAAAGTAAGCATATTTTCCATCCCTAACTTCCCAAAAGAAATTTTTTTGTATTAAATGTTTCCTTTACAGGCTAGATTCTAGATAGATGAGCCCATTGGAAAGATAAATATGTGGATTTGTTGAGTTATTAGGAATATAGTTGCTATATTTATTGGGCCATATATTCTTCATCAATTCCTAACCTTCTTACAGCTAAGACCACTAAAGTTTGGCTTCTAGGCCATTGTTCAGAGTTTCCAGATCTCTGAGGCTCAATCCTCCTGACTTTTTGGGGAGATATAATTTATGAAAATAAAATAGTGCTCATGTTTTCTCTTTTTTCACTCCTCCCCATAAGAAATATCACTAAAGTAATTTGATTTTATCAAGGATTCTTTTAGGTGCCTCACTAGTGGAGAGAAGATATATGGGTAAGGCATGCAACACATATTTAAGGAGAATAGGTTTTTCAAATATGTCAAGTGAGTATATAGTCTAGCTATCCATTAGGTTAGTAAAATTTTGAATAAGGCTAGATAAAATTTTGGTACATAGGAAATTGGGAGCTAAAGGGGTTCCTAGATAGGTTGCAGGTAAGGTTATTTTCTTGAAGCCCAAGAGATGAGTGAGATGACATTGAATATCAGGGGGAGTATTGAAGAAAGATATCTTAGAATTTTGTAAATATATGTCTGTGCATAAGGAAATTGTAAAATAATCCAAGACTTTTAAAAAATATAACATCTCTTGGATAGTTGGAACACCGATGAGTATTATATTATCCACAAATTGTTGATGCAAGGATTTCTCATTAGAATTGGACAAGCGTAGAGCTTTGATCAAACCAATAGTAACAACTTGTTTTACGGTTTGTCTTATCCCTTTGGCTATGAGGATGAAGATACAGGTGGAGCGATGATCATCTCAACGAATTACTACAGAAGGGTTGAAAGCATTAAATGGAGATCCATTAAATAAGATAGAGAAGGTAGAGGAGATAAGGGAAATAATATGAGTTATCTATATTTTGAGAAATGAAACACTGATAATTTTTGAAATGTAAGATCAACTTAATTTATCAAAATCCTTAGATAATGCAGTCTTGATGAGCATACCTAACTTTTTTAATGATGAAGGGAATGAACTGACTCTTAGGCCACTATTATCCCATTGAATATTTTTCTTCCTTCAACATAACATGTTTTCTCCAGAGAGATGAGTGATGAAAGAAGAAGTTTCAAATGATTGGAAATGACTTCAGAGATAATTTTGTAGATAGTGTTGCAAATTGAAATAAAGTGAAAACCACTAGGGTGCTCTAAATTAGATATTTTTGGTATAAGGGTATAAGAGGAGTTGTATTGATGGATGGTAGGATATATTTTGTTAATTGAGATTCCTCCACAACTCTCCAGACATCATCTTGTATGAATTACCAACATGCTTAATAGAAATAAAAGGTAAATCCATCAGGTTCTAGTGCCTTGTTTTGGGGAATTCCATCTCATGATTTTCTTGAAGGCTTCAACTCTAGAGGGGGGAGACTCTGATAACAGATTTTGTTAATAGAAATAATCTCATCTTCAACATCAACATTATTTAAGAGCTTAATGCCAAAAAAGTTTAGGGGGGAGATTTAATTTCTGCTTCTATGATTAAGAATGGAGCAATGGAAAAATTTATAATTTTTCTCACCTTTTTTTATCCATCTGATGCACGATTTTTGACCTCCAACTATTTTCTCATATCTTTGATTCGAGTGATGAGGATTTCTTCCTTTATCACAAGTTATTTTTATCTACCATCCATGACGATTTACAGTTTTATTTCTTTCATGCATTCTTTAAAATATTTTTAAGCTTGAAAAATGTCCCCAAATTCATTCTTATTCTACAATTTGATGCAACTTTCAATAAATTTGAATTTTTGTTGAAAATACTTCATGGGACAGCTTGGATTTGAAGGTGATTCTATCCACCATTTTTTTTCCTTGTCGAGGAAGGATGGGTCCAAGAGAAAAAAAATATGAAAATCAAAATTTTGATTCATATCCCTGGTTATGATGTTAATACTTAAAGAGGTGGGCCGATGATATAAGCCTTTGCAGGGAAGAATGGGGGATTCGAAAAATATATCCTTTGCCATGATATTTTCAGAAACAAGGAAGCAATATAGTTTGGAGGCAACATGGTGCATTCCCATATGTTAGATGTTGTATGTGAAAGTGCCATTGATGGTCTCTAGATCCACTTGACTAAGGACATGCATGGTCCCTTTGAAGTGATATGCCTCGTGATCAAGCCTTAAAATACCACAATTTTTTTTATCAAAGAGGGATTTTATCATATTAAAGTCTCACAAAATTACCATCAAGATATCCTTGAACATCTAACCTAGTCTCTTTAGAATGCGAAGGGAGCTCGATATTTCGATAAAAATGTATGGTCTATAAAGGTTAGATATATATCCCTCTTGATCTAAGCCTAAAATTTTAAACTTGGTTGTTAAAACTCTATCATTTTCCCAAAAATCCTTGAGAAAAACATCTTCAAGATGCCAACATATATCTAGACTTCTCGATTAACCATTTACATCAATGTCTAGGATTCAGGCTCCTTTCTAACATTTGGAGACAATGGAGGTGATTCTTTGTTAAGCTAATTTTGTTTCCTAAATCATTATATCATGTTTATCTTGGAAAATATGTGTCTTGTTGGTTTACGCAGATTGTCACTCCTAGAGACAGTCTAGAGTTGCCATAGACCAGTGCCTAGGACATCTTAGCATAGCAGGGAGCATATAATAAAACTGGGGTGTCAATCCAAAACTCTCCTGCTATCTCTTGTAAAACAAGGAAATTGGTTTAAATGGGACCAGGACTTACAGGAACTGCCACAGGGAAAGTAATGTTGCAGAGACAAGATGCAAAACTCCAACACAAAAGCATCAGACAGTTAAGAGACAATTTACTGTAAAGAGGGCCGATTCAAATAATATGCCACGTAAATCAAAATATCGAAGGTGTATGAAAGAAATATAAGAAGATATTAGTTAACTTTGGTCCGTATACCCGTATACACACAAAACCATGTATGTGCTTATCAATATAAGAATCCATACATGACAATGGCGTTTTAAAAGCACCCTCCCAAAGCAACTAATATAGCAGAAAGATGGATGAAATGAACATGAAACAGTATATCAGGCATGAGCCATATTTAAAGCGCTTGACTGATTTAAGTATGGGCATCAGCTAGGATGAATCCTTACCAAACCAGTGAGCCACTCGCATTCCAAAACATGATACAAGAAAGTGGATGAAATTGAATGTTATATTAAACACATAAGATAAAGTTACATACTGTGGGATACCAAAGACCAAAGTCCTCTAATACAGATAGAACTTCTCCTCACTGAGACCCTATGGGCTCTGAGCCTTCATACAAAAGCCTTACAAAATGTATACAATAAGCCTTTCACTGCACAATTTTCTGATAAAAATCTGGAACCTCTACAATGTCTTTCTTCCCCCTTTTTATAGAGGAAGGAGAAGAGAAACTAATAAAAGAAGTAGGTGAAAACATTTAATTATTTCATTGAAACAAAATGGTGAAAAATTGCCCGCCCAAACTGTTTGACGGAGCAAGAACGTTGTAAGTACTTTGTGGCTACTCCATGAAGTAAATGTTGTAGGTGAAAATTTCTCCAAGGATAAGACATGAAGAATAAAATATGTAACATTCTGTCCTTTCCTGAGAGAGAGATCTGCTGAAATGAACCTGGAGAGTATTGCTACTCGTGCATTCGTACTCTCTGTCTTCCAACCTTGAATTGGAATTTAAATTCTTCAATGCCGGACACTGCATTCCTTGATTTTCCATTGCTATTTCTTCGTTGTCCCATTAATTTCTTCATCTGCCCGATCTTTGTTTTGAATTACCCTGGAGGGTTTTGACAGATTTCCATCATGCTTCGTTAATGAAGTCTAAGTCACCGCAACTTTCAGGGGCCTTTCTTCATAAATTCTTCCTCTGCAATCCGATCCTTAGATGCATCTTAGATTTTTGTAATGGAGGCGGAGATTAATGATGATTTCTTGTCACTGCAACCTGCAAAACCCAAAAACACGTTAAAGAAAACCAGACACAAGGGTGGTGGACGCAGCTGTGACCACAGAATGATGATGTGGACTAGGGGAAATGGTGAGGGGATGCAGGGTGGCAGAAAACATAGATAATTGGCGGAGAAATGAAGGGTGGCAATGAAATATACAGTGGAACGACGATGAATGAACGAGGCGGAGATACGTAACATAAACACTGTACTATGACACGTAAATGGAGTATATGAATGGTGGAGGCAAACGCAAACGACACGTGGGCGTATGAAAGGCTAAGCGGAAGGGACGACGTGGAGGCGGACTTGGTCAATCAGCGGGCGTAAATGATTCCGGGCCATCCGATCTTGAAACCAGATCAACGGCTAACAATGCTTTGGGGATCGATGGAAAGGTGGGCCTCGGGACACTGTATACTGGGTTTAACACATGCACATCTTCACAGTGTGACGACCGTCGGATGATGGCTCACAAATCGAACGGCTCATGTTGATTTCGCTGCGCGACTATGACCGAATGATAACGCACGAAATGGAGTAGTTTTGGGACCGTAAAAAGGGACACGCGGCGATCAGCGTATGGAATTGCTGGCCAAAGGAGGAATACCGCCCGCTCGGGATGGGTGTCGGGAATAAATCGACTGTTTTAACTCGCGCGTGTGGCCCACCAGTATTAAAGTCGGGAACGTTGATCCGTGCTCGTATCCCCCTTATATGCGTATGCGCGATAGCTTATATGTACTAGCGCCGCATTTGGCGTTTGGTCTCGGGGCGAGGTCGTGTGGAAGGAATAGGTGCTGGGGCTAGGGCCGAAAGGTGCTAATCCAAATATGTTTACAAATATGGATTTTCAGCCTTTTGAAATGCAATTTCGAAGATAAGAGAGGGCAACGATAGACAACTAATGAACTTTGCAAGACGGGATGAGGGAATTGGATGATTTAAATCAGATGGTTTTGTGAAAAACTGATAGAGAGATAATTATGATCAACATTCGGTTCCATTTGGGGACGACACGTTCGTCCCTGGACGTGTCAAGGACTTGCAGACTGCCTGTTCATCTTTCTGCTAACTATGCTATTCAGCCCCGCTGAATTTCTCTTCACAATTCGTCAGCACACATCCCTTATGAAACAAGAACTGAAACAAAACTTATATACAATTATGGTACAATAGGCACTCCCTGCCTGAATTAGAATCGGAAGTAGGGCTTCAGAAATTGGCCGTTTATAGGGGCATCCAACACGTCACCCTGTAAATTCTCCAATATAAACGTGTTATTGCCTCCCTGTTCCACAATTTTAAATGGGCCGAACCAGAGTGGGTCAAACTTGCCATGTTTTCTTTTTCAGCTCTTCGTACGTCCCATCTGAGAACTAGATCTCCCATCTGCAATTTTCTATCTTTTTCATGCTGATCAAATATGTGTTTCATTTTCTCTTGATACTCCGTTAATATTTGATTTACTTGGCCCCGTGTTTCCTCTAATTCCACCAATTGATTGATTCTCCTGACCATATCATCAGGTTCCTCCTGACTTTCTTGCATGAAACGGGCCACTGGTAAAGCTAGCTGCATAGGAAACACTACTGCTCGTCCATATACCAACTCATATGGAGATTTCCCAGTTGCTCGCTTACTAGTAATTCTATTACCTATAGAGCAAACTTCAATTGGGAATCCCAATTCCTCTGATTTTCATTGATAGTCTTTTTCAAGGCCCTCACTAGAGTTTTTTTGGAGGATTCTGCCAAGCCATTTCCCTGTGGATAGTAGGCTGTGGAGTGATTCAATGTGATATTATACTGCTGGCAGAAATTTACAAATTTTGCAGACTTGAAGGCCTGTGCATTATCAGTCACTATTCTAGCAGGGTAGCCAAACCTGGATATGATGTTTTCTTCCATGAATTTGATTATCACAGTATCTGTAGCATTTCTTGCAGGTATGGATTCCACCCATTTTGTAAAATAATCTGTGGCAGTCAATATCCATTTATGTTGGCCACTTGATGGGGGATGTATTTCTCCTATAAAATCTAATCCCCACTGCTGGAAGGGTTCATTTACATGAACTGGAATCAAGGGTAGAGTTGGTAACTTTTGTCTTTCAGCAAATTTTTGACACTTATCACATGCTCTAACCCAAGCAAAAACATCTCCAAATAATTTAGGCCAGTAGAAACCAGCCTTTAAGATTTTATGAGCTGTAGCCCTCTAGATGTAGTTTCCTCCACAGATTCCTTCATGAAACTCCATCATTATACTTTCTACTTCATCCTCTATGAGGCATAAGAGTAGGACTCCAGAAGGATCTTTCCAATATAGTTTCCCATTAGCGACCATGTACTTCTGTGATTTCAATCTTAAAGCTCTGTATTTTTCTTTATCACAGCTGGGAGGACAGCTGAGTGTCAAAATATATTCTACTATTTCTTTGTACCAAGGACTGGTGAGAAATTTCATGTGTACTTTCTAAGTAGCCATCTACAGCCCTTGCTGCTCTTTTTCTTTTTCAGACTCTTCATTTGCTACCATGAACAGATTTATGCCTAGAGCTTGATAGTTCGATTCAGATAAAATTTTAGCAAGCCCCTGTCCTTTAATCAACTTAGTAGGTCTGACATCCAAATCATATTCCTGTATCTTTGCAATCCACCTCCCTCTTTTTCCTTCACTATCTCCCTGAATGAGAATGTCTTTGACAGCTGCTGTAGGGACATATGCAGTAATGTGAGACTGCAAAACATACGTTCTAAAGGCTTTGAGGGACTTCACCAGGGCATATTCCTGCTTTTCTAATATATTGTATTTCAGTTCTACATCATGAAGCACTTGGCTGAAAAAGGAAATAGGTTGATCATATCCTTCTTCGTTTTTCTACAACAAAACTCCAGCTAATGTATGGGGTGAAGCAAATGAAAAGATCATAAATGGTTTTGTATAATCAGGTCCAGCCAACACAGGGGCTTCAGCAAATGCCTGTTTTATCCTAGTGAATGCATTTCTATATTCCTGAGACCATTTTACTTCATTATTCTTTTTCAGCATATCAGTTAGATGCCTAACTATTTCAACATAGTTAGGGATGAATCTTCTCAGAAAATTTATTCGGCCTAAAAATACTTGCACTTCTTTCTTATTCCTGGGAAGGGGAATACCATTTATGACTTCTACTCTTTTGGGATCTATCCTTACCCCATATTTAGTTACAATATGTCCCAAAAGTTTGCCTTCCTCTAACGCAAATAAAGACTTTTGTGGATTAAGAGAAAGGCCATACCTTTTGCATTTTTCAAAAGTTCTTCGTAAATGCTCAATGTGTTCAGCATCATTTTTTGAAAACACTGTAATATCATCAAGGTACACCACCATAAATTTATCTTGCTCACCCACAAAAGAAATGTTCATCACCCTTTGGAAAGTGGCTCCTGCGTTAATCAACCCAAAAGGAATCCTCATGTACATAAATGTACCCCAAGGCGTGGTAAATGCAGTTTTCTTCTGATCCTCTGGGAGCACAACTACCTGATTATAACCAGAAAAACCATCCGTCATTGACATTCTAGAGGCTCCCACCACTTTCTGCAAGATGTGGTCCATCTTGGGCAGTGGATAATTGTCCTTTAAGGATGCTCTATTTAAATTTTTGAAATCCACACATAGCCTTATTTCTCCATTCTTCTTTCGAACAGGGACCAGATTTTCCACCCATTCTAAGTACCTCAGTGGTACAATTATTTTGGCCTTTAGCAGCTTCTTGATTTCTTTTTCAATGGAGGGAAGCAGCAGAGGATTTATCTATCTGAGCTTCTGCTTATAAGGTCTTGCATCTTCCCTCAAAGGAATTTTGTGCTGCATTATGTTGACATCAAAAGTTTTCAGGTCCTGATAGGACCATGCAAATACATCTTTATAAGATTGAAATAATTTCAGGTATTCTTCTTTATACTCCTATGGGACCTTCTTGGATAATTTTACAATTTTAGGATCGGCCTCAGTACCCAGATTCAGATCTTCCACTTGATCTTCCTCTACCACTTTAATAGGCTACAATGAGACATCATTCTTGTCAAATAATCTTTCTAGAGGAACCAGCCCTCTAGGGATGACATTTCCTTTCAGCTGCAACACTTTAATTCCTGCCATTTTCTCTTCCCACTTATTTTCTGAAATAACTTCAGCCTCCTCTTCATCAAAATCATCAATCTCCATATTAGAGAATTATCCCACTGTTTCCAGGAATCTCTTCATTTGTTCCTCATCTTAAAATACCTTCTAGTGCTTGATATTATCTGGGATTGATGGTCTATAACGTACCTTGATTTCATACCTCAGGAGAGGATTCTGAGGAGGAAGAAATGTACTGGCAGTGACAGCAAGAGAATCTGCCATTCTATTCTACTCCCGGGGCATGAACTGAATATTAAATGCTGAGAAAAAGTTCTCCACCATGTCCCATACTTCATTTCTATAAGCTCTCAGCCGAGGATGTTTGTTTTGACATTGATTTCTGATCTGTTTGACTACCAGCTCAGAGTCTCCCAGAGCTTTTAAGATTTGTATACCCATGCTCCTGGTTGTCTATAATCCCAGCAACAGTGCTTCATATTTAGCCACATTATTAGTAGCTTCATATTCCAATTTGAAGGACAGTGGGACCCATCTGCCTGTAGGAGAAATCAATAATACTCCAGCTCCATTACCTTCTCTTGAATTTTCTCCATCAAAATGCAAAGTCCATACTCCTGCTTCGTGGTCTTCTAAGGGCTGCTCAGTCTTGATTTGACAGAAGGAAGGTTCATGAGCATAATTTTGATCTTCTTCTAACATCAAACATGAGAAATCTCCTTCCTTGCTGTAGACTGGTGAATTCTCGGAGCTGCTAGCCTTAGTCACCATCTTGACAAATCTAGTTTCTCTGTATAACCTCCTCTCTTGGCAACCAAAAACAGGGAGAGTGGCATAGGTTAAATCCATCTTGAGTGACCCACCAATTTTTGTTCCCCAGGACCTTGACAAAAACATGCCAAAACGAGCTGGGATGTCGGCTACCACGATGTCCATTACTACACTTTTTACTGGAATTTGGGCCAGATTGACCACTAAATTTTTAATCATCCCCAAGCATTTAACTCTTTTGGAATAAAATGAATATAGATCTTTATATGGACGTGTGATTTGTAAACCTAGTTGTTCCATGACAGACAGAGGCATAAGATTATGGGAAGCCCCAGAATCTAACATAAAATTGTGTAGTAGCAGGTCATGAATCACTAGAGACACATAGAAAGGAGGAGTGGAGGGATCTATCTCCTCGACATGTGGGCCAAAAACTACCATGGGTCTTTCTTCTTGAAGATTAAGACTGTCTGGAACTATTGGTGCTTCAGGAGGGAGCAATAAAGAAGTGACTTGAGATTGATATGCAGGTTGTTTCAACAGTTCAGTCAAAGGGACTGGGATTTTGACTTTCTCAAGTTCTTTTTGCAAATTGAAAGCAGGAGGGGGCTTTTCTATTACAACTTCTTTTGACTCTTTATTTTCAACTGAAGGTTTAACTTCTTTTGATACAGACTCGACATTAGGAGGAGTAGCTACTTTTGAGGAAGAAGGAGCTTGATCATTAGACTGCAGAGGTTTGTTTAGAGGACTCTTACCTTTGTTTGTGACTTTCTTCATTGTTGACTCCTTTTGAGTAGGTGCTTCCTTCTGGGGAGGCTCTTCTTCATGTTCTTGAGTCTGAGTTCTCTTTCTGGAGGATCTGAGATCATATCTCCTATTGAAATGTGCTTTCATGAAATCATTAAACTGTTTGCAATAGTGATAAATTTCAGCATATTCTGTATCTCTGATCTCTTCTTCTTCTTCTTCTTGCAACGGGCATTCTATTTCATCATTGTTTGAAAAGGCAAGATTTGCATCTTGCAGTTCATAGGTAGCATCTTTAGTGGAGTCATCTACTGGGCCTTCCAGGTATAATGGGTGTGGCACTTGGTCCTGTTGCTCCTTAGCTTCCCTTGGAAATATTTACAGGGGTGGCTTTCTATACTGAGGATTGTAACCCATATTTGGAGCGTTCGAAAAGTTCTTGGAAGCTGAGTTCTTGGTCTCCAATTCAAGCTTGACCAGTTTATTAGAAATATTCTTAATCATTTTGCTCATTTCTTCAATTTTATCTGAATCCTTATCTTGATTAGAAGTAGATACTTCCTCTTTGCCTCTTCTTCTGGTATCTTGTTCAGCTTTCCCTCTTAATTTTCCAGTGGAAGCAAAGTTTGCTTCCAATTCAAGTGCATCTGACTGAGCATCATCTAGAGTGGCAGGCTTTCTTTCCCTGAGAGAGAAACCAAAGTCTGAGTCAAAGGTTGCTATGAAAACAACTTTGGCAGCATTCTGATGAGGCTTCATATCTGCAGGGAGGTTTAGATATAACTTATTAAATCTCTTGATAAATTATGACACCCCTTCATTATGTTTCTTCTTGAGTGTATTGAACTTAGTAAGACACTGTCCATGATCTTTCTTTTCTCCCCATTTCCTGAGAAAGGTATTTTCCATATCGTCCCAGGTGGTTACGGAACGGTTTCCTAATGTTTTGAACCATTTTCTGGCTTCACCGTCCAGAGATTGCACAAATAGTCTTAAGACTACATCCAAATGTTCTACATTAAAGTTCTCTGCAAAAGAACAGAAGGTCTCAAGATGTTTCTGAGCATCAATTTCATTTTCCCCAGTGAATCTGGGCAAGATCTTCAAATAGTCCTGTGGCATATCATTCAACACTTGAGGTAATGCCAGGGGAGCATATTTATTCAACAAAAAGGTTGGGACATTAGCCATTGTAGGAGGTGGAAGTGGAGTATGAATAAAAATAGGTATATACTGTACAACAGCCTGAGGTGTGGATGGGAATAGTTCACGGTTAACAGCGGCTACTTCGGTGACCTCTTTAACCTCTTCGACTTAAGGAGTGGGGTGAAGATTAGCTTTAATTCTAGCACCTCCCCTGGGTGGGCTATCTGAATAATAATTTGTGTCTCCCATAGTGGAGTCAATATTTTCTACTAGAACTTCTTGAGAAGAAGAAGATGGGTAATCTTCTACAGAAAACTCAGGGATTTCAACACGAACTGATTTCTTTTCTTTCCAACTTCTTCTATGTATAATCTTCTCAGGGTCAGATACTGAAGGTGTCTTTGACTGTGATGTATCTGACCTCAGATGTGGCTTACGAGGAGCCAGGACTACCAATAGATTTATCAAACAAACAACTGTGGAGTCGCCAAGGTGAGAGATATACAACTCTTCAACTCTCTGTGCTCACCTGATTAGAGAGTGAATGTGATTTGTCGAGGCCCAGGGATAATGATTTTCTTAAATTCGATCCCCGACAACGGCGCCAGAAAGATGTTGTCGACATAAATTGTCACTCCTAGAGACAGCCTAGAGTTGCCATAGACCAGTGCCTAGGACATCTTATCATAGCAAGGAGCACATAATATAACTTGGGTTTCAATCCAAAAGGCTCGCTGCTATCTCTTGTCAAACAAGGAAATGAATTTAAATGGGACCAGAACTTACAGAAACTGCCACAGGAAAAGTAATGCTGCAGAGACAAGATGCAAAGCTCTAACACAAAAGCATCAGACAGTTAAGAGACAATTTACTGTAAAGAGGGCCGATTCAAGTAATATGCCACAGAAATCAAATATCAGAAGGTGTATGCAGTGAAAGAAATATAAGAAGATATTAGTTAACTTTGGTCTGATACCCAGATACACAACAGAACCATGTATGGGCTTATCAATATAAGAATCCATACATGACAATGGCGTTTTAAAAGCACCCTCCCAAAGCAACTAATATAGCAGAAAGATGGATGAAATGAACATGAAACAGTATATCAGGCATGAGCCATATTTAAAGCGCTTGACTGATTTAAGTATGGGCATCAGCTAGGATGAATCCTTACCAAACCAGTGAGCCACTCGCATTCCAAAACATGATACAAGAAAGTGGATGAAATTGAATGTTATATTAAACACATAAGATAAAGTTACATACTGTGGGATACCAAAGACCAAAGTCCTCTAATACAGATAGAACTTCTCCTCACTGAGACCCTATGGGCTCTGAGCCTTCATACAAAAGCCTTACAAAATGTATACAATAAGCCTTTCACTGCACAATTTTCTGATAAAAATCTGGAACCTCTACAATGTCTTTCTTCCCCCTTTTTATAGAGGAAGGAGAAGAGAAACTAATAAAAGAAGTAGGTGAAAACATTTAATTATTTCATTGAAACAAAATGGTGAAAAATTGCCCGCCCAAACTGTTTGACGGAGCAAGAACGTTGTAAGTACTTTGTGGCTACTCCATGAAGTAAATGTTGTAGGTGAAAATTTCTCCAAGGATAAGACATGAAGAATAAAATATGTAACATTCTGTCCTTTCCTGAGAGAGAGATCTGCTGAAATGAACCTGGAGAGTATTGCTACTCGTGCATTCGTACTCTCTGTCTTCCAACCTTGAATTGGAATTTAAATTCTTCAATGCCGGACACTGCATTCCTTGATTTTCCATTGCTATTTCTTCGTTGTCCCATTAATTTCTTCATCTGCCCGATCTTTGTTTTGAATTACCCTGGAGGGTTTTGACAGATTTCCATCATGCTTCGTTAATGAAGTCTAAGTCACCGCAACTTTCAGGGGCCTTTCTTCATAAATTCTTCCTCTGCAATCCGATCCTTAGATGCATCTTAGATTTTTGTAATGGAGGCGGAGATTAATGATGATTTCTTGTCACTGCAACCTGCAAAACCCAAAAACACGTTAAAGAAAACCAGACACAAGGGTGGTGGACGCAGCTGTGACCACAGAATGATGATGTGGACTAGGGGAAATGGTGAGGGGATGCAGGGTGGCAGAAAACATAGATAATTGGCGGAGAAATGAAGGGTGGCAATGAAATATACAGTGGAACGACGATGAATGAACGAGGCGGAGATACGTAACATAAACACTGTACTATGACACGTAAATGGAGTATATGAATGGTGGAGGCAAACGCAAACGACACGTGGGCGTATGAAAGGCTAAGCGGAAGGGACGACGTGGAGGCGGACTTGGTCAATCAGCGGGCGTAAATGATTCCGGGCCATCCGATCTTGAAACCAGATCAACGGCTAACAATGCTTTGGGGATCGATGGAAAGGTGGGCCTCGGGACACTGTATACTGGGTTTAACACATGCACATCTTCACAGTGTGACGACCGTCGGATGATGGCTCACAAATCGAACGGCTCATGTTGATTTCGCTGCGCGACTATGACCGAATGATAACGCACGAAATGGAGTAGTTTTGGGACCGTAAAAAGGGACACGCGGCGATCAGCGTATGGAATTGCTGGCCAAAGGAGGAATACCGCCTGCCCAGCAATGGTGGTGCAGAATAAACCGACCGGTTTTGGAATCGATGCGCAGCGCGGGGTCCACCAGGGCGATAGGTCGTGGAACGTTGATCTGTGTTTGATTTGGCGGCTGGTATTACGCCCGATAGCTGTATGCGGAAAGCGCCTTTGGATTTGGCGTTTGGTCTCAGGGCCAGGTCGTGTGGAAGGAATAGGTGTTGGGGCTAGGGCTGAAAGGTGCTAAGCCAAATATGTTTACAAATATGGATTTTTAGCCTTTTGAAATACAATTTTGAAGATAAGAGAGGGAAATGATAGAAAGATAATGAACTTTTCAAGACGAGGTGGGGGAATTGGATGATTTAAACCAGATGGTTTTGTGGCTCGATAGAGATATTATAGTGTATGTCTTAAGAAGAATTTTCTTACCTAAGAAATTTAGGACTCATATGTTCTGTGAGATGATTTTCAATAAGTAGAAGGGGGAGTTGAGGCAAAGGCCTCAGTAATCAGAGTAATTTTATTTAATTGACTTATTCACCTAATTATTGCAAGAGTTGCTTGTTGCAATTTCTACCTCTATGCATATCTCCTTTTAATGGTTTATGTTGGTATTCGAGGTTTTGAAGATTGACCCAATATTGTTGGAAAAATGGATGGAGTATGCCCGTTCTAAGTGTAGCTTGGTATTAGCTTTGAGGTGTGTTATATTTAATTTGGACCTGATGTTCAGGAATTGCCTTAGGATCCTTGTTCTTCAAGTCAACTTCTATTACTTGTAGATATAAGAATATAGTTCCATATCCTCACCTCCATATGGAATATATTGAGCAAGCACCTCTGTCATTGAGATCTCAAGGTTGGTAGGAAGCACCGAGAAGGGACAAAGGAGATTGCAAGAATTAATAATTCCACTTGAGGTGATATAGTACTGTCATGGCTCGATCTCATTGAGAAGGTGCTTGTCACTAAATATGGATTAGAGGATGTACTAGCAAAGTCTCTGTAGTCTTGGATCAATTTTAGAATTAGTTGAAGCACTTGTATGTTTTCCATTGGAATTGGTTAGAGTGAATCCTTCTAGATCCATGGGTGAATCCTTAGGTTCTTGCGTTTTCATGGTGTGAAGACGTTGTTCTTTGAAGATATGACCATATTCTTGGCAACACTAATAAGATTAGGGGATGTGTTCATAGCATAGTAGTTGTTGCTACAAATTGTCCCTCAAATAGAGATTAATGGAGGTTGGGAGAGGCTAAGAGATATCCATCTAAACATATATTTGTGCATAAGATGTATATGTGCCCTTTTTGGTGACTTATAAAGATTTTACAAAGTGACCAAGAATTTTTCCTATACCCTCTAGGGTTTCTTCCTCCTAGAATTCCCTTGGTAGAGAGTATAGTCTACTCAAAACTAGGACAATTGTAAAGCTTTATTTATATGGGAAAAATCATCTAGTCCAAAAACCGAGGTAAAGTGAATAAATATGAACGACCTTCAAATACCCACACCCAAGAATATAGATTAGCAAATATCATAGTGAATAAGCCTTTAGTACCCAATTCCATATGTCATTTTCCTTTAGTGTTCCATTTGTTTTGAATCTAATTGACCGACCACATTCAGTGGGTCAGAAGCCCAAAAATTTCCCAACCAGAGAACAATATTGCATGAATGGGATGTAATGATCTATCAAGGATGTTTTTATATTCAATTTAGGGTCTTTGGTTTCTTTTTCCAAAGGCCTTATCTCCTAGCTTTCCTTGCTACACTTGCCCTATTGATTTGTGGAATTTTAAGGGGGAATTAGTTATTGTTGAAATATTGTTTCCCCCCATCTCCATTTGAGCTAACTCTTGGCTTGGCATAACTAGAAGCTAAATTGAGGAAGGATAACAAGACACATGAAATCAGACTAAAGATAACTTGAAGATAACCCTACTTGAAAAATTTCCAAACCCTAAACTTAATTTTAACTTTTAAAAACTCTTATTTGAAAACAACTTTTTTTTTAATATATATAACCATAAAAATTCTAAATAACCTTTTATTACTTCCTGCCTTCGGTAGGAATATAGCGATCGGCAGATCATTGACACTCAATCAAATATTTCATTGAACAATTGTTTTTCCACTTAATCACCGTTTAACAAAATTTTTATACTGGCTATTTTCATCAATCGAATTTTTAGCCAAAGTTTTTTATTGTAAAATTATCGACCTCTTATTTGAGGCTTATCTTATCTAATGCAAGAAAATGGCATGAAAAACTTATTTTATCCAAATTCTAGAGAACTTATTAGTCTGTGCCTTCATTTTATCCAAAGTAGATAAAGTCCAGTTGGGGCCAAGTTTTTTGGTATGAAAATATTTTTTATATGCATTTTTTTTTTTAAGACTGGTGTCAGATGCAGTAGATGCCATATGTCTCAGCAATTTTACAGGTGGTGTATTAATAACTAATGTGGATTTTTTTTTTGATCCAAATTCCATTACCCATGAAGCCAGTGAAAAAATAACGAACAAACAAACAGACAAGCTACCCACACTTAGGTGATACTTATGCATCAGAAGGGGATCTACAAATGTGACTCCCCATATCTAGAGCTTCTCTCTAGCAGGGAGATGCTTACCCATTATAGCCTATGATACCACCCACCCACTATGCATCCATACCTTTATTCATGTATGTCCAGATGAATTTTAACCAATTCCGGTTGAATTTGATCCACCAACATACGTATCAGTTACCTCCTGGAAAAATGTTCCAAGGAAAAAGCTGAGAGGATATTTTCTAAAGGTTCAAGGTTGGTCGGCTCACGAACTAGGCTAGTCAGTATATTCATCGCCGATAACTCATTTTCTTGCTACAATACCACAGGAGGCAGAATGGGGGGAGGTTTGGGTTCACGAATGTCACTCACATCCACAAATCAGGTGTGTTTCAAAAAACACCACATGAAAACGTAGCCTTTTCCTTTCATCTTTAAATTGAAGAATATGCCCTTATCTAGCCATTCGACCTCTAGCCATAAGCCTTTCACCAAGGGTTTTCAACCTTTCCATCTCTCACTAGATGCATTTTTCCTTTTTCCAGGAGCCTATATTTATGCATTTATCTTCGTAAAATGTGCATACACCCATTCCGCTTCTCTTATTCCTTGAAAGTGTTTCCTCCACCAGAAAGATTAGTCTCTACACTTGATACAAAATTTTATTGATGGGGAACCAACCACCGAGTAAATTCCAGGAGTCTATCACTTTAGCTCACTCGACTCATGCCTTGAAAATAATGAATGGATTAATATGATGGCTAGTCTAGCAATAAATTCTTTGCATTTTCAAGTTGAAGATCCTCTTATTCTGCGAGGTTACATACTTCAAGACAAACAATAAATTCGTGACAGGATTGGTTTTCATGTCTCTATGCTTCTCCAAAATTGAAAAGATCAAGAAAATATTTGACTTGTTTCTCATTCAAACAACGCATCCACATAACAGACATTAAAAACATGCACTTTGATCATTTTTAATTGATATATTTATATTTATCTGTCTCAGAAACTTCTAAACTCCACAACGGATTGATCGTCGTGTTTTGCATTAACCATAAAGAAATTATGAAATAGATAATGTACCTTTCCAGTATCAATGAGGTGATGATATCACCCTACACATCCATTTATCATTCATCCATTTGTGGTCCAGAATACTTGAACATGGACTAGCTAGCATAGTTAAGAAATCGAGAGAATTTTTTGTATTCGTATAACCAAATAGTGAGGCTAAGAAGTTTAGGAAGGACTAGTTTGCGTATAAATAATTCAGTTCATGGTCGAAAGGTATAGGTTGCAGTGGGGTTATGCCAAGTATATCTTAAATATCAAAGTGCCTCTTTTTCATAAGTATTAATTTTGTAGGCCTACATAGGAATACAAGTGGTAAAATTGTGGGCCCAGAGGGTGGTAAAAATGCCGACCCATAGGATTATATGTGCTGAATTGAATTATATTTAATTTTATTATATAAAAAAAATTGTATGTGATATTTTTACATGTCTCATATGTCTATTACATGTTTATTTTTCAAAGGTCTTGTAGGTGTATTACAGGTTTCTTTTGCAAAATCTCTGAGATAATGTTGTGGGGATGGAACTTTCGGTTATATGTAGCTTTTGTATGGTTTCCTGTCTTTAATTTTTTTGAATGTGGTGTTCTAGGTGGTTTCAAGAGTATATTAATATGTCCTTACCTCTTTTGAGTGTGGAATTTTATCCTTTAGGTGGTTTCAGGAGTATATTATTTATATATTAGAGTTTCAGAACAATGAACTGTTATAGCCTTTGAAGTCCACCATTTTTAAACACGTAATTGCCAGTGGGTTTTTGTGACATTTATTAGGGTGTAACGTTGTTTAGCCTATGTTGTTCATATGACATATATATTATAACAATTCCATATACGTGTTTTTGTCCCTTGTATGAAGAAATTCCATCATGAACTTAATCGTATCATGAAGTATTGTTTCTCATGAGCTACAGGATTAAAGGCTGGTAATTTGGACTACCCAAGTTTCCTCTATTCTTATTATATGTTATTATCGATATTTTCTACATTTGTGCAATATAATGTACAAATAAACGAAAAGTAATAATAATATATTTGTTTTTAAAACACAAATTTTGATAATAATCAAATTTTCTTGTAACCATTTACATTTCCTTTGAAAGGATTCATGGGTGACATAAATATCTAGCCTCATGTCAGTAGAAAACCCTGATATTGTCCTCAACTGGAGGCAATATTTGAGGTTGAATTCTATCAAGGTGGTGAAAAAATTTCAATCCTAGATGACCACCCTATCGAACAAGACTATATATCTATCAACTATCTAATGAAGTGGGGTTGATTTCTAGGGTAACTATGTAGTATTCGGCTTGGTATAAAATCATCCATCCTCATCAACCAAGGGGTGTTGCTAGCATGATAAAGGTATTATGATGTATATACTTGATTACATAGATACTGTAATGATAAAAAAGCTAAGTTTTTTCATATACAAGCTAAGTGATAGTGACAAGTAAAGCCTTGTAATAATACGGTATAGTTGTATTGTGTTAATATAATAGAGAGCTTCCAGGGTAGGTTCTAAATAAAGGGGTAAAGGTATAATAATATGGAATGGAATTCATGTATCAACCAACTCCTTCATTCATATGTTTTACCCTATCTCTTCCCACAACAACCCTCATATTTGTCATAATAATCCTCATGTTCTTAATTGGAAAGCCTATATAATTTGTCATCTTGATCTTGTGGGATACTTTTATATGGGGAAATTTTCATCCCCAGATATAGCCTCATCCTCCACTGATCCCTCTTTTGTACAATTTATAATAGGCATATACATCAAGTTTTTGTGGTTGAGGGGATCATAACACATGAGTTGCAACCTTTGAGGGATCAGGTTTTTCCCTCGGGATTGATTATACCTCCTAATAATTCTATTTATATGTTAGCCTCTCAATTTTTGGCTTGGATTCATGGTATTTTGGGTTGGGTTGTTTCCTCCCCTTCTTAAACCCCAAAAGGAAGTGTGAATTATACTAAAAACAGAGTTTTCAAAGAATGGTTCAATTTAAATAAAAATATGTTTCTTTTAATATGTATGGACATGCAATTGTTGATAGTAAATTACATGTATCTCTAAATTATCCTCTTTTCAGTCAGTCTTATTTCTTCAGTAATTAGCAATATTCCTCTTCAGACAACTTGGTATTGGTTTTGTATTGGAAGGGATATTCCTAGACCTTGCATCACCCTTGTGAATTCTCATATTAATTATAATGGAGGTACTAAAGGGTTCATTCCTTTGTTGTTGTTATTTGTGTGGCTATGATTACTGTTATAAAAAAGTTCCCTACTTCTTGCACCACATCTTTCAAGGCACAAGATCAAGGAATGTCTTTCTCTATGCCCATTATTAAGCGCTTATATCCAAAACCCTCCATTTTCCATCTCTTAGTTGTGGTTACAATTATTTTCCCTTCAAAATTTGTGAAGGGCCTAAAACCATAGTCAGGTTATGGGGCTTCCTATTTTTCTTTGCCCTTGTTGAAATCTATGTGCCACCTATATATTTTCTTATTTTTCATAAATATATATCTCTTTGTTTAAAAAACGTTCCATGTTATAAATATGAACATGAGGAAAATTTGATATTTTTAAATGTCTCAGAGAAAATGGGAGATTAGTAATTGACGCATGATGTTTTCTTTATCTAATGATTTGTGAATAAAAAGGGGACATCATTTATTTTCTAGGAAAATTTAGTGCAGGGACAAGTGGATCTTTTTGAATTTATTTCGAATACAATGTGATATATAGGGTTTGCATATCTTCTTTCTTCCTTTATCAATATGTGAATATGAGAAAGAGGATTCTTCTTTGCAATCATAGTCTTTGAAATTTTATTGAAATAAGATCAACTGCTTCAAAAAACTGGAATACCAGTATTCTCTTTTATGTTTTGCAAAAAATTCATTTCAATATATTGGATTGATATCTGGCTATAATTTTGCTGATAGTTGGAACAACACATTTTTTGTGTTTACTATTCTCTGGAATCACTGCAATACTGGATGCTAACTTGCTTATATTCACATTAGGCTACCATTGGTATCGATTTCTTGTCAAAGAAAATGTACCTTTCGGATCGAACTGTTCGTTTGCAGTTGTGGTGAGTGGCTTGCTCCTTCCATATGCACAATTCTAGTATGTTCATCTCACTTAACAATGGAAATATATATACTAATTTATTCCAAGATGATTGTGTGTATGTCTATGTGTAGATACTTTTTATGATATAAACTTGAATGGTATAAACATTGTTTTCAATAATAAATTCTGTTTTGACACTAGCGTTTTCCATTTTAACATGCAGATAAAGATGTCTAGTAGGAAATATTTCCAACTTGCACTATGTTGTTTATGCTTGCAAGAGAAGCACACAATACAAGATAAATATGGAGAATGTCTTTCATAGAATATCTAAAAAGGAAATACCTTTGGACCACTTTCAAACTACCATCATTTTAATTTCTTTCACTTGATCTCAAGAGATGTTTTATGGCTAAAATGTAGGTATAATTTTCTTTTCTAAATGTTATTAAGGGGGTGAGATCCATCATAGATATAAAAAGGAAATACCTTTGGACCACTTTCAAACTTCCATCATTACAATTGCTTTCACTTGATCTAAGGAGATGTTTTATGGCTGAAATATAGGTATCATTTTCTTTTCTAAATGTTATTAAGGGGGTGAGATCCATCATAGACGGCCCTAATTGTAAAGCTCAAGATAAAAAATAAAGGATAAATTCGTGAAAACACTGATAATATTTTCAAACACTTACTCACGTGCACTCAACTTTAGATAGATCCTTGTGATATGTTTGTGTAAAGTATAAATTTCAACTTAGATGTTTAGAAATCTATGACTATTGGCATTTGAAGTTTACCTATCTAAGGTATCTTAGATAACAAGGTGGAGATCCTGTTTATTATTCTCTTTGGCATTAATGTTGTTAAATTTTTTGACTTCTCACAACATCTAAATTAGTAAGAATGCAACAAATCTATGAAAATGTTAAACTCACTTCAGAAGTTTCCCAATGGAATGTTTCTTCAATGTAATGGTTCTGGCTGTAGTTTCAGATTTTAATGGTGCGAGCATGATAAAATTTAGTGTCATCTCCTTTGCTTTTGAATATGAATGGTTTCAACTTATAACAAAAATGCAGATTTTGAATATTTAAGATTTAATCGATGATAACATTCATGCAGCTAGTTATATCTTTTCTTTCCTTTTTTCACTAGCTGGATCTTCAACAATAATGTGATATTCATGAAGGATAGTTGGTTGAATCCTGCATTAACATTTATGGCTCCTACATCACAAAATGTTGTCAGGTAGGGTGACAAAGGAAAAGGAGACTGCTAAGGATTTCTCACTTGGATTAATCAATAATCGTTTCGTGTGCATAATTTTACTTAGTTCTCTACCTTGTTTGGTGTTTGGATCAATTTAGAAAATTAGAGTGTGTTGGTGATCACATAATTATGCTTTCCTTGTTATTTTTTCAGTTTTGTCCTTTGGTTTTTGGATTAGCCCAGTGGCATTTAACTGTTCCAGTTTATTTCAAATATGCCCTATTAAAATCCAAGACAAGCTAGGGGGAATGGAATGGAAAATTAACCGAGTGCCATTTTATTTTGTTAATTTACTTCTCCATCTTCTGTTAAAACATATGCCCGAGGCTAAGATGAGTGAATGCCAAAGTAAAAAAAAAATTGTTGATCTGTTTCTTTTATAATGGTTTGGTTAGGAAAGCCTCAATTGAAGAAGGTGATGCAAAGTCTTGAAAATTTGAGATGATGTTTATTGAAACTAGTGCAAAAGTTGGATTTAACATTAAGGTGCAATTTTTCTCTCTTTTATTACAGAATTAAATTCTACAAAATGGGTTTTAAAATTTTTCAATTTTAGATCCCGCCCAAATGTCAATACATGTTCACTATATATTTATGTCAGTAAGCATCTACAAGTGACATATTCAATGTGGTTGTGATAAATGCATGCCTTGTTTCGTAATATAGCAACTGCAGTACGTGAAATGGAAGATTTTCCATCAACCCATAAGAAAGATATGTGGTTGATGTGAATTTAAAATCCAAAGTGCACCTAAAACAAAGAACAAGGTAGGAGGATGTTATTTCTAAGTATGTAATATTGGTTTGTCTCTTCTTGGCAGCTAAGTTTTTGGCACTACTTAGTTCGTTCTGGAACCATCTTCAGATCTCATGCAACATCATTGTAGTAGTATACATTTCTCATATTTCCCTAACAGTGGATCTGGAACCATATTCAGATCTAATGCAACATCATTGGAGTAGGATACATTTCTCATGTTTCCCTAACATTAATGTATATCAAGAAATAAAGCTAACTATCCTTTAGAAAACAAAAAATTCTGCCTATTTAAAGCCTATTAACAATAGATGTATTTTAAGTCATAAAATATAATCACATGTTTTTTTCTTTTCCATGTCGCCATGTTCCCACCCTCCATCCATACCTTGTGAACCCCAATCAACAATTGGCTTACAAACAATGAACAAGAACAAGTAGGATTAGAACCTCTTCAACTACACATCATTGGCAGAATTCAATGTTTACTTTTACTGTACATGTAATTTTTGTAGGGTTAGTAAAAACATTTTCAATATTTTTCCTATAGAGTTAGTGTGCTCCAGACCCCATTATTAATTGAAGAATATAAAATAAGCACTTGCAACTACTGATAATGCTTCAATATTTACTGAAATCCATCTTTAATTCCAAGATCCCCTGCCAAACTGGGAGATGCTATGTTGCTATGTCTTTAGTAGTGGTGAGCCTCCTTAGGCTGATGCAAGGCTTCTTCTCCTCCTTAGACTCCTGCAGGATTTCTTCTTCACGAGGCGATTTGGAAAAAACACAGTTATGATTGATTGCTTCACTAGGGTATTTGGAAAAAAACTCATTTATTATTGATTGAAACAATAGTTGGCTTGCTTTGTAAACAAACATTACAGGTGAGTACTTATTTCATTAGGATTATAATGGAGACATATGATCACCCTGCAACCTAAAAACCTATTAAATTCTTCTAAAAAGTACTTTAACACTACTTGTAGAGCAATGAAAATAGAGTTTGCAAATAATGGAGTGAACTTTAATCTTTTTGGACCCACGATGTTAAGCCAAGGCTTTTCATACCCTTATATAATAGAATGTTCACTGCAATCCACATTTTTTTATTTATAGAGTATACAGTGAGATTTATTGTGAGAAACTTATGATGACATAACTAATTGGCAAGAATATAATGGCCATAACTCATGTCGAGATCACTAGTTCTAATGGATTTTACTTTTTGACACTAGTGCATAGTGTTAGATTATTAATCATGATTTTTAAACTGATTCTCAAGTCATTGATTGCTTTCTTTCTTTGTCATAACCACTACCCAACTTCTTCTTTTTCATAACCACTACCTAACTTCTGACAGGGAATATGTTTGCACAAGCTTCAAATGAACATATCCATGGCCCTTGGGGTCATTAGTAGACTTTAATTTCCTCTTTACCTAAGGCATCTTGGTGTCATGAGTGGGCTCTATTTTACCTTTTTAGTGAAGACACCTCTTGTCATGAATGATCCCAAAAACCTATACATAAGGCTTATACATATCAATTATTGGAACACTAGTTTTTTTGGTGTGCTGCTTTATATATAAATTCACATACGAACAACTATCAACACTTTGTCATTTTTAACCAAGGAACTCAGGCCCTCTACCGGCAGGGATTACGTAGTTGAAGAATGCAAGGACTGTATCACACGGAGTTCTTAGTTATATAAAAATGTCAAACAAGCACACTTCTAACTATAAGTATTGTGCAGTCGGCATTGAGTGGATTGAATGAATGTCAATATCATACACATTAGAAGCAGTGCATGACATTAACGTTAACAAAGTAAAATTATTAGAATACGTAGTCTCTCCATTGAAGAAAACATCGTTGGAATAGATCGTTGATTGTTTTTGAAGTTTTATTAAAATGATATAACATCAATGTTACAAAACATATTTTATTATGATTAAGAAAGTCTTTATATTAGAAAAATTGTATTAGATTGATTTAAAATTATATTAGATTGATTTAAAGAAAAATATTTGAAAAATTTAAAAGTAAATAATACATAAAATAAAACGCTTAAAAATGAAAGAATGAACATTGATTTTTCATACACGTTTCCAATGAAGAGAGTATATATAATATAATAAGTGACGTGATTACTGAAATTGAAATTTTTAAGGAAATTTTTTGTTTTATGAAAGATTCTTCTATGCATTTAGATGTGAATTGGAAATATTTATTTTCAAATTCACATTGAAATATGTGATTTAATATAATTATTAAAATATCTTATTTTTAAATTGGTTTATAATATATAGTTAAATGAAATAGAAATATTTTATTTATAGTTAAGAGAAATATTGTAAAAGAATAAATGAAGAGAATTGATCTCTTAATTAACAACAATATAAAATTTTTTTTATCTAATACTTCTTTATTCTTGAAGCAATTCTTTCATTCAAAATAATATTTTAATATTTCACCTAATTATATCTATTGAAATATTATATTTATGATAAATTTATTTGTTTTAATTTTTTATTACTATATATATATATTAAAAATTGAATGAATTATACAATATCTTTTTATTGGTCCTTGGCTTTCCAAGGATTGTAGTCAACTTCAATTCGGGTTGGTTTTGCATGTTTTTGTTATTTTTTTTTGTAATTTTAACTAAAATTTCACTAAAACAATGAATACTTTTATTTTTTGTAAATTCAAAAATAATTTCCTAATTTCATGAAAATCTTATTTCTAATTTTCAATTAAGCTAGATCTAATGAGACATAATTCTCCTTGTGGAGGGCTTTCTATTTTTAGTAAATATGATTTCCTTCTAAAAAAAACTAATTTTGTGAGTGGTCATTCCTTTGGTGAGTGCTATGACACTAACAATTCATTTAAAAAAAAAACGCACTTTGTGAGTGGCCATTCAATTGGCGCTAACAAAAATTTATTTAAAAATATACTTACTTTGTAAGTGGCCAAGAAATTGGTGCTGACACTGCTATGTTACTGTTGCTCTGCCGAATGTGGCTAGAACTGACGTTGTGCCTAACGTTTCTAAATCTCAATTTCATGTCCTCTCTATAGGCAATGGGAGAAGGGACCTAAACAAATTTCCAATGTTATTAGGTCTTTTTCATAGGCGATGGAAGGGGAGAGCTAAACAAATATTTAAGTGTTTTGACACTCACACTTTATGCTATTACTATTCTCTCCAATTAATATTCTTATGTTTCGAATTCATAGAGTCTATTTATTTTACCTATTAAATTAGCCATGCGATTTAATTTCCATTTGCAAGTTGTACTTGCCCATCATTGTAACACTCACTTTCCTTGCACTTCCTTATGCCAAGCAAGCATCTTTGAGATGTTTTTAGTCATTGGATACGTTATGATTTGGCTTGAGTTAACATCGTATATATTTGTAAATATGTAAACAAAATTTTCAAAGAAATAACATAAAACTAGTGTAAATGCAATGTCTTTGGCTAGTCTGTGTCTTTTTTTTGTTAATTTAGTAGTGCCTTGCTATTTTCTATTTATATTTGAAAAGCAGGTTACAGAGATAGAAAGTTTGCGGCCTCAACCTGCCTGTAGGAAACCAGGTTTGTTGGCCACCTTAATGCGTTAAAAGCCATCCAAAACTGAAAAAGCTTCATTCTACTTCTTGTTTCATATGCTATCTGAGTATTTAATCTATTATCAAAATAAATGTTTGGACTTATAGTCCTTTGCAGAAAACAAAAAATCATGCTATGGAAGAAACTAAACTCCTATCCATCTGAAGATTCAATTGGGGCAGGATCCTTTGCAGTGGACCTTCGCATATCAGCTTGTTGCAGTAATTGAATTTGCTTCTCCATTCTTCCAATACGATCATCAATTCTACCAATGTGGTCAGTGGCTTGGTACTGAGTAGCCTTGATGTGTTGCAGATGATTATCAATATCTTGCAGAAGATCTAACACCTTTGGTTTTGGCTTCTCTCTGGTAGGATTAAAAATATGCATTGTTTTGGCCATTAGACCTTTAAAAATCCAATATGTGTGGACTATTTGGTTATAAAGAGATAGGCATCCTCTAGTATTGCTAGGATCAGTCACAAAATCGAGAATCTTTGCCTCTGCATCATTGTCTTCCTAATTTTCCTGGATTTCTCTCTCCTAGCCATGTATTTCCTGTCTGACCTGTGATGGATTTCCAAGTGAATAGGTGGTGGAGAGGTCCATTAACACCTCTTCATTTGTCTTCCTCCCTCTTTTCCTATTCTTCTACGCTGGTTGCACCATCTTCTGTTTCCCTTTATGAGTTGTTTGGGCCGACGATTTTCGTGTTTGCCTCTTGAGCATTGTGGGCTGGGTTATATCTAGCCTATACTATGGAATGATAACAATCAAATAAAAAAGGGAAAGAACAATTAAAATTTGTAAGTTGATGCCCATGACAGCGTTTGGATGGTTCTAAATCTCCTCGACCATAATATGAATCCGCTGAGTTCGAATATGATAAGGAACCCAATGAAAAATGAAGCACCTACAGATAAATGTTGAATGAACAAGAGTGTTTTGAAGTCGACGAGGTGGAGACAACATATGATAGGCACCCCAGTGCAAAAGCAAGCACCTATGAACAAATGTTGCCTAACCAAGACTGTTTGGAAGGCGATGAAGTTGAGACAACATATGACCAAGTATAGGGGATGTCCAGTCCCGTAACCCGCAGTAATGACTCCTATGAGTTTTAACCAAGTTACTAGAACTTCCCCAGCTATCAGACCCCAGGCTAAACTGCACTTTCAACAAAACACTGAATCTGTTGACCTTGACAGCAAAACTTAAATTCGCAACCAAAAATCAAGACATGCAGCTGGAGCCTTATAAAATGCACTAGACCTTCCTATTAGCATTATGGGTATCAGTATAAACCACCATGCAACCTTTGTTTTTTACAATTAAACAAGGATGACACTGCCTACTGTCGGGCAGAAGTTTATTGGACTTGTTATAGCAAGGATCACAGAAGCAGGGTTCGACCACTGGTAACTGAACTAACAGAGACCATAACTGAACTAACACAAACCATACAAAAAAAAAAATTCTAGGATTTACTAACTTGTTTCAAACCAGATACATTTCCCCAGTTTTGATGATAACCATGGATTTAGGGAGGAAAATTACATACCCCAGTAGAAATAGGAACTTGGTGCTGTTGAAGACCGCTACCGTCCTTGTACTCCTCTGTGCGTAAGTTGCAATGGATGTTTCAGTGCCTCTGTTACTCCTTAAACTGGTTCGAAACCGTTTTGCAGCATTAATGTTCCCTTTCCACTCTCGGACAGTACATGCTGTCTTTCCTTTCCTGGCAGCACTGCCTTACTGGTCACGCGCCTCCATAATATCTCGCATACTGGGTTCATTAATTTGCATGAAGTGGAGAGGCCACTTGGCTAGTTTTCTTACCAGCGGCCACCGTTTAATCATCACCCTGATTGGGAGTCTTTGGCTAGTTTGTGTCATACTACAGAGGAAGCATTATTTACTTTCTAATTCCTTCTCACTATTTATTTATATATATATAAGCTTTTCCTATGTTTAGTTCATTGAAATGAGTGAACTTTGATGTCGTTGGTGGGCTCATATTTATAATTTTCACTAGTTTGAAAATAATTCATTGCTATTTATAAAGTTCACACAATGTTCATAGATTTCATCATATATGTATGAAGCTACCACGACCATTAGTTTAGTGCCCCCTTCCAAAAATTATTACTTATATACGTATGATTATAGGTATAATGAAAAAATAATTTCCAGTGGATACGCCTAAAGCATATTTATCAAATTCCCGTTAATTAGGACAAAAAGTACTGAAATTCGCCAATTCTGTTCGATTGTTGCGTCGAAAATCGATCTGATTCGTAGCGTAACGGGTTAATTGTGAGTATAATGTAGTTGGATAATTATGTCACTCACAATGTCTTTTGAGCACACGGGGATATTTAATCTATTAAGCACACAGGGAGTTAATCTATTAGATTATATTAATTGATGATTTATGGTACATATCTAAAAGATTTTTTAATTTTTTTGTTATAAGATGTTTTGAAGAAAAATAGATAAGTGTGAGATGGGATAATATATATATATATATATATATATATATATATATATATATATATATATATTTGTTATAAGATGTTTAAAAAAAAAATAGATAAATGTGAGATGGGATAAATAAATAAGTAAAGAAAATGACAACGTAGAAGAATGAAAATTAGAAATATTTTGTTTCTTAATTTTGGACACTTAGAAAAGTGGATAGATAGAGGTTGGATGGCATATGAAGCAGACATTCTGGGATAAATTAGATCCTCACATATAAAACAATGAATACCTCCTCCATTTCATAAATACTTAAGAAATCGCATTAAAATTCCATTCACTTCAAATACAAATATATATAATCGAAAGAGAGCTTATACAAACAAAATACAAATATTAATAACATAAGAATTTCTCTGCCAAATATTACAATGGAGAGCTTCTCTGAGCTCTTGGCCCTTTACAAAAGCTCTCAAATCATTTCTCACTCTCTCTGAATTCCTCACTTCTCACCCCTCTCTCAATTCTTCCTTACACAACTCTCCTATTTATACATAAATATGAATTTACTCCATTCCATAAATTCTTCCACACAAATCTCAACTAAATCTAAATTAGATTTATTCTAGTTTTGGACTCAACAAAGTCCCATATATGGAATTCCTACTCCCTATATTATCTACCTAATCCATTCCACTCATATCCTTAATTATTAAAAGAATATATACAATAATCCTCACTTTTACATTTTTCTCTCTTAATTTATTAAAAGATGAGAAAAATAATTAATAAAATAATTAAAAAAGCTCACCCCCTATTTCACACAAATGAATAATAAAATTTGAGCTTGATGCTCCTGCATCAGACTCCCAAGATTTAAATAACCATGATCACCTAATCGTGTGTTTCGGATCTTGTCTTCCTGGATCCCATATCTTATTCTACAATTCTCCATTTGTTGTTGTTTTTGTTTGTTGTTTTTCTCCAAGTCTCCACACTTTATGTTGCATTGCCCCACTGGATATTCTTTCACAGTCTTCTGTTGTATTCCTCTTGCTGCTTCTTCCTTGTTTTACTGCCGTTGTCTGCTTCTGGGATACTTTCATCATTATCCTCCTTATAAATTCAATTTCTATGTTCAATATATCTTCTCCAACATTTGCAATAAAATATGTACTCACAAAAAAATTATTAAAATGAAAAACATAAGGCCTCAGTGCCTCTTTCTCCTCTAGAAACATTTTAGTATGTTGCTTTGAAATTTCTTCTCCAATCAGCACATCAGTATGTTGATTTAATTCCTCCATGAGGCTTGTCTCTAGTACCTCCTCCATATCATCTGTTTCAAGAATGTCTCCCTGTTCTGGTTCACAATAATGAACTTCTTCGATTTGCTGAATCATTCCTACATCCTTATCCTCTGTTTCCTGATTATTCTTCAAGACAATTTATTTGTCTTTCTCTTTCAGCAACTCACCCTGCGTATAGATCCTCTTCTTTTCCAACTTCCTTCTTTGAAGATATAACTTTCTATATAACTTAACAATCTCTATTAGGGTAGAACATGGAAATTTTACACAACTTTCCATACCTCCACTTGTTGTTGACCAATCATCAGAAGGTCCTTCTTCCTTTGCTTCAATATTCTACTGAATATTTCCATGAGACCCCTTTGTCTTCATTTCTTTCTGAGACCTTGCTATCTCAGCATCATTCTGAATAGATCTCAGATTCAACTTCTTCTACTTAACAAACTTCAAAGTTTTTTCAACATCCTGTGATGTACCTGCAACCACACACAAATCATTAGTTTTAAAAAGCTCAGACCTTGTGGTCCCAATTGATGCTTCAGTCATCATATCTCCTTGTTGTTCTGGATCTTTCATTTGATTCAGTTATTCTATAGATTTTCTTCTATCACATCATTACTTTCAGAAAGTACTGGACCATATTCTGGCTCACATATCAAATCTTCCTTTAAACTGAGTAACTCTTCTTTCAGTTGAACATTCACTCTAAGCTCCCACTTCACTTGCAATCTCTGCCATTTGAATTTCCTCTGCATAAGCCACCCATATATCTGGTATACTTTACTTCTTCGTAACATCTCCATCAACAACTCAAGATGCAAATTTATCTCATCTCTCTCTATGGCAATCTGCTCTTGACTCATTCTCATGCCATTTGACTTAGCATCTTCTTTCTCCTTTCTTCTTCAATGGTCTTCTTCATAACCTCTACAATGACCTTCATTAGTCATCTTTTTCTCTATATTCATGAGTTCCTCACTCACCCACCATGAGCTGTACTAAAGCCTTTGGAAGAACAAGTCCTCCCTGCTGCCAGTTACCTCACCAATCCCCTCTCTAGACTTGGTCTTTTGGAAAGTATTGGTTCTCTATTCTCTGGAACCTCTTGAGGATCCTCTCTGCTCCCTCTAGGCTTCAACTCATCTGCAATTTTTAAGAACACAACTGTCCTTTTTCTCCAATATCTGTTGGAATTATTCAAGGTTCTGCTCCACACTTTTCTTTCATTCAGAAACTATTACTAGTCTCCTTCATCACCACTTTTTAAAACTATGATCTTATTTTTTTGATATTTCCTTCAACTGTCTGCAACCTGTATTCTGCAAATATCATCTTCAAACCAGAGTTAAAATAAAATATCTCATCTCTCCTTAAATATCTCTGTGTGAGCTTGTTCCATCTCTCATCTGTACTTTCATGTACCATACAACTGTACATTATAAATGGTACATCAACTTATGTCTCTTCACCTATGTACAAATAACAAGCTATTCATGTTTTCAATTTATTCAATGAATAATGTACAAATAGTACATCGTGTCCATCTTGAATGCTGGCACATGATAGTAAAATAAATATTCTACAACATCAAAAAATTGTGTCTTACAATCTCAAAATACAAACCAAAATAATTCTCCCACTGCCAACTACAAACTTTGGTCCAAAATTGACTTAACCAAAACTGCGAGAACTCATATTATGCATAATAAACCCTCTCACATAAAAATGCATATTTCTATTTATGTCACCCAGGATTAGTACATTTTCCATTCATTTATATTTTCATATTTGCAACATTTCCACTCTTTCGTAGCATTCACAAAATATCAACTCTCAAGCATGGCAAGGAATTTTTAATCCTCCAGATTTTAAAATGCCAAACTATCATTTTCACTGACATGTCCTAAATGCAATAAAAATAAGATGGGCTTAAGGGTAGAAATTCCTTGTATTGAGTGGGGCTTGGTTAAATTATAACAATACTGCTTATTAGATCTTAGTTTTAGAATATGGTCACGATTCCTCGAACTAACGTTTGGGTTGCTCTTGCCTCTGCAAGGACTTTGTTTTTAAACGACGACCCAATGCTTCTCTATGGGAAGCTAACCAAGGATGAATGATGTGATGAGAACCCTGCAGCCACTTTTTAATTACATTCTAAGTAAAACCCAAAATTCTAATAAGAAAAACATTTCTCATATTCTGTTTACCCTCGCGATGACATTGAACTAAGAATATAAGTCTATATCTTGACATGATTTCTAGCAGTTCAGTAGTCAACTCTATAATTTAAAGGTATTGTATACATGTATATATTAATATGAAATGACCTTGCAACTACCTTCCACAAACTGTGAATACATGTATATATTAATGTAAAATGAGCTTGCAACGAATTTCCATAAACTGAGACAGAAACAAATTGAACAAAGTGAACAAGCTTACAATTATATTATCTTTCCAATATACCAGTAAAGAGCAAGATCCAAAGTTTAAAAATGACAAAAATAAATGACAACCAATTCAAGGATCAAACATAACTCTAGTTCATCAATGTGATGAAGGATCATTCCTCTTAACATCCAAAGGGTTAGTTCTTCCACTTTGGAAATAAACATATCAGCAAGGATCAATTAGGTATTAGTTATACAATATTTGTATAACTATGAAAAATCTCTACATTCAAAGGAAAAAGATAAACAATTATTTTCTTGAAATAAGATGATTTCTCACACAAATTCAATGCTATGCGTGAAGGGCCAGCAATGTAGCTAGTTTTATGTAAAAAAATTAATACTTTAACAATAGTTTACCACTAAAAAATATTTCCATAATAATACTTTAACCATTGTTTACCAGCGGAACAGATTAGCCATAGTTGTTTACCATTTCATACTTGCAATCCATCTTGAAATCCAAGATAACAGAAATTAGAATTCTAGGAATCTATATGACGTTAATTGAATTGAACACGAAACTTATCAAGATTTAAAATTTACACCTATAATGCATGAAAAATATGTAAGTGTATCTGCATATGTTGAATATTTATTCATTATTATGAATTTTTAAATAAACTAAAATCATAATATGAAATATCATTGAAAATAACAAAATAAAAGAACACTTGGCATGCTCCATGCATTGTTGTTAAATATTCGTTGTTGCCCTAAAAAATAGCTTTGAAATTTTTTCCCATCGTATCATGAAGTGATGGTTATGAGCACTGCATATGGAAAACATTACAAAAATATTAAAATATATTAAGTGAATATGTAAGTGTAGAGGTTTATAGATATAATTCCAGGTAGCTTGATGCATGCTGCCTCATGCCACATAAAAACCTGCTTCCCCGTTCACATAAAGCACTGGCTGCTTGCAGGCCATGAATGTGCCATAAGTTTTATCATTTCCCGAGGTGTTTTGTAGAGGTCACTATTGGGAGAAGTTACCAAATGTTCCTTAAGTTCTATCATTTCCTGAGAACATCCCAATTCCAACAACTGCTTCTCTCATCCCAATTCTTCGGTCAAAGCTCAATTTTCTTCTGTCTATACAGACCTTGAAAAAATTGTATTGGAATACATAAATTGCCAATATCTCAAGAAGATCCTGCCTAAATAGAGGGACTAGAACACAAATTATATTGGACTGCAAATTCTGAATGGAGAAGGGCCTCAACAGTACATGTTTTTAGTGAGATTTAGCAAAAAAATGAAGATTATGTTTATGTCAGTCCTAGTTTAGAAGAGTGTGTGGCTTTAAGTAGAGAGAAGGGAATCTTCCAAGGTCCTACTCGAGAGTAAATTCATCTTGGATAAACGAATTTTTCTTGAGCTAAGGCCTAAGCCTCTGAGAGAAACAGAAGATGGCCAAGCCATTTACACAATAAACTATACAGGGAATACGTAATGGGCAGTGCTAACAATGGCCACTGCCACAAGCTTAAGGGTATTTATTTCAGTGGAAACCGCACTATAGACATCCATGTGATAAAAAATAAGAGATATTCTATTAAAAAAAGATCTAGGTGGGGGTCGAGGGAGATAGATCTATCTATATTGGTGTTCGTCCAACCGATGCAAGCAATGATTGTGTCCATCCATAAGGTGTTATTTCACTCTCTGTCAACAATAAGAGTAAGTGATTAACTACCAATAAGCCAATATCCAAATTGGTAGTGGAGGATATTTAGAAAGTGGTTGGTAGGGGAGATTTGCTATTTGGGATTCAAGTATAGGTGAATGAGGTAAATGAACATTAACTTAATTTCTAATATTTCTATATCAATGGCAGACAAGTTGTCTCTATTTGAATCTGGGCTTCCCTTTATGAATATATTGACTCCGCTGAAGAGTCCAAAGAGCCCAATCTGCAACAAAGGCAAGGAAGAAATTACTGAATTTGTCATCGACAATAACTTACTGATGAACAATGTCGCTCAGATTCAACGAATTTCAGGGGTTTCGATTAGGGGTTTTGGTACCATATAAATATCCAAGTAATGCATCTAAGATGTGTAGGTTGCGTATTTGGTTTGAAATCCAATCATTGTATGATTGATGGTGGTTTTATCCCCCAATTTATGAAAGCCCTTGGTGAAATGGCAAGAGGGGCAGCCAACCCTCGATTGCGCTAGTTTGGAACAGAGAAATCCTTCGACCTAGAGCGAAGTAAAAAGTGAAATTCCCTGCAACGAATATGATGAAGTGATCACACAAGATGATTATGCATAATTTTAGCTGAGTGTCATCCACCTTATCTGTAATATTTAGAACAAAGAAGATAATAGGTAACTAGCACCTTCATGAATATATTTCAGCATTTCAATTACCAGAAACATAAAATTTCCAATTTTCCATTATTCAAAAATTTACTTTTATTTTTCATTTAAATTTTTTTTGGAATTAATTTTTTGTGGAATTTCATATATCAAATTACATACCTATAAGGTATAGAGAAATCCTTCGACCCAAAGCGAAGCCAATAGTGAAATTCCTTGCGATGAATATGATGAACCGATAACGCAAGATGATCATGTATAATTTTAGCTGAGTGTCATCCGCTTTATTTGTAATATTCAGAACAAAGAAGATAATAGGTAACTAGCATCTTCATGAATATATTTCAGTATTTCAATTACCAAAAACATAAAATTTCCTAATTCTATTATTAAAAATTTTAGTTTTCTTGCTCATTTAAATTTGCTGTGAAATTTCAGATATGAAATTACATACCTATAATTGATTTCATTTGATTGTATGAGTGATCTCTGTATCCAATTCGATTAAATGCTCTAAAATTAAGTGCGCAGTAGGGCACTCAAGGCTGCTTGCAAATTTCAGAAAAGAAGCAAACTTCAACAACCTTTCAATTGATTGCATGAGTCTCTCTCTGTCCACTTCAGTGAAATTATATGAAATTATGTGCTCATTTTATTGCATGAGTGATCTCTCTATCCACTCTGGTAAAATTATCTAAAATTATGGGCGCAGTGGCGCACTAGAGGCTTCCTACATATTTCAGAAAACCAGCAACCTTCACCAACGTTCTTGAATATGCACGGTTGATAATGTTCACAATTTTATGAGAGAATCTCCGCTTAGAATGTTAACAGTTCACAGTTTTATAAGAGATTCACCACCCAAAGAATTGAAAATTCACATACAGATAGCCTTGTGGTCTAGCAGTCTGCCGACATGTGCTATGTGGCGTCCCCATAATACTTGATCAAGAGATGACCAAGAGATACGTATAATCCAACATTAAATGTTAGAAAACTAATGCTTGCATTAAAACATAGAAGTATTATGTGTTGTGCAATTTCGTAACTATATCCTAAGTTTATAGCCTTCTGGCTCAGGAAGAGACCAAATCCATGTCTTATAAAAAACCAGAACCATGATGGAAATTTCTAATAGTCTTCACAAACTAAATGCCTAAAAAATTGTTTAAATGTTACACAAAATAATGCTATGGGAGCCCATTCGATTACTCTAGTCCAATGCCTCATGGTAGGGTCTAATAACGAATGTATTTATATTTGAAGGTTATCAATTTCTAACTCAACAATTTAAATGTTATTACTAATTTATTTATATCTATATTGTTAGTGTGTGTGCTTTTCCATAAATTTTGTTGGAAATATTTGTTTTCAAATGTTTTAAATAAATTTTTACAACTCACTAAAATAATTTTAATTTACAAAAATAATAAATATGAAAAATTCTTTTTGGGAGCATTGTTCTTAACTTCTTCACTTATTTCAAATAATTAACCAACATTACAATAGAATATTGAATTAGTGCCTAAAATTTCACTGAAATTTAGCATTTTTTAGTTCACGAATTGGACACATTTCTTAGTGCAAAAATGGGTGCCATCAAGTATGTTTTTACTAGCACCATTTTTTGCACCCTAAATTTCTCGAGAAACAACAAAAAAATAGTGCCTGAAGAAGCATCAGGAAAATAGCACCATAAATAATGCTTGAAATAATGCATGAAATAATGCCCCTGATTTTCCCAGAGTTGAGACGAAATTTTCACCATAAATAACGCAGTAAGTAGTAACATGAATAACATCATCTATAATGTTGTAAATAACGCCTGGAATAATGTCATTTTAGCATAATAAATAACACTAGGACTTGCTTCCAATTTAGTTCCTAGTCTGGCTTTGATTTTAACCATAATTTCCATGTTTTGTTTAAGTAAGGGGTTTGCATGTGATACTTGAGGTTCAACAGACTCTTTCCAAACTATCATAAGGTTTGGTTTGGTTATTAATCCTACAATTGATCTCCTCTACTAGTTTCTTGTCTTAACTGTAAAATATAGTTCTTTATTTTTATATAATAATTTATAGAGGGTTTACTCAGAAAAACCCTATATTTGGCTATCTATAATTCATCTTGGGTATGCATAGTTCATGAATTTGTCTCTCTTATGTATTTATGCTTCCCTCCAATGAAGTTGTAATATACCGGTTGCAATATTTGTCCAACCGTTTTACATATATAACCAATTATTTAATAGCATCTAGGTGCTACTATTGAGAGTATCCATACACATTGTAATAGTAATTAATCCAAACAAAAAAAAGATGGTACATATCCGAAGTCAATTAAAATATGCATAGCCATATACCAGATAATTTATTTTCCTCCCAAATAATGATACCAGCCTCGTTGATGCGTCTCCCCCTGAGTTTGTAATCACAGTCGGGTTTAATCTAGTAGATGATGCTTCTGAGCAGAAATTAGTGCTATGACTATCTGGTCCCAACCAGAATTGGTCAATTGTGACTATATTTTCACCCAGTTCCACCTAACTAATGAGCATGGAAGTATGTTCACAGTATTTTTGCAGTTCCTCTCCTCCCAATTTCTTGAGGTTTTTCTCTTCCGGGTCCTTCATGAACTTGTATTCCTTGAGGAGAAGTTATGGTCAGGTAACTGCATGACTCATAAATTTCTAACCACTGAGGCATACAAAAATCCTCTGACATTATATTTCATTGTAGCATGTGTATATTAAAAACAACATGGTAAATTTTCCAAGTTATTGTCTTACCTTTATAAGGTCTAAAATAAAATAATAAAATTTTTCTCTTTAAATTGCATATTCTATTATTTACAATTTACCAGGGGATGTCACATGTTCCCCCAATCAAGAAAAAAACCATCCCGATGTTTTCACCTTTCAAACATATTTTGATTTTCTTCCTTTATAAACTTTTCATCTTCCCAGGTCATTTGATCTGGGTTAAAGTGATTCAACCGCACTTTAAATTGGGTGATAGCTCGTTTCCATAGCGTTAATTCTCTCTTATCCAATATACACTGGGGCTCGACCAGAAACTCTCCATCTCGTTTGACCTACATTCAAAATTGAAATTTATCAGTCTAATTAGTTAATATATTTACAATACATACACGTTTATGCATGTCTCACTTATGAGTTTAGTTACTCATATGTCTTGCCAATTGATAACATGTTTGGAATCATACATACATTTATTTAGTAAAGAAACATGAAAGACATTGTGGATATGTATGTGGTTGGGTAAGGATAGCTGATACAACATTGGTACAATGTGTGCCAAAATTGAAATGGCCCATAATATCGGGGATCTAGTTTTGTACACCTTGTCTGTCGCAGAGTACTCTTCTTGGGTTTTAACTGTACGAAATGTGATCCCCAACTTTTAATTCTTGATAACTTCTTTTCTTGTTAGCATAATGGTTTTGTCAATCCTAGGCTACTTTCAAATTCAACCTTACTTTTCTTACTTCTTCCATTTCTGCTAACATCTCGAGGCCCAACATTAATTTGTCTTCTGACCCACTCCAGTTTATAGGTTTCCTGCACTTTCGTCCATATAACACCTCGAATGGTCTCATTTTTAACAAAGCATGATAGCCATTTTTGTAATCAAAGTCTACTAAATGTATGTAATCATCCCATTTTTTTGGTTGTTGCATTACAAACATTCTAAACATATCCTCAGTCACCCAATTCACCCTTTCAGCCTCCGCATCCATTTGGTGGTGGTACAAATTACTAAACTTGAGTACATAACCCCTTAAACAGAGCTTTCCAAATGCTAAGGTGGATTTAACATCTCTATCTCAGATTACCACCCTTGGTATCCCATGCAACCTGAAAACTTGTTTCATGAATATATTAGCAATTTGAATTTGATAATAGTTTCCATTAAGCTCCTACAGATTGAAGGTTTAATGTCATCCAGAAGCTCAATATTCCTGCAACCGCACTGGCTTCAGAGATAGGTAAGCAATTATGTTCTTGGACTCATGATTCTTTTGGATTCCTTTCCTTACACAATATTTAACCTGAAAAGAAAACCCTGGCCCCATCTATTATGCTTGAATCTTTGAATCAGTGTCATGACTAGCTCGTACAGGAGAAGAATTGTTTACAGGTATGGAAAAGTACTAGAAATATAGTTCTATTCAAAACTTACTTTCTCAAATTCTATCTAGATTTTAGTTTTTATATTTATCCCATCCTTTAACTTGTTTTCTCTTGTTCTTCTTGACAAGTAAGACTTACGGAAGCTAGAAGTAATGCTTTCTCCAAAGGGATTCGGGTCTAATAGATGCTCACATGCTATTCCAGGTATTTCAATGCCATCCATATTTTTGACTGCAAACTTATCTCTCGGTGTTGGCGACTCTGCACCAGAAGAAATGGTCTACAACACAATTTATTTAATGAATCCTTCTTTTAAATAGCACTAGGTTTTCATGAGGCTTAAGAGCCTAGGAAAATGTCTTTGTTATAAACCTCGGTGAAAAAATATGGTTGAAATTCTTATTTCGCATCTGTAACTTATTGGAAAATCAATAGTAATATAAATGAACTTCGAAGTGAAAATGATATTTCAAGCTTATCTTCCAGATGTAACGATCTTTTGATTATACCTTTTTTAAAGGTTCTTTGTTATCTTTCGCATTTGAATATCCATAATGTCTCAGGTTACGTTTCTGTTGTAAAATTTGTATTTAACAGAGTTATCGTTTAATATTTTCCATTGTTCGACATACAATAGCGAATCTGGCATTATGCATGGTTTTTCATTTACTGTGTTTGTTTTATTTTCTATAACCGTATTATGGTACCACTCTTTATAATTATCTTTTGGGTCCGAGTTTCCTGGCAGACCTGTATAGCTTCTGTTTAATATTCTTTTACAAGAATTTTGTCGATTTATTTACACATTTTATTACATTTCTACTTAATCAAGGGTTTTCATCCGGAAAACTGAATCATTACTAAGTTATAGGTGACCGGACCACCTAGATTCTTGTCCGTGTTAGAATGCTGGAGCAACGACTAAATCCAGGTTGAGGGTTTTCCTCGTACTCGAATTTGACAGTAACCTCCATTAGATCTCAGTTTAAATCTAGGAAGAGTTTTCATTCTTTGCATGTTAAATGTTAACAAGTTTTTGGAAAATTCACTATATTTCAGTTTTCAAAGTCTTTCAACTTCTTTCCTTGTATTACCTTCTTAGGTTGCTTATATGGTTACATTGAGTTTCATTTTACATAAAAACTCTGCGTTTTATATAGCAGGTTCAATATTCTATTTTGTTGGTTCCTGAGTTATTCATCAACAGTTCGTTCTCGTATAACTAACTCAGAATTTATTTTCACAAGACAAGAAAATACCTCAAAACTATGTTTGTGCTCAATATTCAGCATTACATAGTTTATCTACTATAACCAAGACAATATTTTCTTTAGTAATATATAGTATTTTCCTCCACACATAATTATCTATTTGCGGAATATTAACTTACAAAATTTAACAAAGTTATTTATCTATAACTTCTAACCATTATTTTACCATCCATATCATATCATCAAGTTAATATATAATTTCTCACATGCCTACATACAAGTCCTATAATAATAATTTTTTTTGTAAACTTCAAATTTCTAACAAACTCAGTACTTATCTGTGATTTTCCTTTACTACTGATGATATTCCTCCAAACCAATCAAGAGAGGTGATCGCATTCTCCTCTTGCCCCCGTGCTCCTGTCCTGGAAAGGTATGGGTTAACAATGGAGTTTCTGCTATGACCTCAGAACTCCTGGTCCAGTTAGTACCAGAAATTAAATCACGATTCGCTGAGTGATTTTTCCAGTAGTCTCTACCAGCTCAGAAAAATTATTCACTCTATCCTTCATCAATGGACATAACCCCTACTCCTCACTGGGATCAGTATCTTATCCCCATAAGAGCGGGTAACTATTTCCAACTGTCCCCAACCACTTTCCAGTTCTTGGAAAACATTTACCATAAAATTTTACTTTTATGAAGTTAATTCCCATAGCTATTTTATTATTCATAATTAATCACTAACCAAAAATTGTTTTCAGAAAAACATTAATAATTCCAGTCTTTCTCTAAAAACAATAATTAAAATTTTCTTTTAACTAGTTAACAACTAGCTATCCTCAAGTGAGTAATATAGGTAAGTAACGAAGGGAGAGAGCTCTGAGTGCCATTAGGTTAGGGTTCTTGCGCACTGCAATGGAGCCGACTAGTTTTTCTTACTAGACAATTTCCATTGCTCCACACGCAAGTACTCCCAAACGCCCAGATCCTAATCACTAACAATGGAAGTTTCTCCAGGAGGGGTGGGCACAACCCCCCCTCCTATCAACCGAACTTCTGATCCACTATTCTCTGCCAACACGGCCGCCTCTGTGAATACGGCCGCCTCTATCAGGATCCCATCCAGAGCTACTGCAGGAGAAGCTGTCACTGGAAATGAAGTGCCAAAAGACAGAAAGATACCTTCAGAAGCAATAGAGGCACTGCCAAAAGCCTCATCAGCCACCTGCATCCCGATTGCTACAGAAAGAATAAAGATAGATCTTCCCAATCATCGCATCAATGGACACATTCAGTTCATGAAGGACCATTCCCTAATAGGGAAATTTATAGGCCTGTGGCCAACCGAAAAAGTGCTTCAGGGCTGGATTGCCTCCAAATCGAAGCCCAAAAGACATGTAACCCTACAGCTAGGTCCAAAAGGCTTCTTCATGATGATCTTCAATTATTTGGACTACAGAAACCGTATCTTCGATGGAGGACCATACTTTTTCAACTCTGCAGGCCTTTATCTCCGTGATTGGATCGAAAGATTCAACCGCAATAAGGAAGAACTGAACTGGGTGCCTGTTGGGATTCACATGTATTCTCTTTTCCTAGAATATTGGGATGAAGAAACCCTCAAATACATCGGTAATGGCCTAGGAGAGTTCATCTAGATAGCTGAAGAAACCAAACTCATAAGATACACCTCCTATGCTCGGATATGCATCTACATGCACTTAGCCAAAGCTCTAGTGGACTCGGTAAGTCTCTTCGATGATGATTTTGAATGGATACAAACCATAGATTATGAACATGTACCATTCTGTTGCAAAAAATTCCATGAGCATGGTCATTTGTATCGTGATTTCCCTCAGAATAATCCTCCTATCAATTCATCATCTGCTAAAGGGAAGGATGCTGAAGGCTTTACCAAAGTCTCCAATAAGAAGAAACATACCAAAAAATCCACTACCCAGCCCTCAGCTCCCAACATGCCCTCCACCAGAAACTAATTTGATGTCCTAGCTTCCCACGCCTCTAAGGAAGGTGCTCCTGGCCAATCCTCAGCAAACAATCCAACCTCCAATACCCCTAAACCCAAATTTGTTCCTCATAATCCTGATCCAGTCAATTCTAAGAAAGCTGCGCATCAAGTCTCATCCTCTAAATGAAACCTGGAAAAAGCCATAGTCCTTCGAAGCACTCAGATGGAAATCGATGGAAATCTCACATTGGTATCATAGAAAAATAGTACCAATGAGGAAAAGAATATTCCAACTCATATGGAGGAGGAACATGAGAGCATCGACTTGGGAGATTTGGAAATTCTGGGGTTGGAAATTACATGCCATCATAAAGCTTATGATAAAATTCCTACTCGACAAATTGAAAGTATGGAAGTAACCCTCCTTCAAGCCCACAAGAAAGTGTTCTCTCGAAGCCAAGCCGCACTACAAGAAAAAGCACATTGGTGAGGGTTTGAGTGCTTGTGACAGACCTTTGCTGTCCGTCACCAATGTCACATAGTGTAGACGCCGTTTTAAAATGGCCATCAGAAAAGGCAGAGAGGATGGTCCTTTATGGTCCACACCAAAGACATTTTCAATGACACTTTTGGTGAGGTTGTTAAAGGCCCGTCATTGACTTCTCTTTGGTGACACTTTAGTGAATGAATCTTTAAAGCAGACCCCATCACGTTCTTTGTTACTTTTGGTGACGCTCAAAAAATGTCAGTCATCATTGATCATTAAAAAACCGTCACTGTAAGTGTATATAGTGATGGTCCTTTATGGTCCGTCACCAAAGACATTTTGAATGACACTTTTGGTGAGGGTCGTTAAAGGCCCATCACTAATTCTCTCTTTGGTGACACTTCTAGTGACGAAGTTTTAATGACCCTCACCAATGCTCGTTTTGTTACTTTTGGTGACGGTCAAAAAATGGTCGTCATCATTGATCATTCGAATGAGTTTTTGATGATGCTATGTGCCTGTTAATATATTTTTTTGTCAAAATTTAACGATTTAATACCATTATTGTGGAGTATTTTTTATAATATGTCCAAAGCCATAGTGGTTAGGGTCAGTGAATTTTTTAGAAGTAATTAGCGTGTATCATTTCCCTCAAGTAATAACTAGTCAAATAGAGATTTTCTATGAGTCAACAAATGATTCATATATATTAAGTTTATTATCTAGAAAATTCCCTTTAGATAAAGTTCCACTATTGTGTGTAGGAAATATATTATTTAATACATAATCAAGCCTTGACAATTCTATTAATGAGAAAGACCTAACGATCCTCACCAATCTGGGCACGCCTTAAATTAATGCTTTGGCACACACTAACATTTCTTAGCACCCCACATGTATTGGAACATCTTTGTACCTAGAACATCTTGTGATGACACTGACTCCCAAGCACATGGTGGCATGCGCTAGCACAACATCGAACTCTCCTAACATGTGTTGGCATGCTGCATATAGTCCCTAGCATGCCCTGGAACACCTTGGTTGAATGCATTGACATACATTAGCACTTGGCACACAATGCCACTTGGCATGTATTGGGACCTATTATTAGTGTGCCTAGCATGCCCCTTTTCAAAAAGATTAATTCCTGACTTATTAACCCTCTTATTGGTTCTTCCTTTTGTTGCCTTGACACATATTGACATACCCTAGTCCCCTGCACCACATCCTTAGCACCCAACATGTATTGGCATATCTTGGCACTATTAATTGGCACATGATATAATTAGCACACCCTGGAACTCCCAAGCACACTTTGGGAATTCTTGACATGCCTTGATATTCCCTAGCATGCCTTACCAATGCTTAGCATACCTTGTCAGTCCTTCCTTGGCATGACAACTAACACTCATTAACACTAGTCTCTGGCGCACGTTCCTCATATTCATTAACTTTCATGAATTTTTACTTAGTGCTCCCTTAATGTTTTTTCCTAGTAATCCTTAACACTCATGAACATGCATTATCACTCACTAGCACACTTTAGCACTCTTCAACATTCCCTTCCACTTCATAACATGCATAACACTAGTTCTTGACACATATTGGCGCTTGGCACGTGTTGGTGCTTGGGAAGTCTTAGCATGTGTGGAATACGTTGAGATGCCTTGGTATGATTTGGCATGGTTTAATATTAAATTTATTTGTGATTATCAGTTGTTGGAAAGTAGATAAGAAGCAACAAAGGAATACTTGGCACTTAGAATGCACTAAGACTTTTCACTTGGCACCTATTGTTGCCTAGTGTTGGTGTGCCTAGCATGCCCCTCTTGGAAAAGGTAAATTGATGACTTATTAACCCTCTTATGTGTTCATTTCCTTGTAGTTAAACTTTTTTCTCCCTTTTGTTGTCTTGACATTCCCTGACACACATTGACACACCCTTGCACATCTTGGCATGCCTTATCACTTGGCACATATTAGCATGTTTGACATGTATTCCCACTATCCGGCACATCAAGGGGGTGAAGAGAGATGTAGTCCTAAAGTAGGTCGAGTACGAGGGCGAGTAAGGGTTGCTAAAGGGAGGTCATGATCATCCTCCAAGAGCAAGATCATCATGTGAGTGTTCAGAAGAATGTTGCATACCTTAAGGGTCGGTTTGCGCTAGGAAGTAGGATGGCATATTGTTGGTTCTCTTATGGCAAATCGAGCTTAAGAGAGGTTTCTCATGAGAATCCGGGCATGTGATTTCAATGGTGTCTTTGTGTGAAGGCTGCATCAAATTCTGAAATGTTGAAATTTGCAACAAGAAACAGTGAGATTGGAAACCAGAAAGGACAAAAAAAAATGCACCCACACTGGTGAGGAATTTTGATGCACCAGGAGTGAGTAATGTGGGGCATCTAATTTATTTTTCCCTTAAATAAATTGGACAATAAATTTTAATTTCTTCTCATAACAACTTGTGTTAGTTAATTAAGTCATGGTGACCGAGTTAGCTCAAGAAATTCAAGTACTGAGGGTCTAAGATGAGGCATCTAGAGGGATTCTAATATTTTTTGGGTCCAGTTGAAATTGATGCATTAGTGGGGTGCAAGTGTAATTAACTCAATTAAATGCGTTAAAATCAGTTTAACTGGTTCTAACTAAGTTATGAGCTAGTGAGAGGTCCAGTGAATTAAATTAGATTTAATTCACAATGAGTGATCAATCATATAACCGATAATTCGCTATTAATAGTTGTATGCATGTCAGTTTCAAGGAATACCCAGTTGAGACAGAGGTTAAAGGGAACATAACTATCAGTTGTATTCAGAGAAAATTTCCCATGTGAAATTATAAAGTCATTGGGATTCCATAATGGATTGTGCAATCAAGGAAGATTGATTTTCCTAATTAATAAGCAATTAATTCCCTAGCTAGGATTGTATGAGCAAGGCAGGCTGAAGTAAGGATCAGAATTGGCTAAGTACTAGACTGAGTTTTCCTAGATCAATGGGAGACAATTGACAGAGTGCTGGAGAATCTCACGAGAGATTAAGCATTAATGTATTGTTTCATGATTCCTTGAATTAATACACAATAGAGATAGAGGGCCTTTGAGCATTTTCTTTCCCCAAATACATCATGTTGTTGTGCGATTGATAATTTATTTCTCTTACTTATATGTGATTGTGCGATCGTGTTTTGTTTCCGCAAATTGTAGGAAGGATTCAATATCTTGTTTTAGTAGATTACAAGATTAGATTGAATCTCGTTGGTTAGATTTTCTACATGGTATTAGAGCATAAATTTTTTGGGCGGCGAGTTTTCATAGAATATTTGAATATTTTGGTGTAAAATTTTCAAAAACAAATAGGCTATTTGGATTCCTTGCGAAAATCTACCGAAATAGAAAAAAAAAATCGGTCAAATCGGAGCTCGGATGAGGGAGATATCATCGATTTAAAATCAACTCTTTTTTAGAAACTTTTTGTAACGTCGGGACAATTACACTATGCGCGAGTCAAGAACCTATATGTAATTGAGGTACCAGATGCATGCAAAGCTTTGAGGAGAAAGGAAGAAGTTAGAGACTTGGTGGTTTAAAGGGAGCATAAATACCTCTTAACATGAATCTTCATGAGAAGCGGTCTCAGAAGGTTGTGGAGTAGTTGCCACAATTGGAGAAGCAGAGAGGAGACTGAGTGGAAGCATCCACTCAAGCAGAGACCTCCATGAGGGGGAAATTTCGAGCTAGATGGGAAGAGGGAGTAGCCATACCTGGAGGTGTAAGCTGGTGGGGTGATGTGTAGACATAATCCCAAGATAATAAATTTGGGCAAGGTCCATTGAGATGGCGTGTGATCTCATGGATCGAACCTGGCTACGAGGAGCCACAGTACAATAGTAGTAGGAAGGATCAGTTAAATTGATGTAGTCAGATGTCAGCAAGACAGAAATCAGAGTCAGATGTCAAATATTGGATCACAAATTAGAGTTAGCAATAGTTCAAAGGGCACGGATGCAGATGTCAGCAGCAGCGCAGAGAATCCAGTACTAGACAGATGCAGTAGCTAGCAGCAGTCAGAAGATTCTGATGACAGATGCATTATACTGAGTAAGTTGTTCGGAGGCTATTCAATTTTAGGACTTGCAGGTGCAAACAACACTAGAGAAGTGTAGCATGCAGAACATTCCAAAAGTACCGAATGGAGATAGATTGAATTCCTTTCTTGTTGAGAGGGAGTATTGAAATTTGCAACAAGAAATAGTGAAATTGGAAACTAGAAAGGACAAAAAAAAATGCACCCACACTAGTGAGGAATTTTGATGTACCAGGAGTGAGGAATGTGAGGCATCTAATTTATTTTTCCCTTAAATAAATTAGACAATAAATTGTAATTTTGTCTCATAACAACTTGTGTCAGTTAACTAAGTCATGATGATTGAGTTAGCTCAAGAAATTCGATTTAAGGTGATCGAGGTGGATATTGGTAGCCACCTGCCTATTCCACTTGGGCCCTCGCCATTGTCTCTTTCAATTTTTCAGTTTCCTTAATTATAGCACAGTTTACTTTTTTTGTCAGTTTTTCAGGTCCTGAACTTCCGGAGCCATTTTGAGGCCCCAAACGACGTTTTTTGGGCAAGAAATGTTTAGCGATTTCATAGAAATCGCATTAGCAGTTGTAGTCCTCGAAGAGATCTTTCTAACAAGGTATCATGTGCGTCAAACGAAGATCATATGACCAAGTTACGACCCCGGAAAGTTGGCTGCCCAACTAACCCCAACGGGGCCCATAAACTCTTGGTGTTACATCTCCTCGAGTTAGGGTTTTGATTGTTTAGGATTTTATCTTATTTTTAAATAATAAAAAAGACCCTTCATCCTTATTGTAACAAAGTTCAGAGGAACATAACTATCAGTTGTATTTATAGAAAATTTCCCATGTGCAATTATAAAGTCATTGGGATGCCATGATGGATTTTGCAATCAAGGAAGGTTGATTTTCCTAATTAATATGGAGATAATTCCATAGGAATTGCGTGAGCAAGGCAGGCTGAGAATTGGCTAAGTATTAGACCGATTTTTCCTAGATCAGTAGGAGACAATTGGCAGAGTGTTTGAGAATCTCAAGAGAGATTAAGCATTGTATTGCTTCATGATTCCTTGACTTAATACAAAATAGAGATAGAGGGTTTTGAGCAGTTGCTTCCCCAGATACATCTTGTGTTGTGCGATTGATAACTTGTTTCTCTTACTTATATGTGATTGTGCGATCGTGTGTTGTTTCCACAAATTGTAGGAAGGATTCAATATCTTGTTTTAGTACATTACAAGATCAGATTGAATCCCGTTGATTAGATTTTCTACATGAAATAGAAGAGAGGGTTGATACCATCTTGCCTTGTGGTGGTTAGTAGGCCGCAAGGTCTGTGATAAAGACCAACATAAATGGAGGAGGGCTTGCACTATAATTTAGAGCCATAACAGAAGTCGACACAGGTGTAATATTGACTGATTTAACCCTAGTTTGAGGGTCGACATTGAGATATGAAGTTCATGTCAAGATTCAGTCAAAGAAATGCCCAAAATCTATGGATCCATATGAGCTAGGTCGAGTCTCTTATGGAGGCAAGAGTCGTGTTTTTTCTATGTGTGGATAGGGTTTGTTCTACAACAATTAGAAGTACATAAGTAGAATGCCCTGGTTAGGACAGTTTCCTAGCATGTTTAGTTCATAAGGTATGACCTTAAGACTGTGAAAAATTTGCGTAGAAGAAGATGGGTTGTGACCCTTAGAGCGAGGTTTATTTATGCAATAAAGACCACAGATCTGGAAGATGGTTTGCAGATTCAGTATCTGTGGAGACAACAGATCCAAAGGAGGGTGGAACCTGAGCAGAAGATTGAGCATGCAGAAGAAATGTGCGATATGAAGAATGGATTGACATGCAGAGGAGTTGATTTTGGTGGACTTTCCATAGAGTTTTAGACAAAGATCTGAAGAAACCTATAAAAAATTAGTGAATGGACTGTTAGTGGTTGATTTGTGACCCTAGTTCAATCATCTACAGATTGTTAGAAGTATGATACGAGGAGTAGTTCATATTTTTTCATAGATTGGACAACAAAGATCAAATTGTCAATACACAAGAACAATGATCTTGAGAGGACTCAAACCATTGTTAGGTGGCAGATTTGAAGAGCCCTAGATGAAGACAATATTGTGGGCCCTAGATCAGTAAAAGGAATTGACTGTGGTTGGGCAGATTGATGGTAGGCCAAGTATAGTTGGAGGGTTGTTAGGTTACTATCAAAGAAGAGCCCTGAATCTTGTTCTGGTGAAGGACAAAAAAATTGGTAGAAGGGCAGGTGTATAGGGCCTAAGGATTTGCAGACTTTGAAGGACTAATATATGGTTGTTTTAAAAATAATTTTAAAACACTACAAAATAAGATGTATCTCATTATTATTTCATATACACAAAATCACAAAATTCAAAATATATTTTATAGTAAAGGAGAATATCAAGCAAAGAAGCAACATATTTATTTTGGGAATTTTTATTTTTATTTTTTTTATTTTTAAAATTTAATGAATAAAATTATTGTTTGTTTGTTTGTTAAGTTATGTGAGTTTTGGCATGTTTAATTTGTGGTTTGAGTCTCCATGATCTAAGGGTATTTAAGTTATCAAAATCAGGCAAGGATTGCATCCAGTGTGGGCCACACTAGCCTTTAGTATGGTTGGATTTTTTCCCACGGAGTTTTGAACCAATGATACAAGTGACCTTTACACCACAGAGTGCATTAACAAAACACTCTATCACCATTTTCTAGGCTCAATAAAATTAATTATAAATATATTAAAAAATAAAATTAGAAAATGTCATATAACCTAAATTGAATTGAGGCTTCGGTGATCCATAGGAATTTTCAGAAAATTTTTGGTTAAAATCACATGAGAATGAACTTTGTTGACGCGTTTCGAACTAGCAAGTGTGGTTCATCTCTAGGACGAGATCAAGATGACATTGTCCAGAGCCCATTCACTCTTCGTAAAAACTATTTCTCGCTCTAGTTAGAAACTCCACACCCCTTTCTCCACCTGCAATTTTTCCATGGGCCTATAGGGTTTCTCCATAATTATTGAATTCCTCTCCCATGGTATAGATGTTGTGATGTCCTCTTTAACATTTTGACTTCGTAAAAAAAAGAAAAAAGAAAAAGAAATTATAACTATTGTTGAGTTTTTGTGTATTTGGGGTAGCATCAGTTGTGCTCTAGGTCCCAAATTTTGAGGAATGACTAGTGTTCACCTTATCTACAAGACCCATAAATGGATTTGGGAAATTTCATTTGGTTTAGGAATATTAAATTAATTAATTATTTTAATGTATTTCCTAAGTTAAAACTTAGGAAAATAAAATAATTAAAGTGAATTTAATTAAACATGTGATGAAATTGTCTTAAGTCACACGGATCAAGCTTTCTTTTAATCTTAGCCATTGATTAAAGATTTAGTCTTGGCCGTTGATTTATCAACGAGAAAAGTATAAAGGAAAGGCTTGGGGTCATTTGTAAACACACAGAGGTAGAGCACTGAAGCTAAGCTGAGATTCTAGGGCAGGGTTTGCTAAGATTACTCAGAAGTGTTTCAGCTGCAGAGAGGGGAATTTAGGCCAAGGGGATGATCTGATCCTGGGATCTAGAATACACAAGAGGCAGAGATCAGCTCAAGGACAGCGCAGAGGAAGGCAGCAGCAGCAACAGCAAGGACAACGCAGTCTCTCCAAGGACAGTGTGATTTTCAACAGGAAACCCTCAGGGGTTACGCAGAGACCCTTCAGGGGCAGCGTAGTGACTGCGTCACCCAGTCTAGGGTAAAGCAGTCCCTTTCGGAGTAGCGTTGAGGGTTTGGAGGACGTCCAAAGTTGACGCAGAAGCTTTCAAGGGCTTTAGAGGCTGACACAGAGCCTTTCAGGGACAGCGCTGGGGTTTATAGGCCCTAATCTTGGCTGAGTTCTGTAAATCCCGTTTGAGGGTGTGGATCAGTCATTATTTTGGCCCTAGATCAGCCAGTGAGTTGTAGATCTAGTATTTTCTCTGTCATGATTTCTAGATCTGGAATCCAGATTTGTGTATTTAGAAATATTCTTACTAATAGAACCCTCCAGTATCCAGAGACCGGTTTTCCTGCATTGGGTTTTTTCTGGGGACTATTTGTCCAGAAATAACTGTCACTATGTCAATGTGTGCTTGTGCCTATTCTAGATCTGGATTGGTAGAGATCTTTTATGTGTTTTTCTTCGATTTTAACTTGAATTTATTCAGTTAATAACTTATCTAAGTAGGAGGAGCATAAACGGATTAACAGTAATAATTTCTGCATAAAGTATAAGATTCATAAATTTCTACATGATATCAGAGCAATTGCAGATCTAGGAGGGTCACCAGTAGGAGAATCTGAAGGATCTAGCTGCCAAAAGTAGCAGAAACACAGATTTGAAGGGACAACACAGTTTTCAGGAGCATATTCACGCAGAGGGAAGGGTGACGTTGTCCAGTGCTGTGTCCTAGCAAGTCCATGCAATTACTGCGCAGAGGTAGCTCAGAAACAACGCTGGTTTGGTTTGAAGCTAGCCAGTGTGATTCAGATCTGAATCTGTCAGATCCAGAAAATACTGTAGAAAAGCTGCAGAAATTCAGAAGAGATGGTGGGGTTAAAATTCTGAAGTTTTCAGATTTTTAGCCTTAGCACAAGTGACAAAGATTGGGAAGAGATCAACTTCTTAGGAAGTTTCTTGCCAAAAGAAACTTAGAGTTTGATCAGAGGATCAAAGAAGAAACTGAATCATAGTTGATTTGGTAGATTTCCAAGGAGGGAAATCAAGTGTCAGAGGGATCAGAAGGCACCTGTTACACCAAGGGCCTTAGATCCATTTCTCTAGCAAAGAGAAAAGGAAGTTCCGATACATTCTGAGTAGATGGCTTCTCATGGACTGCATGATCAGGATAGGCTAGATGGCCTCTCAAACTTTTCCGTTTGGAAGGCAAGGATCCTGATTGTTCTTGAGGCGTACAATCTAAGAGACCATGTAGAGCAGATTCTGGCCACATCGACAGATGCAGATCTCCTTTGGAAGCATAAGGAAGCTGCTGGGCATGCCAAGCAGTTGATTATGGACAGGATCAAGGACCATATTGTACCACACATAGCTGAGAAGAAGACAACTAACGAGATGTGGAAGGCCTTGACTTCCCTATATGAGGGAAAATCTGTCCAAAGAGAAATGTTGTTGGACATCCAAATGAGGTCATTCATGATGGCCAAGGGAGAAGACATGGAGCACTTCCTCTTTAGACTGCAATCAATTAGGGATCAACTGACTGCAATGGGTGCAACGGTAGATGATGCTGTGATAGTCAGGATTGCCCTCAATGCTATTACGGATGAGTGGGAAACCTTTTTGTCCAAAGTATCTTGGGCAGAGCGGACCTCCCAGATTGGGACAACTTGTGGTCAATCCTTCGTCAAGAAGAACTACGCAGATTCATCATGAGGCAACACATCCCTGCATTAAGCAAAGTGACGAAGGAAGAGGAGGAAGATGCAGCCTTGGCATCGAAGAAGTAGCCAAAGAAGAAGAAGGACCTTTCAAAGATCAAGTGCTTCAAGTGTGGTGAAATGGGACATTTTTCCAGCCATTGTCCAGAGAAGAAAAGGGACAAGAAAGCATCTTCTTCCAAAGCAGCTGTGGCAGATGATGGGTTAGGAGATGATGCAGTCATGAGTGCTCATGAACCACGAAGGTGGGGTGACATGGAAATGTAGAGGAGCTACATGAAATAGAGGCGGGATCCTTGAGCAGCTCATATCTTGGATCACATGCGAACTACAACATCCTTAAGACAGTAGCGGGACAAGTGGAGCAGTGGGTGCATAGATCACAAATGAAGCAGAAGCAGATGCAGATCTGAAGGCTGGGAGGAGCAGCGCAGTGCAAAGTAGCAGCAGCGTAGAAGCAGTAGCAGCGCAGAGGCTATGTGACTTCAACATCACAGAGCAGTGTTGCTTACGCAGTGAGCTGCATCAGCGCAAAAAGCTTTAGAGGGACAGCGCAGTGTAACAACAACGTGATAAATTTCAGCACAAGGAGCTGATGTGACTTCAGTAGTGCAGAGGGAGTCTAATTATGCAGGCAGAGCTGTAGTTGTGCATCGTTCTTTAGATGCCAGCACATATCTATAGCCTATGGAGCTTCAATGATGAGGATGCAACCCATCTGACTTGTCTGTCAAAGATTGGGTAGGAGATTCAGTTGTTTCTCTCAACAACTAAAGTTGCAGTGCAACAAATCAGCAATGGCAGTGCTATGAGCAACATAGATGCAACATATTGAGAGGGAGCTGCAGTACAAAAGTTGTAGTGGAAGTGGCAGAGTCATGGGCAACAATATAGAATGGCAGCAGCAGTGCAGAGTTGAGTGGCAGAAGGCCAAGCTTCAGTAGCACAGAACCAGTACTCAAAGTCATGTAATGCATAGTGTGATGTATTGCTAGAGCACACCTTGATGCTAAGAGGGAGTGTTGAGATTTTGTGTATTTGGGGTAGCATCAGTTGTGCTCTAGGTCCCAAATTTTGAGAAAGGACTAGAGTTCACCTGATCTACAAGATCCATAAATGGATTTGGGAAATTTCATCTAGTTTAGGAAATATTAAATTAATTAATTATTTTAATGTATTTCCTAAGTTAAAACTTAGGAAAATAAAATAATTAAAGTGAATTTAATTAAACATGTGATGAAATTGTCTTAAGTCACATGGATCAAGCTTTCTTTTAATATTAGCCATTGATTAAAGATTTAATCTTGGCTGTTGATTTGTTAATAAGAAAAGTATAAAGGAAAGGCTTGGGGTCATTTGTAAACACACAAAGGCAGAGCACTGAAGCTAAGCTGAGATTATAGCGCAGGGTTTGCTAAGAATACTCATAAGTGTTTCAGCTGCAGAGAGGGGAATTTAGGCGAAGGGGATGATCTGATCCCGGGGTCTAGAATACATAAGAGGCAGAGATCAGCTCAAGGATAGCACAGAGGAAGGCAGCAGCAAGGACAACGCAGTCTCTCCAAGGGCAGCGTGATTTTCAGCAAGAAACCCTCAGGGGTTACGCAGAGACCCTTCAGGGGCAGCGTATAGACTGCGTCACCTAGTCTAGGGTAACACAGTCCCTTCCGAAGCAGCATTGAGGGTTTGGAGGATGTCCAAGGCTAACGCAGAAGCTTTCAGGGGCTTCAGAGGCTGATGCAGAGCCTTTCAGGGACAACACTGGGGTTTCTAGGCCCTAGTCTTGGCTGAGTTCTGTAAATCCTGTTTGAGGGTGTGGATCAGTCATTATTTTGGCCCTAGATCAGCCAGTGAGTTGTAGATCTAGTATTTTCTCTTTCGAGATTTCCAGATTTGGAACCCGGATTTGTGCATTCAGAAATATTCTTAATAATAGAACCCTCCAGCAACCTGAGACCGGTTTTCTCGCGTTGGGTTTTTCCGGGGACTATTTGTCCAGAAATAACTATGTCACTTTGTCAATGTGTGCTTGTGCCTATTCTAGATCTGGATTGGTAGAGATCTGTTACGTGTTTTGCTTCGATTTTAACTTGAATTTATTCAGTTAATAACTTATCTAAGTAGGAGGAGCATAACCGGATTAACAATAATAATTTCTGCATAATGTATAAGGTTCAAAAATTTCTACAACTATAACTATAATTAATAATTAAACCGATATAGATCTATCTTAACTCTAGATCTATCAATGGGAGGAATAAAATATTTCTTAAGGTGAAAACCTTTCTTTTAGAGTGAAAAAATATTTGATCCCTCTTGATCTGAAGTTAAAATAAATCTAGGTTAAAATGGATCTAGACTTGTCATATACAATAAAAAATAAATAAAAAAATTGAAGAAACAAAATAACTTGCAAATTCAATTACCTTTCGTTTTGAAAAACATTAAAACATTTATAACCACATTTATAACCTTTAATAACATAAAAAGTCTAATATCTAACCTTTAATAACTTTAACAAAAATTAAAATAATATTTTTTTTGCATAATAATTATGATTATTGTGAAAGTTTTGGGCTTTTCAATGAATTTCATTTTCGCACTCGCGGGGATAGCCAAGGAGGATTGGCAGGCAAAACCAGTCAATTTCATTTTCCCACTCGCTGGTATGGCCAAGGAGGATTGGCGGGAAAAACCAGTCAATTTCATTTTCCCACTCGTGGGTATGGCCAAGGAGCATTGGCGGTCAAAACCAGTCAGATAATTCTCACAGGAGTTGATTGTACACGATTTTCTACATTTTTCCGAATCCAGTCTCTATACGCAGCAGCGCAGCGAAGTAACAGTCACAGATAACTGTTCCATAGCAGACTTTTGCAGCCTAACCTCAAAACTATTTTACCATGCTTCGATCCGTTGCACTTTGATTCAAGTCCCACTGCAGAGTACGTTAAGCAAGATTATGATGGCCAAATCTGTGAGACCTAGGTTTGCATTAAGAATTTTCAATCCTTGGAAATTGCAAGTCTTAGTGCACTGCATATTGTGAATGTTAAAATGGCAACATTTGCCCTATTCGACTCATTTAAGGTCTTCATTACATTTGATTCTAGAGGAAAATATTACAGGTTTTTTTTTTTCTTATCAATGTGCCACAGCTTTCGGATTATTTACTGTGTATTTGCAGAAGTGGTCTTGAGAAAGCACGGGATGTATAATATCCACATCAACATATGAAAGGGGCACAAAGAAGAAATCGAGGCAAGGTGGAGAAATGTTTGTATTTGTACCATGTCTACGTATTCCTAAAAGTTTTGACTTTGGCAAATCACTTCAAGGTTACCTCTCAGCGAAAATGGTTGAGCACTTGTCAGCACTTCGAACACGAATAGTTGTCATGGCAGTAGGGGAGGGTCCTGCTACAAGAAATAAAAGAAAGACATCAACGCAACATGGTAACATTGCTTCATGATATTGTCAAAGCATCTCAGTGCAAAGATGTACAAACTTTTGAAAAACATAATTATTGTTCATCAACATTAGGCTATTTTGAATGGTAGAATGCAGGATATAGTGTTCATCAAAGAAACAATGAAAAGACCAGGAATGTGGCACACATGGTGGTTGATATTAGTTACAATTTATGGAAACAGTTTATGTGAGGAGTTTTATAAATGATACAACATGCATGTTTCAGAGACATAAAAGGCTGCAATCTGTGTGCATGTATTCTTAGAAAATTACTGTGCTCTGAGAGACAATAAATTTTGTAGTACTCTAGCGCAGATAAGTTTGCTCAGATGGGAATCTACAGCTTAGTTATATTATGGTATATTAATCCTAGAAACTCTTCATTATTGTTTTTAGGTGGTTCGACATTGGCTGACCTGCAGCAGGCCCTTGATGATTATCTACCTGTTTTGCTGGGATTAACAAAAGGTAATTTTAACAGGACCTTATTTTTCTAGATATTGACAATGATATTGTGAGTGAATGACTTCATGACCAATACTCAGCATGGACGATATTTAGAATGAAGGAGGAATTGATTAAATAAAAAAATGTAGGTCTTTGTGTATAGGATTAGAGATTATGGAAGACATTGGCATTGTGAGAATGAAGATGTATTTGAAAACTGGGCAGAGCTTGATTACTATTCTATTGCTTTATTTTTTATGCAGGAAGTCAACTACAATATTTAGTGGAATATGTTTGGATCAATCAGGCGGACAATGAACAGGCGCTTGTTCCATAGAAGAATGTCACCTCCAGCAGCATTGATGTTTCAGGTGTTTGGTCTTGTTTATTGAGGATTAAGATAGTTTTCATTGAAAATCACAGCTCATGGATATTTTTCTTTTCAGGAAACAACAATATCAAGTGCTTGGTATGAGGTGTTATCTGTTCTACACATGATGTCTATGATGTCTTTATCACAAGCAAAATATTTGTTGATCCCAAAAGCTTTTGTTGATGGATACCAGCCAAAGGTAACAGAAGGTTGGTTTGCCACATCTCAACTGTAACTAAAATGATTTTTCAATGATTTTTCCTTACCAGGAAACTTTGTGCCTGTTTGTATTTATTCATGCATTTTCATCCCTTTTAGCTGTTTAATTTCTTCAATATTTTCTGTTTTGATTAGCATTTTTGACCTGGAATTTATTTATTCCAACTACAAGAGAACAAGAAAGAAAAAATCGACATATTTCCTAAGGCAGCAGGATATTTAGACTTTGCAGTTCGATCTGTCTTGCCTCAAATGCGAGAGGAAGTGAAGTATTCCATTTACTTGTTCAATGTCTCATATCCTCTGTTTCTTGAATCTGTTACCAGTTTCATAATCATGTTGACTTCTTAAGATTGGCTTGATTTCTTCTTATAAGTCAACCATGTTAGATGTTTCCACAAAGAAGTAATACGTTTTGATTACAATGTGCTTGTTTATGTTTTTGTATGTGAAATATACTTGTTTTACAGGGTTCTGACACATATTTTATTTCAATATATCTGATATATATTTTCCTCAAAGGAGGACGCTGCCAGCAGACTTGAAGGAAGGCTATTGCAAAATCTTTCAATCCAAGCATTAGGCCAGGTATTTTACACTTTACCTAGATTTTCCATGCTCACAGCTAAAAATTTAAGTTCATTTTATGTGGCCACCAAATGCAACCTGGTCATCAGTATATTGGAGATGCCAATCATTGTTAGTGATATAATGTGTGTCAGGGAACCTATGTACAACAGTGATAAAAACTTACACTAGTGGGTTTTCATCTCAGTATGATACGTTCTTAAACTATCCCACTTCAGTAGTGAGCATTTTCAGATAGTTGAGTATGCAAGTTCCAATGTGCCAATATTATAATTCCAACTTTTAAGGAGGGAGTATTATGATGAGGTGCATCTCTGATCTACTAGTTTATATTACATTGAAATTTTTTTGTAACATTGTTTGGTTGGCTTCAAGATTAAAACATACCTTTCATTCCTTGAGGTAATTAGGCATGTGTGGTATTCTAGGTCATCATCATACTGTAGATTCTTAAATGAAACCAGATCATTGGACCACAAATCAGATCATACTTATCTAACCTTTAACTCTTTCACTTTTCAGACAAAAACAAATTCAAATTTAAGTTATTAACTGCTGAAATGACTACATATAGGTCTGCAAAGTTGGGAGCTTGAACTTCTTGTAGGGGCTACAAACATCCTGGATGTATACACATTTTGGAAAATGGCTGGTATTTTCAAATTATTGCAAACCAGCACTTAGAAAAGATTTCCATAGATTTACAAGAACAACACCCCAACTATCCAATGTCCATGATGGGTGAAAGAAACAAGACAATACCAAGTGTGCCTGTGTACATACATAATATGACTTGCTTGATCTCAACACTTTTGAAATCCAATGTTACACCAAGACTTTAGGATGGGGGGATGCAGGTGCGGGGAGACACACAGGGGGAATGTGTGGGAGTACCCTCAAATTTTGGGGAAATTTAGGGGGGATGGGGAGACATCAGGGGAGACATGAGAAGTGTGGGGTGTATGCACCTCACCTTGGGGGACGTGTCCCCATGGAACACTGTTGAAATCTGAGAGTATTCTGATTGCTGAAAGTTATCCTTCATGGTTTCTTCTAATCATTGTCCTTCTGATAAAGAAATTGGTGCTGCCAAATCAAAGGAAGATGTTGGATTCCAAATGGTAAAAATATTCTAAAACTGGAGGGCCTTTTCTTTCCCATTCTTCACTTCAACACATTTCCGTTGTGGCAGGGTCTCCCCATCAAGAATTTTATTGATGTTTGAGTGAGTCTGGTGCTCTTATGCTGGTAGAGTTGAACTGCCTTGGTCTGCCCAGGATTATACCTGTGTGGGGGAACTTCGTGCACCATCCCATCCTCATTGCCTAAGGACATTCAACCAACCATATGATGGTGTAGTTTTGCACCATTCCATGAAGTGAGCTTGCATTTCTTATTCCTTTTAATCAGTGCCCTGAAAGGGTGGCCTCAAAAAACCTGCTTAGGGAAAGATGTAGCTAGGGCACCAGTGTCAAAACAAGATTTGCACTTGAAATAAACTTGTCCATAATTTGGCTTCTGGGTCTAGATTAATCCATCAACTTCTAAAAGGATTTCCTCTAGGAGACCAAGGCCCAAAACCACCTTCACATAAATTATTGCAAAGGTGGATAAGTGGTTGGAAATGTACTTCAGGGGGATCAAGGTAGATATTCTGACTCCTGAGGCTCCCTCTAATTTCCTGGAGGGAATCCTTATTATAAAAATGCCAAGGGAGATTGAGATTCGTTACCCAAATTTGAAAAGAGGACAAGGCCTCTTAGAAGGGATCAAATGTTCAGTTGCAAGGCTGCATAAATAATCCGTCATAACCCCAAAACCCTGGACCTTTGGAGAGAACCTCTTTTGTATTCTGGGGTTTTTAAAAATTGAATGATGCAAAAGCCATTTATACAATGGTGAATTATAGCAGCCTTACTGTCCTGCTTTTAATAGGTTTGTAATTTTTGCAGAAAATGCAAAAATCAGCAAGAAAGTCCTTTGATAAGACACCCAAAAGTGCTGGAACAATTCTAAGTCTTAGATCGAAGGGTGGAGAGGTTAAAAGACTTAAATATAGTCAAGTTAGACCACCTTTAAGCCTTGGAACTGCTGTAAAATTGAATTTCCAACAAAGCTGGAAAATTTATTTTGGAGGTCTTGGGGTCAAAACCCCTTGGGTATGTGTTTTTTTTAGTGCTTAATATTACATCTAGCTGAAGATGAGTTGCATGCAAACATTTTAATTTTTCATTATCCATATCATTCCATCATGATCAACAATATACATCACGGTAATGCAGTGTAACAGTAAGGACCAAATAGAAGAAAAGCGGAGAGAATAAGGACACCAAAATTTAGGTCGGAGACCAGGGAAAAACCCCACAAGGGGGAAAACCCATACTCAATTCTTCTTATTATTCAATTAATATCGAGAGTTTAGCAGAAATAGGTAAAATGAGATGTGATACATCACACCACCTAGGGCCAACAACACATGCTTGCCCTGCAAGCCCAATGAAGGTCGCTGTCAATATGCTAATGTAGAATCACTGTCCAACAGCCATCATGGTCCTAAAAGAGTCACTGTCATGTATAGTCATACTGCTAACATCCCATGTAATCAAGTGAAGGTAGTTACTGTCATGTCATCTTGTATTTCATCATGTCAAGACAGTTATCTCCTATCCAAAGCAATCCACATTCCAGTCTTATACTTAATGCATCTTTGTGTTGCTGATCCATGACCTGCTGCATATCATGTTTTCACTCTCACCAGACATACTATAGCATATATGTCCTCATCTTAATCATATGTAACCTCAGTCAGTTACCTTCCCAGTATAGTCGAGATTGCCTGAAGCATCATAGTTTTGGGACATCTGTTGAATTATAGGTTCAGCCCTTTCTTCATATTATATAACTTAGTACGTTGCATTTTATTCACATTGCATTATGTTCCAATATAAGAATTAATCACATGCTGTGACATATACATATACACTTGGGCAGTTACTTAAATACCCTCGGTCTAGATATAGTGCCACTATAACCAATATATAGATCTAGACTATTGCAACTGTGGAATATGCCATCTACCTTAGATTTATCCAAGACACGGTCCATTGTGCTGTAGAGTGTATAAAACAGAGATATTTCACTTCAATGATGGCACAGGCTACTGTAATAGCACACTAGCTATGTAGTGGTCCTCAGACTATTTAATCCTAGAAGTAGGCCTCAGACTACTTTGCAATTTATAGTAACAGTATCATTCAAGAAATAATGTAACATACCTTAGGACTGATGTTAGATATCCAAAGTGTGCTTATATGAAATTCAACAGAGGATCGAACTAATTCCACTGAGATCTGAACTTGTATCTCGAGATCCGCATTAGTACCACAGAGATCTGCACTTGATCACATAGATCAATCCAAACTAGCCTCAAGAGATCTGAGCTAGTAGTCTACATAATAAACAGAAATCGTAATATTTTCATTTAAGACCATGATAGAAACCTCCAAACTGTGCCTTCATAAGCCTTCCATGAACCTGAGAAACATCAGAGAAGACCGAGATAGTTGTTCGTAAGATGAGAGAATGACAATGCTAATAATAATATATATAGGATTGCTCCAAGGGATGTGAAATTCTATATTCTCCATATGAAGTCCAATAAGGTTGGAAGCAATCTCAAACATCTCGAAACAATTAATGGTGATGTTAAAAATATAGGTAAAAGGATTTTACCCTTTAATTTAAGAATTTAACATTACCATTGATTGCAAGCATTGCTAGCTTTAGGAGTTAGGTTTTTAGTTTAGGAGTTAGGGTTTTATGACCTGACTAGTTCGGGACAATACCAGTCAGTCCAGACCACTGCGAACCGATTTTGTACCAAACTGGTATAAATTGGTCCACTTGTCTAGGTTGGTGGTTGATTTGACCGCAACCCTATCCAATTGGATAGTTCGACTAGTTTTGGTTTGGACTGGGCCAATTTTTAAAACTGTATTTAAGCTATGAATTCATAACAACAAAGACACAATACACAAGGCCATAATAGAAATATAATAGACTTGAAAATGACTAGTACCATTGATTATGAGGAGTGATCAGTCCTTTATAATTCTGATGTACATTGTGCAGCCATATTAGTAAATATATCTCCATTTATTGTAAGACTTTTCTAAATACAAATTATGTTTATAGTTTTGAAACTAAGATTTTGAGTGGACTTAACACCTATCTCTCCTTTTCAAGGCTTACTTATGCCACCCAACTAGGTGGCACTCTCTCTTGGTCCTCAGAAATCAAATCTCCCCTTATAAAGTCTAGTTAGCTGGCCTTGTAGTTCATCGTCTTGCTTACTTTTAATTCATATTGTTACAAAGCTCCTTATTGATTTCTCTTGGTAAATTTGAACTTGAGGTGGCAGCTTCACTAGATTTCGATTTTCAGATTGTAGGAAAACAATAGGTGGCCAAAGTGGAGGATAGAGAAGCTGGGATTGTAAGTGGTCTTTACAGCACCATTAAAATATCCTCAAAGGGATATCTTTTGGTCCAACTTACTAAGTATGTATGGTTACCATAGCTAGTTCTTGTAGCTACTAGAGTGGTTTTTTAAGTGGTTCATTCAACTTGTTTTTCCTATTAATAAAATGTTTACTTCACAAGTACCAGTTGTTTATGTATCCTTTTTGACATTTTTTTGTCAATCTTTTAAGGTCAAATCTTGTTGGCACTCATCGTATTGTCAATCACAGGTGCAATGGGATGAAACATGTGCAATTCCATGACCAGATATAGTTTTTCCTTGGGAAATAGGGCTGTTTGTGGAGCCTCCTACTATAAACCCTCAGCCAGTTTATAGGAACAAGAGGCCTCTAACAAATGTGTTTCCTTCATCAACAGGCTTATTAATACTTGGTATACATTTCTATTAATTATGTGATATGTAAGCTTTTAATTATGAATGCACTGCACAACTATCTCATGCCTTGTTGCTTCATAGGTTCTTGTAAAGCATCAGTTGACTCCATCAGTGTGATCTAGTATCTGCAGACACTACAATGCCAAGACATGAAGACAAGCATAAAAAGTGAGGTAGAAAGCACTCAAAATCCTATTTTGTGGGGAGAAAAACTAAATGATTTTAAACTAGGGTCTAGCCTCTCAAAATCTACCACCAGGATCCAAAAATTAGATGGTGCTCCATAGGTTTAAACCCACATTTTCAAAATCCTATAGAGTCATTTCTCTATTTTCTCTCTTTTCACTTTAATTTGCTTTAATTTATCCTTTTATCTGAATTAGTATACATTCAACTATAGCATTAAGGATGCTCTAATCATTGAGATGTTGATTTTCAGTAGGTCGGTTAACTGTATTGGTTATCCATGGACATTAACATAAATTATGTCTTCTTTCTTTGTTTGTCTACTATAATTTAGAAAACTGATGTTGTATATTGCTCTCTATGCCTATGATTGTCTGATGAAAGCCTTTTGAGAACGTAATAAGGTATGTGTATTGTTTTCATTTTATTGTATGGTAACTGCAGAAGCACAAAAATATATTTTTTTCACCTTTTTGAAAAGGTTAGACTTCATGCCATGCCCCTGGAATGCGATACTTTTTAACGCTATGTAGTGCACAAATGTCGTTTTAAAATAATTTTCCAAGATCTGAGGATGGTTAAGTTGTTTCAAGTTAAAGCTTCTCCTTTCTTGAATTGTTATAAAGTAACTTTTATGACTCTTTTGAGAATTAGAGAGATTTTGAGAAACAAAATGAGAATAAGGCTATTAGCTTGAAGTCCCTTACTATATTTATGCCTCCGGCACAACAATTTTGTGGCAGAATTATCCAAGTTTCCGATCTGATGAGGTTGGTGATAATTTACATCAGGACAAAAGGAATACTTGGCAATGGAAATATATTGATGTGGCAATAATTTCCCATAGTGGACTTTTGGACTAGGAGATACCCTACCCTGCCTTTTGTAGTCTCTTCTTGCCTTATTGTATTATTTTTTTTAACTAGATAAGGGAAGGGGTGGGTGCCTTAAAAAATGACTAGTACCATTGATTATGAGGAGTGATCAGTCCTTTATAATTCTGATGTACATTGTGCATACATATTAGTAAATATTTCTTCATTTATTGTAATACTTTTCTAAATATAAATTATGTTTATAGCTTTTAAATGTCTAACATTTTGAGTGGACACAACACCCATCTCTCCTTCTCAAGGATTACTTATGCCACCCAAATAAGTGGCACTCTCTCTTGGTCCTCAGAAATCAAATCTCCCCTTATAAATTATAGTTAGATGGCCTCTTGTAGTTCATCGTATTGCTTGATTTTAATTCATATTGTTACAAAGCTCCTTATTAAATTCTCTTGGTAAATTTGAGCTTGAGGTGGCAACTTCACTAGACTTCCATATTCATATTGTAGGAAAACAGTAGGTGGCCAAAGTGGAGGATAGAGAAACCGAGCTTGTAAGTGGTCTTTACAGCACCATTAAAATATCCTCAAAGGGAATATTTTGGTCCAACTTACTAGGTCTGTATGCTTACCATAGTTAGTTCTTGTAGCTACTGTAGTGGTTTTTTAGGTGGTTCATTCAACTTATTTTTCCTATTAACAAAATGTTTATTTCACAAGTACCAGATGTTGATGTATCCTTTTTGACATTTTTTGTCAATCTTTTAAGGTTAAATCTTCCTGGCACTCATCTTATTGTCGATCACAGGTGCAATGGGATGAAACATGTGCAATTCCACGACCAAATAGAGTTTTTCTTTGGGAAATAGAGCTGTTTGTGGCACCTCCTAACTCCAAACCCTCAGCCAGTTTGTAGGAACAAGAGACCTCAAAAAAATGTGTTTCCTTCATCCACGGACTTATCAATGTACATTTGTATTTATTATGTGATATGTAAGTTTATATTGATGAATGCACTGCAAAACTATCTCATGCCTTGTTGCTTCATAGGTTCTTATAAAACCTCAGTTGACTCCATCAGTGTGATCTAGTACCTGCAGACACTGGAATGCCAAGACATGAAGACAGGCAGAGAAAGTGAGGTGGAAAGCATTCAAAAGCCTATTTTGTGGGGAGCAAAAGTGAATGATGTTAAACTAGTCTCTAGCCTCTCAAAAGCTACCACTAGGATCCAAACATTATATGGTGCTCCATAGTTTTGAACCCGCATTTTCAGAATCCTATCGATCCATTTCTCTATTTTCTCTCTTTTCACTTTAATTTGCTTTAGTTTATCCTTTTGTATGAATTAGTGTACATTCAACTATAGCATTAAGGATGCTCTAATCATTGGGATGCTGATTTTCAGTAGGCCAGTTAACTGCATTGGTTATCCATGGATATTAACATAAATTCTATTTTTTTCTCTGTTTGTCTACTATAAATTAGAAAACTGATGTTGTATATTGCTCTCTAGGCCTATGATTGTCTCATGAAAACCTTTTGAGAGCGTAATAAGGTATGTGTATAGTTTTCATATTATTGTATGGTAACTACAGAAGAACAGAAATATATATTTTTTCACCTTTTTGAAAAGGATAGACTTCATGCCATGCCCCTAGAATGTGATACTTTTTAACCATATGTAGTGCGCAAAATGTTGTTTTAAAATATTTTACCAAGATATGAGGATGGCTAAGTTGTTTCAATTGCCATTTGCTATTGTCCTCGAGGCCTTTATTCTCTTCAGATTCTTCTATAATCCAGATCTATAGGGTTTATCAAAACCTTTGATTCTGGGATCTAAAAGTACAGGAGAGACAAGTGAAAGCTTCTCCTTTCTTGAATTGTTATAAGATGAATTTTATGACTCTTTTGATACTTAGAGAGATTTTGAGAAACAAAATGAGAATAAGGCTATTAGCTTGAAGTCCCTTCCTATATTTGTGCCGCTGGCGTAACAATTTTGTGGCAGAATTATCCAAGTTACTGATTTGATGAGGTTGGTGATAATTTATATATCAGGACAAAACGAATATTTGGCAATGGAAATATATTGATGTGGCAATAATTTCCCCCAGTGGACTTTTGGACTTCTTGGAGACACCCTACCTTGCCTTTTATAGTCTCTTCTTGCCTTATTGTATTTTTTTTTTAAACAATGGGTGTTAAATGAAGCAGTGTAAGTTAGCATTTCCAATATTGGAGTTCCTCAGATTCCAGCGGAATACACCAATGTATGGCATTAGGTATACATAGTATGAAGCTTTAAGACCCAAAGTATTTGTTGAAGCCTGAATTTTATATTACCATGTTTGATTGAAAATCTAGAAATATATGGTAGCATTTTTTTCCTTGAGCTTTACTGTGTTATAAAAAGCCTTTTGATGATTTCTATTTTGAATCATTATGTTTCTGCAGTACAAGAAATGTTATAAAAGCACCTGATTGACATGATAGCATGGTTGAAATTGGAAAATGGTCCCGTTGAACCTCATTCAGAGATTATGTTTACATGGAATTTACTGGTCTAGTTTAAGTAGCTTCTCTTGATTCAGAGCTGTGGTAACCCTTTTTTGAATAGTTATGTTGGTGCAGTATAGCTAAATAAGAAAATGCTATAAAATCACCTGATTGGCATGATAGCATTGTTGAAATTTGAAAATGGTCTTGTTAAACCTCCATCATAGGTTATATGGTTATATGAGTTTACTGGTCAATTCAAGTTAGATTCACTTGACCCACACCTATGATAACCATCGCAAATAGTCAGTGCACAAATTCTGGAAGCAAATCAATTATTTACGCACAACAGAAATTTAAATAACACAGAAGCCATAATGCCACTACACAACATAAGCTTTATTTTCATTCATCTACAATCTTTGAAATTCAATCTCCATGCACATACTTGAGGGCCAAGAGCCAGTAAGACATGTTTCCTTTCAAATTTATGCCCAACTATACTTTTGGAACTATTGAAACTGTAGAAAACTTTGGAACGTTAAGAAGGCATTAAACAGTTAAATAAGCCACCTTTGATACTATACATGAGCTACCAGTTTTAGTTTTGGTTGGCAGTTTGACTTCTATATAATCCTAGAAAAAACAACTTTGAGGCTATTTATGAGCTTCCATTTTTGGTTGGCAGTTTGACTTCCATATTTTCCTTCTCCAGCAAATGTGAATCAGTGTTTCAGATCTTGACTCCATGTTGACCTATTTCAGTTCCCAAATAAAAATGTATTACATATCCCGGCAGCCCAAATTAACTTTGGCATTGGTTATGAAGGCACCATGCAGTGATTGTGAATCCAACTTCCACTTCAATGACTTAGCAGGAATACTAAGTGTTGGAGTTGATATTCCTTTGAGAGGTCCCAACATGAATCCTGGACTGTTTATCTCTCTCTAAAGTAATGGTTATCAGAGTCTAGTAACTATCAGTCATACAAAGTGTTGGAGTTGATATTCCCTTGAGAGGTCCCAACATGAATCCTGGACCATTTATCTTCCTCCAAGGTAATGGTTATCAGAGTCAATCTTGCCTCTACAAGTGCCACACACTACCTCCCAACTACGAGGACACATGTGGATCTTCAACCCAACAGGAAAGGTTACAAATCACAATCGTTGAAAGAATGTAACCCATTCAAAACGTGATGCAACCACTGGTAGTGTTGAACAAAACCAGAATTCTATACAACATATGATCTCTATAACTAAATCCTGATCACAATGTAAAAATTCTGAGCTCAGTTAATATCATTGGAGAATCTATCAAAATTTGTTTTTGGCCGTGAGGATTATCCATGAACCAGTGAGGCTCCTGTAACGTTTTGGATACTATGACAACCCTGTTTACATTGATTCTTCAGTCAGAGGGCAACACCTCATGCGTGATAGATCATGACAGATCATTCTCAAGACGCATACTGATACTGTAGCTAGCAGAAATGGTTGGTCCTCGAAGGCATGGAGTGCAGTGGATAATCTCTGTATAGTATATATGATTAGCTTTTTGTTCTGGCACTAATTACTGCTGCAGACCTGGAATGCCACCCTTCGGATTGGTGGAAAAATCTTGTTGTATGATTTAGGTTCTAGGGATTCTGTAATTTTCAAGGCTTATGTTTGTTTAACTTAAATGTTCATCATATTTGTTAAATATATGTTGTATTTTATTTTAAACAATGTTTGGTCATAATGGTGTTTTAATTTTGGTGGACTGTCAGTTCTGGTGCTAATATTTAAAGTGATTAGTAGCTATGGAAGTAATTTCTGTATTGAATGGTCAGTGCACATGGTCCCCAATCTTATCAGTCAATATGTTTAATCTCTTAATTGACAGGAATTACCTTTGGGTATGTTTTATTGACAGATTTGGTGAGTTAGAAAATGGTACTCCAAAACCTACCTCTTCTGGAATAGGAGAAGAAAAAATATCGGAAGAAGAAAAGAGGAAAGCAAGGGCTGAGAGGTTTGTTCTTCCAAAATTCAGGAATTTATTTTCTGTCTTCAGATTCCTGAGATTATGATGATGCTATTTTCCTTATCTTGTGTGTCTAATTTACCGTCAGCTTAATTTGTTTAATATTTTTTTCCAAAATTATGATATGCATTTGTTTTACTCCAGAATAATTGGAATCTGATAATGCCCAAATTATTAAACAGGAGTAAAGATAGTTATTTACTCCAAAGAAATATACTTTATACTAATATTGAGCTTTTCAACTAGAACTCGGGTTACAAAATTGAAAAATGGTTCCTTTTATTCATGTTTCTAGAACAGAGAACATACCTAGCTGGTGGATTTGGGCATATTGGTGCTCACTGATGTCCTATGGCCAAAACACCAGAGTGGTGAATGGATTTCTAGCTCCTAGATGGGAGAAATTATGTGTTATCATGTACTGATAGAGTGTCCTATAATCATAATCCCAGGAAAGAAATATTGAATATTTCCTTTCCTCTAAATATTTCATCTTTGTGCATCCTGTCAGTAACAGCTCCATTGAAACACTTGGACGTGCTATCCTAGATTCTCATGGATTATTTGCTGAAGTTAAATTTTATTGGACTGGAATTGGAGCATTGATTGGGTTCTGTGCACTTTTCAACATTTTGTACACTGTTGCTTTAGCATGCCTCAACCATAAGTATGACATTCCACTATAAGGTTTGGTTTCCGCTACTATTTCTCTCACCTAAAATTATCTTAAGAGTGAGATATAATAAATTCTCCTCCAATTACAGCTTTAGTGAAATCACAGACTGTTATATCTGAAGAGGTTATTGGAGAGAAGCAAGCAAAAGGAGCTGGAGAAAGAAACCAATAAAAAAAAACATCGTTCTGTTCAACTGACATCATAATGAAGGTCTAGTGGTAAGTCGAGCTCTCCAGAAATACTTTAGTAGTTCCCAATATTCAATCTACTACTCACAGATTAAAGTACAATGTAAATGGATATGGTGCTAATTGTAACTGATTAAAATATTTGATAGAGAATTAAATGAGAATATCTATTGCCCCAGCCGTCCCCTCACGCCCCCTTCACGCCCCCTCCCGTCCCCTCCCGTCCCCTCGACCCCTCCAGATGGGGAAACGTCCCCCTTGACGTCCCCTCCAAATTTTCGAAAATTGGGAGCGTCAGGAAACGTCCCCTAGAAGTCCCCAAGACCCCGAATCGCGGGGGGGGGGGGCGAGGATTCTAGACCCCTTAGGGGGGGGGGGACGAGTCCCCGTGTAACACTGATTTTTAGTCTCTGAGTTTTTCACTGCATCACATTCACTCAAATTAGCAATGACAGATTACGAAACTAAAGACATTGTAGAGCTAAAATTCATGTTCCAACAGAGTTCTAATATGCTTGGGTGTTAGATATTTAGTGATCAAATAATTAAGACTTGTAATAGCTCACCTTATGGAAAGGTAAAGGTTCTATTGAAGTAGAAACTTTTTTAGTCTCTGATTTTTTCAGTGCATCACTTTCACTCAAATTAGCAATGACAGATTTGTCAAACTTCTTAGAATCTGTCAATAATGAAACATTCAGATCTCGGACATTTTCAAGAGTAAAAATATCAGTGCCAAGTGATTTCCTAATTTGTGATCCACTATTATGATAGTGAGTGGCTTGTTCACATGCCTTTTCAACTTGTAAGTTGGCAAGAAGAAAAACATGCAGTGTCTGTGTTGCCACTTCCTCATAACCCGGGTAATTAGAAGTACATGTTATTACACAGAATGCACTTCCAACAGACAAATGTTTTTCAAGTGATGTTTTTCATTTGTGTGGAGAAGAATGGCCACCTTCTTTTAATTCACGTGCTTGTATTGCAGATAACGCTTTTTTTGGTGCACAATTAGCTTTACTTGGCTCAGTAATGTCTTTATTGTATAATATAGTACTCACCGAAGTTGTCTTGAGGGAAACAATGTAGCCTTGAAATATCCTCTGGTTCTTGAACTTCAGAGGCCATAAATCGAGTTGTTACACTGCCCATGTAAATTATCTCAGCTTTCTCCATATAAGAAGCTAGTTTATGGTTACATGTATGTGCCATATTTTCACTAGTCCATGGTAACATAGAAGACTCCTCTTCTTCTGACTCAAGGTTGTTGATGACAACTTTGTAACACTTACCTGGGCATACTTAGGAGTTTTTTTTTTTTCAAACACACTCATTATCGTTCACCATTTCCACATCTCTGACTGCAAACTCCTCTTCCATGACATTTTTATAAACAGATCCTGAATCTTTCAACAACTAATTATTTTCATTGTGCCTGTTAACTATAATTTTGGTCAGAGATTTTCATTTGGTAAGCACATGAGCAGTCTAAATTGAGAGTTTAGAAGCATTTGCACAGATTCTGGAGTTGTTGCTTCTGACCATACATTTAAAGGTCTCAAATTTCTTGATTTATATGTATTTGCACCTATTTAAAGGTCTCAAATTGCTTGATTTAAAGGTCTCCTCCTCATATGATGTACTATTTTGAATATTCTATTCTTTGCATATCAAACATTATAAAGCCTCTTGCACACACATCTTTTTTATTTGAACATAATTCCGATAATCATTGCATTCATGAAGAAAGGATATATTCATGTGAAACCCTGTCCAGCTGCTTCTCTTGGCTAATGCCATCACCTACATCCCATAGAGAATCCGACAATTTAATGTCGACTTGACCAAAGGCATTGCTTACTTCCTGCTGAGATTGAACAAGAGAATCAAAATCTCTCCTTCCAGGGGTCATTACTCTGTGCTTTGAACTTGAAGTTTGCCTCTTTTCCCTTCTCTTCTATCCCGAGACTCAAAAAACTTGCTGCAGCCCATCCTTTCTGTCTCCTCTGCCCACTGAAATTTCAAAAGCACTTCATCCTCGCCCTTATATGCTCCTTCAGTTTGAAATCCAAAATCATCATTTCCACTATTCTTGTTTTCCGTATTTATTTCTGTTGAATCTGTATTTTGTGCTAGGTTATGAGTATATTGTTTTAAATTATTCACTTCAAAACAGAGACCAATCATAAGAATATTTTTATTTTGTGCAAGCCTGCAATCCATGACTGAGGACGAATTGACAGCAAACAATAAACCACATTGCTCAGAGGCATTCAACAAAATTGGCAGATCTTTGGTGTTTTTTCTAAATTCACCCGACTGTTCAGACGTTGGCTGATTCTTCTTACCTGTATTTTCAAACCCATCTCCCAAAATATATAGCCATCTAGAAGGTAATGACTCTTTGAGCCCTTTGAAAATACACCACATAATAATCTCTTCCCAATTGTTTGAGCTGCTTATCAACTCACCAATGTCTGGTCCAAACAAGTTTTCTTCAAGGATCAAATTAATTTCCTCTTTTCAAATAGAGTTTAGAAGCATTTGCACAGATTCTGGAGTTGTTGCTTTTGACCATACATTTAAAGGTCTCAAATTGCTTGATTTAAAGGTCTCCTCCTCATATGATGTGTACTATTTTGAATATTCTATTCTTTGCATATCAAACATTTTAAAGCCTCTTGCACACTGTTCTCATCTCTTTTATTTGAACATAATTCCGATAATCATTGCATTCATGAAGAAAGGATATATTCATGTGAAACCCTGTCCAGCTGCGTCTCTTGGCTAATGCCATCACCTACATCCCATAGAGAATCCGACAATTGAATGTCGACTTGACCAAAGGCATTGCTTACTGCCTGCTGAGATTGAACAAGAGAATCAAAATCTCTCCTTCCAGGGGTCATTACTCTGTGCTGTGAACTTGAAGTTTGCCTCTTTTCCCTTCTCTTCTATCCCGAGACTCCAAAAACTTGCTGCAGCCCATCCTTTCTGTCTCCTCTGCCCACTAAAATTTCAAAAGCACTTCATCCACACCCTTATATGCTCCTTCAGTTTGAAATCCAAAATCATCATTTCCACTATTCTTGTTTTCCATATTTACTTCTGTTGAATCTGTATTTTGTGCTAGGTTATGAGTATATTGTTTTAAATTATTCACTTCATAACAGACACCAATCATAAGAATATTCTTATTTTGTGCAGGCCTGCAATCCATGACCGAGGAGGAATTGACAGCAAACAATAAACCACATTGCTCAGAGGCATTCAACAAAATTGGCAGATCTTTGGTGTTTTTTCTCAAATTCACCCCTGACTGTTCAGACGCTGGCTGATTCTTCTTACCTGTATTTTCAAACCCATCTCCCAAAATATATAGCCATCTAGAAGTTAATGACTCTTTGAGCCCTTTGAAAATACACCACATAGTAATCTCTGCCCAATTGTTTGAGCTGCTTATCAACTCACCAATGTCTGGTCCAAACAAGTTTCCTTCAAGGATCAAATTAATTTCCTCTTTTCAAATAGAGTTTAGAAGCATTTGCACAGATTCTGGAGTTGTTTCTTCTGACCACACATTTAAAGGTCTCAAATTGCTTGATTTATATGTATTTGCACCCATTTGAACTGAAAGCTATATTGTGCAAAGTTGTTTCAAGCTCAAAAGTATTATCCTGCCTATAGAAGCCTGAACCCCAATAATCCTTGCAGTGGCCACTTTCACCAAGTAAAATATGTGCTTCATCAACATCATCAAACCTCAAACCTCAATTTCCCTTCCAAGTTTTTCTCTATAACATTTTTTGTGAGTCCTGCTTGCCGGACACCAGTTACAAACTTTCTTTCACTTGAAAATTCACAACAATTGAATTTAAATTAGCCTCACATGGGTTGTATTTCATTTTTAGTATATTTCGCTTGATTATTTTTTTATACAATCCCCCACTTCTCTTATCCATGTTCCGGCGTTCCTTTGCACCTCTTGGTGCAATTGCTAGTTATAAGAATATTTAAGATTCTAGATCTATCGATCTGAGATGGATATTGCAATATAAATCTGAAGGATTCATGAGATTACTTCATGTTTGATCAGATTTTTTTAATGATAATGTTATCTTGCAGGAAAATTTCAAAATTTGAAGTCATATTAATTCAATACATTGATGCAAATTCATACGCTGATGCGATGTATATGATGGAAATTTCATTTTTTTACAGTTACTTTTAGTTTAATTATATCATTTAGCTCGATGCTTTCCATATATTCAACTAAACCTTTGTTGCTTAACAAGACTTTGTCATTTCCATGTTTTAGTGAAATTGTTTATGGTTTGATACTTTCATACAACCTCTATCAAGTTACATGCACTCTCATTAGAAAAAACAGGAGAATTTTGCTTGCCATGACTATGTTTCTTTGTCATTGTTGACTTAAGAAAGTCTTTTAGCTAAGAAACTAGTTTCAAGGTTATGGCATAACTTGTCATATAAATTGAACATAATTTATATTCAAAATGTTAACTTGTAAACTACTTAGTTGGTTTTAGGCTTTCCATTTAAAATCTACTTCAGTTTGAACTTTGAACGAGTTGTTCCATAGACTTGAATATTAAGAGATTTTGGTGTAAGGATTAAAAATTAGCCCGTAAGGCCTCTCAGTTATTCATTTATTTTATCTAATATAACATTTACTATTAAATTAGAACCACTCGACACAAATACGTCATAGATCAAGATCATACTTTGTAGAGTGTCGTAGAATAAAAATAGGAGCAAGGACACTGAGTTCTTTCAGTTTTCCTGGTTCTTATTCCTTTGGTGTATCTTTGCACCTTTAGGGGAAATTGCTAGTTTAAAGTCTAATTATTTAAAGGGTGCTAGCTCAATGGAAGAGCACCTGCTTTACAAGCAGGAGGTTGGTGGTTCGATTCCATCGTGCCCTGATATTCATATATAGGGAATGACGAAGATCATTTTTTGGTGACGGATGCTCTTTTGACCATCACCAATGAGCTTATGGTGACATTTTTCGACCCTCACCAAAATATGAAATGGTGACGGTCAACGAACACCACCATATATACGCATCAATAGTGACGACCATTAAAGGTCCGTCACCATAAATCGTTGTTGTTTATCTGAAATGGTGAGGGTCACTGTTTGTCATTATAGTCATTATTCATGACGGACCTTGATGTCACCAATGCGTTTATGGTGACGGTCAATGAACGTCACTATATATATGCACCAATAGTGACGGCCATGAAAGGTCCATCACAAAAAATCATTGCTGTTCATATGAAATGGTGACGGTCACTATCCGTCATTATAATTAATATTTGTGACGGACCTTGACTGTCACTACAACACATACTTTCGGCGACGCTACCTTTGGTGACGTTCAGTTTTTTGGTGACGGAGGCTATTGTCCGTCACCATTGCTCATATGAAATGGTGACGGTCAATATCCGTCACTATAAATCATTATTGGTGACGGACCTTGAATGTCACCACAACACCTATACTTTCGGCGACGCCCCCTTTGGTGACGTTCAATTTTTTGGTGACGGAGGCTATTGTCCGTCACCATTGCTCATATGCAATGGTGACGGTCACTATCCGTCACTATAAATAATTATTGGTGATGGACTTTGAATGTCACCACAACACCTATACTTTCGGCGACGCCACCTTTGGTAACGTTCAGTTTTTGGTGACGAAGGCTCTTTTGACCCTCACCAATGAGCTTATGGTGACCATTTTCGCCCCTCACCAATGTCCTTTTTTCTTGTAGGATTGTGAGTCAGCCGGAGAAAAATAATAATGAAAGAATCTAAAAAGAGAGGGAAAAAGTCAGATCTACAAAGAACCATTATTATTGGAGAAATACTTATGGAATTTGGAAGGTATCCTAAGTTGACCAAGTTCTACCGGCTGCTTCCTCATAGTTCCTCATGAAACTCACCTCTTGGAATGTGAGAGGGCTCAATAGGCCCTCTAAACACAGAATGATCAAAAATATGATACAGAATTAGAGACCCACAATTTTCTTCCCACAGGAAACCAAATGCAATAGTATTGCTCTTGAATCCATCCTCACCAAGATTTGGCCGGACAGTAGATCTGTCACAGTTGATGCCTCTGGAGCATCGGGCGAGCTTGCAATAATATGGAATCCACAGATCATCTCTCTTTCCAACTTCCACACCTCCTATCATTTCATCTGGTGGGTACCAACTCTCATGGACACCTTACCAACGTATATTTCCCCCAATATTCTTCGAAAAAACTTGCCTTGTTCTCCATGCTTGCTGATCTCAATTCCTCCAGATGCCACTTGCTCTAGATCTATGGAGGCGACTTCAATATGATAACCACCTTAGAAGAAAAAAATGGTGGCAGAACCAGACTTGACATGGACAGCAATGGCTTCAAAGAATTCATTCAAAACAATTGGCTAATGGATCTCCCCACCTCTAATGGTAGCCATACCTGGACAAACAAAAGAGGCGGAACACAACACATAGCTTCCTGTCTGGACCATTTCCTTGTTTTAGACAACGCAATTCACTTAGGAGGGGATTTACATGCCTCAATCCTGCCCCTAGCAGGATCCGAACACTGCCCCATTCTTCTGCAATGGACTCACCTGGGAGTAACCAACAAGAGGTCGTTTTGATTTGAATCCTTCTGGCTTAGCCATCCGGATTTCAAAAAAGTTATCATCAACACCTGGAACAACTATTGTCCCCCAGTAGGATCTAAAATGTTCCAATTACAACAAAAGCTCAAGCAGCTCAAGCTCACCCTCAGGAACTGGAACTATACCATCTTTGGAAATATTTTCTCCCACCAAAGAGAACTTGAATTGGAAATGAACAAGCTACAATAGAGCATCAGCACAGAGGGTGGATTGGATGAATACACAGCTCATGAAAAAGTCCTCCAATCCAAACTGGACGAGCGACGCCAATAGGAGAAGACACTATGGCACCAAAAATCTAGGATACGGTGGTTAAAAGATGGGGAGAAAAATACCAAGTTCTTTCACAGATCAACCATTCAACGAAGAATGCACAATAATATTTCCTTCCTCAACAATATTCAAGGAGATTGAGTGGAGGACCATGAAAACATAGAGAGGGAGCTCAAGGGATATTTTCAAAATATTCTAAAGGAACCCGAGGGAAACAAATAACAAGCCATCCAATATATTACCCAACACATACCAAGGCTTATCACAGAGGAACATAACACCATGCTACTCAACCTTGTCTCTCTACAAGAAGTGGAGCAAGCAATAGCCTAACTCAAGGACGGAAAGGCCCCTAGACCTGATGGTTTCATGGCTCATTTTTTCCATTGCTTTTGGGAGAAAATAAAAGAGGAAGTTTGGGCCCTAGTTGAATAATCATGCTTTATGCACTAGATCTGGTAGCAGGATACCCTGCTAATACCCACATTAACACTATCAGATGCATATAAAAATGCATTACTCATTTATCAACCAAATTAATTCTCAAAATCTAGGTAGACTCAATAAAAATGTGGAAGCTTCTATATCTCAAATCACAGATTTGAGATATTTAAAATAAAATTCCTATGGTTATAAAACCACACATCTCAACCCAGAATTATAATCTCTTATGCAGAAGCTTTGCTTCTGTTCTTAACCTTAAGGTCAGAACCATATGCTTTTAAAAACATCTCATGAATCTTTGAATTAAATATTTGAATTCTATTAAACCCAATTTAACTCTTCTTCACCCTCACTTCATGGGATCTCCAACCAACATCTGAACTTTATTGTGAAACCCATTATATGATGGTCCACAGCATATCAATCATCAAATATACGCTCACGGCTTTATCATCTCACATCAACATAATATATTAACATATATTACGTCTTCCATTCAAATGTTATCACTTCATTGTAATAAACCTTTGACCACCACATTTACCATCGAATGTCACAAGAATTTATATTAAAATTAAATTTTCGGGCCCACGAACATTATTAAATTACCTTACCATTAATCTCCAAACAGCTTCAATGCATCCACCATCGGTTCTCTAGCACCATTTAATTGAACGAATATTGCACTTGTTCAACCCCGGTAACTTATCACTCCAAGGTGATGTGAAATAAATGGTATCTTAATATCACTTCAAGCCACATGCCCTACAATGGGTATTATCGCATTCCAAAATGAGTTACCCCTTACTAGGCTTTTCACAACGCAAAAACCATCTTCACTATTCCAAAACAACTTACACTATTCATTCTTTATAATTCCTCTACGCTGGTTGCTCAGTTCCGCTTCCATTTCTCAATACGGCCTCTGCATACTTTTCATGGTTTTAAACTCTGCTATGTTTTATTCAATGTTTCGCTTCATCGCTTTGTTCCTACACAGAACATAGTCTATGCAGCCACGGAAAATTCTCCCACTCTATCTTCGATTCAAATTTTCGAACGTATTTCAAAAGCCCTCTACCTTTCGCTTCTGTTGTTCCATCGATCCACTTCATTACGACATCTCTGCAGATTGTTCAACCCATGTTGCGAATAGATCAGGGTTCCAATAAATCTTACCATCTCCTTTTTCACTGTGCCACTCGGATTCACCATTGCTCATGGTTCATTCAACATTTCAAATAGTTGTTTTTAAAACAAAACCCCGATCCTTCAATCAATGCATCCAACCAATCCTTGGTTTTGTTCCACTATGCTAATACTCCCTCACATGGTTCTTCTATGCGTAATTCACTATGCCTTCTCTAAAATACTCCTTTTGTTCTCGAATTTTGATTTCCTTTAACTCAGTTTCGAACTTCTAAGGTTCGAACATCCCATCTGTGAACTGTAATATTGTTCACGTATTCTTAAAAACATCATTTGCATTCTCTAATTTCTCATCTTCCTTTCTTTATGTGAAATAAAAAATTATGTCCTACATTGTATCAAATACATCAATGAGAAGGCTTATATTGTGGAATCGATCCATTCTGTGATCTATTCTCACACTTCTACAATTAACATTTAACACAGAATTATATCGTAAATTTTCACACAATATGACTCATAAATGAAATACAAACTCAAGAATCAAGTTCCCTTACATTAAACCAATATTTAAATGGATTTTTCCAGCCTAATATTTTGTATCAGTGGCCTCTTTCCTATTCTACAGCCCCCTTCTTACAAACCAAGAACCATGTTCTTATTCTCACCTATCTTCTCTTCAGATCCCTAATCTACTATCTCTTCAAATCCCTAATCTGTCATTTATGCCTTTTAGGCTTCCAATTTTTTTACAAAAGTATTGGAACTATTTTTGTTTTTCAGTTCCAGTATTTCATCAACAAATCCCTATGAATCTTATTTAATCCCTAAAATAATGAAACCAACTCTAAAGGAAGATTTAGAAAATCTCTCAATCCTTATGCACTCTCAACTCACTCATATTCACTCATGTTCTCAAACATTCGAGAACATTTACAATTCCTCTCCATATTTAATTAAAATCATTAAAATTCCTCAATTCATTACATAAAAATCCAACTTTCTTGGAAACATAAAGCCCCCCTAAGTTTAACAAAATACATGGAATTTTCTTTAGCCTAATGCCCCTGCATCATACTCCCAAGGTCAAAATTAATCATGGTCTCCTAATCATGTGCTTTTAATCTTTGCGTCCTGGATCCCATACTCTGTTTTGCTGCTGTCCATAAGCTGCATTATTATTTAACTACACTTCTCCCGGTTTCCATATCTTGTTATTCAACTTTCCTCCAGCTACACTTTCACATTCTATTTTGGTCTTTCCTTTGTTGAAATATCTTTGCTTTATTGCTATTGTTTGCTTCTTCTAAGACACCTTTATCATCAACCTTATGATTCTTTCAATTTCTCTGTCCAGCTTATCTTCTGTCTGGAATTTATTTTTCCTTTTGTTGTTGACTTTACTTTCTACTGCTATAGCTGCTTTTTCTTTTGCTGCTGTTACTGCCTTCAATATTGTTGCTACTGTAGCCACCATAGATGTTTCCTTAGCTGCTGCTCTTGCTATCCCACATGCTGCTAAAAATGTGGTCTTAAACATTTCTATCAATGTTGCCACTCCTGTAGATGACACCTCCCCGATTGTTGCTACCGTTGTCAATGCTGCTTCACCGATTGTTGCTAACATTGTCTTTACTGATGAAGATGTCAATTCACATGTTGTTGCAAGTGTAACCTCCTCTATTGTTGCTACCTCCCAAACTTCCTGAATATCTCTTAAGATATCTCCCTCTGCAACAATTTTCTTTTGTTCATCACCCGCAAATTTAATTTTAGAGAATAAAATATCATTTAGTTCTCTACCTGCAGTAACATACTCATTCATTTCTCTTTGTATACTAGTACGTAAAATAAAATTTTGTAAACTAGTATCTACTTCTGCCTCTTTCATAGCTTCAGGCATCTTCACTCTAGTGTCTGCAATTCCTTTCTCTGGTCTAAATGTTTCCAGCAAACATTTCAGCCAATTCCCTTGAACTTGTTTCACATCAACCACATCATCAATATGCTGCAATTTAATTTCAACATATCCTTCTTCTTCCTCTTTGACAATCTTCAGTAATTGTCCATCACATTCTTGATTTATTTTGGTAATCAAATTAACTTCTTCAAGCACTGTATCTTCATCTACTATCATAATAGAATTCTGATTCTCCATCACTGTAGCAGTTCCAAAATTCTGTCCTCCAGCATTCTCTTGGCTATTCAGACAAGCCAACTCCTCCTTGTCATCAACAGTAACAAGTTTCTGCATATGAGACATGTCTATCTCACCTTCTTTCTGCAATAGTTCATCTTCTTTCAAGACAACTTCAAGAAATGGATTGTCTTCTGCCATTCCTGTAAACATAAAAAAATTGTCAATTTTAAAATCACAAGACCCAATGGTCTGATTTGATGATCCTGTCATCAAACCTTGTTTCTGCAGTTCCAAGTCTCTTTCAAGACCTAGAAAATCTTCACTGTATTTCTCCTCCGACAACACATCAGTAGGTTTCTTTGAGTTTCCTTCCAAATCCCTTGTCAGCACATTAGTAAGCTAATTTTCATCCTCCATGAGAGTGTCAGCTAGTCTCTCCTTCTTTTAGTCTATTTCATGAATATCTCTCTACCTTGATTCATCAAAATGAACTTCTTCATTTTGCTGAATCATTCTTTTATCCTTATCCTCTGTTCCTGATTATTATCCATGAAAAAATCCCCGCCTTGCTTCTTCAGCAAATTATCCTATGCATAGATCCTCTGCTTCTCCAATTCTCTTCTCTAAAGATCTAAATTCCTATATAATTCAACAATTCCAATTAGAGTAGACTTCAAAAACTTCACACTACTTTCCATACCTTCATTTTTCCTTGATTAGTCATTAGATGGTCCTTCTTTCTCTCCTCTAATATTCTGTTGAATATTCTCATTAGACTCATCTGTCTTCAATTCCTCCTGAGATCTTGCTATCTCAGCATTGATCTGAACAAATTTCAGATTCAATTCTCTCTCCTTAAAATACTCTAAAACTTTTTCATCATCCTGTGATATACCTGCAAACACACACAAATTATTAGTTTTAAACACAAGAATTTTCAGTCTCGTTTGCTTCTTCAAGCATTTCCCCTTGAACAGATTTGCATGTGAGATCCTCAAATTCCATCCTTGACTCAAACAATCTGAGTTATTCCTTCAATAAGGCAATATCTTTCTACCTCCATCTCATTTGTAATGGTTTCCAAATCACTCTCCTTCCTTTTAGTGAAAATATCCATCCTCCTCTCTAGTTTTCCTCTTCTTGCAGCCACTCCTTTAGTACCTCTAGTTGTTCTTCCACCACTGTAATTTCTCTTTCTCTATCCTTATCAGTCATCTTACCTTTGTGCAATTATTTAGAACCTCTTCTCTGATCCTCCGTTGTTGTATAGCACAACAGCTTCTCACTCACCACGAGTTGCATTAAGCCTCTGCAACAACAAGCTCTCATGTTGCCACTTACCTCTCCAATTCTTTCTCTGGACTTGGTCTTTTGGCAAGCACTGGTTTCTAGAACCTCTTGAGCACTCTCTTATGCTCTCTCTAGACTTATATCCTCAACTCACCTTCTCTTGAGAACACTTCATCGGTTCTCCCTATCCAACCTTCAGCTAGATATCAGGTTCACTACCATCGCCATCAAAACTTTGAACTCATCATTTCTGCAACCATCATTCTGAAATCATAATTTTAAAATCAGATTAAAATTATGTCACTTGCAAGATCTCTACATGATCTTGTTCTCTTCATTCATTTCTACAAATTTTTGTTCACTTCATTTGTGTATCTGCTGCATATCAAATTTTAAAATCTAATCTCTACTTTCCTTTTCTCACCACACATGCATTCAAATTTAATTAATTAAAAAAAATCTTCAATTCTCAACAGAGCCTTTCCTGCTCTGATACCACTTGGTAGCAGGATACCCCGCTAATACCCACATTAACACTATCATATGCATATAAAAATGCATTACTCATTTATCAACCAAATTAATTCTCAAAATATGGGTAGACTCAATAAAAATGTGAAAGCTTCTATATCTCAAATCACAGACTTGAGATATTTTAAATAAAATTCTTATGGTTATAAAACCACACATCTCAACCCAGAATTATAATATCTTATGTGGAAGCTTTTCTTATGTTCTTAACCTTAAGGTCAGAACCATATGCTTTTAAAACATCTCATGAATCTTCGAATTAAATATTCAAATTCTATTAAACCCAATTTAACTCTTCTTCGCCCTCACTTCATGGGATCTCCAACCAACATTTGAACTTTATTATGAAACCCATTATATGATGGTCCACAGCATATCAATCTTCAAATATATGCTCATGGATTTATCATCTCACCTCAACATAATATATTAACATATATTACATCTTCCATTCAAATGTTATCACTTCATTGTAATAAACCTTTGACCACCACATTTACCATCGAATGTCACAAGCATTTATATTAAAATGAACTTTTCAGGCCCAAAAATATTATTAACTTACCTTGCCATTAATCTCCAAACAACTTCAATGCATCCACCGTTGGTTCTCCAACACCATTTAATCAAATGAATATCGCACTCGTTCAACCCTGGTAACTTATCGCTCCAAATTTATGTGAAATAAATGGTATCTAAATACCACTTCAAGCCACGTGCCCTACGCTGGGTATTATCACATTCCAAAATGAATTACCACTTACCATGCTTTGCGCAATGTGAAAACCATATTCACTATTTCAAAACAGCTTACAGTGTTCATTCTTCATAATTCCACCACGCTGGTTGCTCAGTTCCGCTTCCATTTCTCAATACAACCTCTGCATACTTTTCATGGTTTTAAACTCCGCTACGTTCTATTCAACATTCGTCTTCATCACTTTGTTCCTACACAAACCATAGTCTATGCAGCCATGGTAAATGCTCCCACTCTGCCTTCAATTCGAATTTTCGAACGGATTTCAAAATCCCTCTACCTTTAGCTTCCACTGTTCCATCAATCCACTTCATTATGGCATCTCTACAGATTTTTCAACCCATGTTACGAATAGATCAGGGTTCCAATCAATCTTACCATCTCCTTTTTCATTGCACCACTCTGATTCACCATTGCTCACGATTCATTCAACATTTCAAACAGGTTTTTTTAAAACAAAACCCCAATAATTCAATCAATGCATCCAACTAATCCTTAGTTTCATTCCATTGTGCTAATACTCCCTCTCATGTTTCTTCTATGAATCATTCACTACACCTTCTTTGCAATACTCCTTCTGCTCTCGACTTTCGATTTCCTTTAACTCAGTTTCGAACTTCCAAGGTTCGAACATGCCATCTGTGAACTGTAATATTGTTCACGTATTCTTCAAAACCTCATTTGCTTTCTCTAATTGCTCATATTTCTCTCTTTATGTGAAATCGACAATTGTGTCCTTCACTGTATAAAATACATCAATGAGAAGGATTATATTGTGGAATCGATCCATTCTGTCACCGATTCTCACACATCTACAATTACCATTTAACACACAGAGTTATATAGTCAATTTGCACACAATATGACTCATAAATGAAATACAAACTCAAGAATCAATTTCCCTTATATTAAACCAATATTTACACAGATTTTTCCGGCCTGATCTTCTGTATCAGTGGCCTCTTTCCTATTCTACAACCCCCTTCTTACAAACCAAGAACCCTATTCTTATTCTCACCTACCATCTCTTCATATCCCTAATCTACTGTCTCTTCAGATCCCTAATATGTATTTCATGCCTTTTAGGCTTCCAATTTTTTTACAAAAGTATTGGAACTATTTTTGTTTTTCAGTTCCATTATTTCCTCAACATTTCCCTATGAATCTTATTTAATCCCTAAAATAATGAAACCAACTCTAAAGTAAGATCTATAAAATCTCTCAATCCCTATGCAATCTCAACTCACTCATTTTCACTCATGTTCTCAAACATTTGAGAACATTTACAATCCCTCTCCATATTTAATTAAAATCATTAAAATTCCTCAATTCATTACATAAAAATCTAACTTTCTGGGAAACATAAATCCCTTGTAAGTTTAACAAAATAGATGGAATTTTCTTTAGCCTAATTCCCTTGCATCAGGATCCTTCCCTCCCTCAATAAAAATTTCCTTGCACTCATACCGAAGGAAGAAAAATCCAGTACTCCGGACAAGTATAGGCCTATTTCTCTCTACAACGTCATATACAAACTCATGTCCAAAGTCATTTCTAACCGGCTCAAGCCACTTCTTCCTCTTCTGATCTCTCCAGAACAAACAGGCTATGTGGAAGGGCATCAAATTTTGGATGGTATTATTCTTACCCATGAATTTTTACATTCTTTAAATCATCTCAAGAAGGCAGGTATGCTTCTAAAACTAGATCTCTCAAAATTAACCTTTTGATAAATTTATTTGGAACAATATTAATCAAATGATCCTCGCATATGGTTCTAGCCCAGCATGGACCAGATGGATCATGCACCTCATCTCAACCCCTCGTTTCTCCATCCTCTTGAATGGCATCCCCTCCACTCCTTTCTCCCCCACCGGTGGAATCCATCAAGGGGACCCCTTGTCTCCCTTTCTCTTTGTCCTCATGGCTGAAGGTCTAAGCCACCTCATCCACCATGTTGTCTCTTCCAACTCCCTAAGAGGTCTCTCTCTTCATGGTAACCAGCCCCTCACTCATTAAATATGCAGCAGATACACAAATATCCCTCGTGAGATACAATATGACCCAGATATTCCACCTCTTGTACTCCAAAGAAACATTTGGATGTTTTTTCATATAATTTTTTCTCCTGCAATAGTTTGAGCACCCTGTCAACATGTTGAACATGATCCTTCCAAGACCTGCTATAGATTAGTATATCATCAAAAAATACTTGCACAAATTTTCTAAGGAAGGGTTTGAAAATGGAATTCATCAACCCTTGAAATGTAGAAGGTGCATTGGTAAGGCCAAAAGGCATGACCAAAAATTCATAATGACCCTCATGAGTTCCAAAATGTTGTTTTTGGAATATCCTCAGTCTTCATTCTAATTTGATGATATCCTGAACGAAGATCCAACTTGGTAAAATAAATTGCTCCATGTAATTCATCCAATAATTCATCAATCACAGGAATGGGAAATTTATCTTTAATGGTGAGCTTATTGAGCTCCCTATAATCCGGACACATTTGCCATGATCCATCCTTCTTGTGTACCAATACTATGGGAGCAGAGAAAGAACTTTGACTAGGTTGAATTATACCCGCCTCTAACATTTCTGCAATCATACGTTCAATTTCGCTCTTTTGGACGTAAGGATATCTATAAGGCCTGATGGTTGGAGGAACACTTCCTGGAATCAAATGAATAGCATGATCATGATCACGAATAGGTGGGAGTCCTTTGGGAGTTTCAAACACCTTGGAATGATTGTCCAAGACTTGTTGGAGATCTGCAGAAATAGATGATTTTGATGTTGGAACTTCAAGTGAGCATAATTGTGCAATTACGCCTCGTTGTTCTTTCTTTAGAAGCTTTGTCATGCCATTAGAGCTTATTATCCTTCCTGGCTTCCCTTCAATACCCCGTAGTTCGACTTCCTTTCCTTCTAAAAAGAATTTCAAGAAAAGTTCTTGAAAATTAAAAGCTACCGTCCCCAAAGATTGTAACCATTGTACTCCTAGTACAACATCAGCACCTCCCATAGGAATGGAAAGCATTGGACTAGTCAATACATATTCCACCATGGTTAGCTTGATATTATGGCATTTTCTAGAGCAATTTATAGTTCCTCCATTTGCAACCATCACTTGACATTCTGGTGCTGGGTATAGGAAACAATTCAATTCCTTGGCTACCTTACAATGAATAAAATTATGGGTACTACCTGAATCAATCAACACTATTACCTTTTTCTTCTTGATATGTCCTTCTATCTTGAGAGTTTTAGGAGTTGTAATTCCTTCCAATGCATTACGTGATATGGTCAAACTCATTTCTTCCTCTTCTTGGGTTGGTTCCTGGTGTATATCCTCTTCTTGTTCATTTTCTTCTTCCTCTCCACAATACGTAGCCAAATAAATTCTTCTCGTGCCTTGTTATTTAGTTTATTTCTATCCCATAAGCCTACAACCCAGCAAAGCCCTTTTTCTCTTTTTTTCTTCCAATTGTTGTGGTGTCAACCTTGTAGGTTGTGGAAATCTAGGAGTAGCAACACTTCCCTCTTTATAGAAGTGAGTGGTAGGCTTCCTTGTCGCCATAATTTTACATTCACTTTTTCTTGCCAACCTGAATGCCTTCTCCAATGAATCAGGTTCCAAAAGATGAACTTCATGTTAGATGTTATCCTTTAAAGTACCTATGAAGAAATCAATCTTGTGTTCCTCTCGAATATCAGTTACCCTTATATTCAATTTTTGGAAGTCCTCAATGTGCTCCCCCATTAAACCCTTTTGTTTGAGATTTATCAATTGGCTAAAGAAGGTGTTTCTCTTTGTGTCCTCATAACGTGCTATCACTTCCTCCGCAAAAATTGACCAGTTGACAATTTTTTTACGGGAGCAAAGCCATCGATACCATATAGACGTATTTTGTTCTAAATGTAAAGATGCAATGTGTACCTTTTGTTTGTTTTTCACATTATGGAGATCAAAATATTGCTCCATTTGTATTATCCATGTTACAGGATCCTTTTCATCAAACTTCCTCATATCCATTTTTGGAATATGGTGGTTCTTCCCGCCAACATTAGATTTTATGAAATCACGATTAACATTTATTTTGTTCTCGTCATTATTTTCCTCTACTATATTTTCACCATTAGGAAACATTTCTTGTATCAAAATTTTCAAACCTTCCATGTCTGCTTTTATATCATTATTCATGTTTTCCATTTTCTCATCGATCTTAGCTTCCATTTCATCCATCTTAGATTCCATCCTAGCTTCCATGCCATTTATGTCATTATTCAAACCATCATCTTAGATTCCACGCATTTCTTCCAAACCATCCATCTTAGTTTCCACGCCTTTATTCAAAACTTCCATGTCATTTTTTGTTTCTCTTTTGAGAGGCGAAATTTTGTTGCACTTTCTCTTGTAATTTTGATATGTCATGTTGCCATTCTTCATCTTCATGAGTCATAGTAGAGCTTTCTAAAGGATTAATGGGCGTTGAATTCATTTTAAAGACTTAGTTTTAGAATCCAATGCGAGTTACGATTCTACAATATGCCCTTGGAATCAATTCAACTTGATTCTTCAAACAAGACTTATGCAATTCGGAAAAAATACACACCTTTTACTTACTTTTGAGAGCTAGATATTGAAATTAAATTATCTCTATAATTGAGGTCCTAAATATCTAAAATTCGGCCCTTGTATTAGCCCTATGAAGCTTCTTTGAAATTTCACAAGTACGAAGTACGTGATTTGGATTCTTCCGGAAATATTATCGATCTCCCACAATGACCCAATTTTGGACGAGTTCAGAAGAGCAAATTTGTAGGACTTTCCACGTGTTACTTTTTCCTCCTTCGGCTCTAAAATTGATAGAATGAAAACTAGAGTCCGTGTACTTGCTGACACTTTTTACAGCATTCCAATCCGATGCACAGAAAGAGAGCTATGAATATTTTCCCACGATCACCTCTTTGAGATGATATTCAGAAGCCTCAAACAGCCCTACCTTCCACAGATCATATCTCCGAAAATATTGTGAACCAATATCTGAAATTTTGTGAAAAGGTTCCTTAGGATTGTGTCTTTGCGATGTGAAATTTTTAACCAAGGTCTTCGTGAAAAAAAATTTATTATGAAAATACCACGATGACGGAGGTTTAGGTTAAATTCGGGAGCCTACAAAGAAGACGAAAGCACAAAATTGCACAAATCTTATGTCTAAAAATATTGTGAACCAAGCTCTGAAATTTGCCGATGATGTTGCTCGATTTTGCTTCGCACTCTAAAATTTTAGATTCTAAACATTTGTAGAAAAAATGTTATAGAGAAAATGCCACGATGACCTGTTTGGAGCAACAAAACCCTAGAATCTCAAAGCTATGATACCAAATGTTGTGAAACAAGCTCCAAAAAGAGAATAAAAGAGATATCAATGCCTTATAAATAAGCCTTTTTGAGGGGGAAACCTCCAATACATTACATGAATGAAAAATTCTTGGATGATTCAAATTACAAAACCTCCCTTCTATATATAGGAGTCCATGGGGCCACAATGTAATCCTAGCTAACCTAACAATAATAATTTAAGGGCACAATAATAACAATATGGGGGTTACAAGGGTACAACAATAACAATAAGGGGGTTACACTAACAACAATAAGGGACTATACTAGTAATATAGGGACCTAACATCCACGCAATGTCGCTATATCTGTTTTCGATCCTCGCTGCCCCCAAAGGGATTTTAAAACAGATCCACAATATTCAGCGAAACTTCCTCTCGGGTTCCATTGGGCTTCACAAAAAGTGGGCACTTTTTAAATGGACAGAGGTTTTCCTGCCTAAATCAGAAGGTGGTCTTGGAATTAGAGACACCCAGCACAGAAATGCCACTATGGGAGCTCGAATATGGTAGAAATGGCTCTCCAAGCCGCATTCTCCATGGGGCTCGCCCGGTGATTGCCAAGCACAGCCCGGCGTACTCCAAAAGACATCATCGACCACCCACTGGCTATGTTCTCTCATTTGGAAACTTTACAAAAACAACATAGCTTTCATTCAAGCTCACGCCTTTGGAAATCAACTCCGAAACTCACCTAGATTTTTAAAGACTCGCGAAGCCCCGAAACTCGCCGACCATTCCAAAAAACCGAACGGCAAGCAAGAAACACTTCAACATTATGCAAACAATCTTTTCAATTTCTTTTGGCATCCGCGAACAGAGTCAAGGCTTCCGCGTCGTTGGATTCCTACAAAGACAATGGCAAGCAAATTGGCAAGATTAGACCTATTAGGATATTGATCATGAACTAAGCCAAAGGCGAATTAAATTCTCTGCCCAGGAGGAAAAACTTCATTGGGGATATACTCCTCGAGGAAGCTCTACCACAAAAGAGGCCTACCAACTGCTCTTTCTCACATCCACAACTCACAAGGACAGTCTCTGAATTCAGGTTTGGAAATCGGGTATTTGGCCCAAGATCTCGACTTTCCTCTGGCTTTTAAGCAAGAAGAGGCTCCTCACCTGGGACAACTTACTCAAAAGAGGATTCATTGGGCTATCCCGGTGCCCCAACTATGATGTTTAGGCCAAGAAAATCTATCACCTTTTGGATCCCTGTACTTGGGCCTATCAATTATGGGAAAACATAGCGATTTGCTGCAGAAGAATTGGGAGAAACAAATGGGACATCACTAACACTATCCGTTATTGGCCCTCTGAGCTCCACAAGAGCAACCTGCTCAACTCCATTTGGGCCCTAATACCTAGTTTCATCTACTGGACGGTATGGAAAGAATGAAATTGGTGCATCTTCAAAGACGAAAGTTCCCCTCCGGAAGTATTATGGTCCAATCTTAGGCGCAATCTGCAAGAAACCATTGCCCTCCAGCAATGGAAGGATTCAGATCTACCTACCTCTCCCCCTGAAAGCCTCATTTGGGAAAGCTGGAACTTCACCACCATCCCTCTCTCCCCACCACTCTCTAACTCCATCCATCGTCCTGACTCCCCCAGTTCATGGAATCCCCCCACAAACAACATTCTCCAAATGAATTTTGATGGCACTTCCAAAGGAAATCCCGGGAAAGCAGGCTTTGGCGGTATCTTCCGGAATATTTCTAGCGACATCTTTCACATCTACTATGGATTGATTGGGCGAGACTCCAACAACTCAGCTGAACTTGAAGGTTTATGGCAGGGTCTCCAAATCGCTGAAAAGGAAAAATTCTTCCCCTTAGAAGTTGAAAGTGACTTGCATAAGCTGCCTCTCGAATCCAACACGACACCCCAGCCTCTAAAGTGGCTTCTAGTTGGAGGTTTCTGCACAGGATGGAGCAACTTGAAAACTGGATCAAAGCTCCTCATGTGATTTCCTTCAAGCATATTCACCGCACTGCCAACAAAGTTGCAGATCAATTAGCTAACAAAGAAGCGGATCAACAACTCCTTCTTTTCATTGGCCATCTCCACAACTCTAATGATGCTTCCCTCATACAATATTTCACTCTTCTCATGCACCATGATCTCCAAATCATGGATACGGATGCTAATTAAGGTTCTTGGAACAATGGGAGAAGACGACGATAGGTGGTTAGGCCACTTTCCACCACCTGCTTGCAGTACCTCCGCCATAAATAACCTTGAGCTGGTTCCTCATTTGAAACATCTCCTCCACCTTCCAAGCATTTATGTCATGTGCTGGTGGACTGCAATGATGACGTTGCGTGCTGGTTATCAGTCCTCCTCCCTTTCTTTGGCATTCAATTTGCCTAGATTTCTCAGCTCCTGCTCTTCGCTCCTCTTTCGACTTCATTTGACCTTACAGCCTCATAAAGGAACTCATCCGCCTTCTCCTCATAGTCGTTCGACTCTGTGTGGCCCTTCTTGCTCTCAGCAAAATTCCTCTCTACCCTCTATTGAACCATTTGCACCCACCTCCTTGCCCATCTCCTCGCCCATCTCCTCGCCCACCTTCATGCCTTCACACTGGTCTCTTTTGTCTCCCTGATCTCCCTCTCAGTCTCTGGACTGTGCTCACTCCCTTCAGGCCTCTTGCAAGAAAATCATGTCGTGCAGACAATGCATGAGATGCAGACGCAGAGGTGGCAGTAGGGGAGGTGGTGGAAGAAACAAAGGTGGCTCTCATTTTATGCCTACTATAGATGAGACTCATTTTCCTCCACCCTGCAATGAGGCGCGTTTCATTTTCACTAGTAGCTTGGAAAAACCACGCGTTACTGCGACCATTTCAGTGGTATTTCAGGAGGAATCTTCTGGCAAAATTGGCTCTAGTTCCGACGACATTGGCTCTAGTTCACGTAAACACCAGAGAAAGTCGACCATTTCTGAGGAGCCTCCTCAAATCCTTAGAAAATAAGTTTTCCTTCCAGCCAAATCTTGTTCTTTGACCTCCAGCAATGATGATTCAGGTAGTTCTGAGAGTGAGGGCTCCAACTCTCCTTCCTCCTCCGAGTTCTCTTCCCAGCCATCCAAAAAATAAGAGGTTGACCCGGACGCAGGCTACAGCTACCCGATTGTGGAAGAAGATCCTCCCCACCACGACAGCTAGCATGATGACAGGTCATTACTATTTTTTTTTGGCTTTTGGTTTATAATTCGGTGCAATCATGGACACAATGCTTGTATGCGGGATAGCATTAGGTTCTTTCTATTTTGGAACAATGTCAGTATGCTAGTTTCCCACTCATGGGGAACAAAGTTTTTGATCGGTTTCCCGAATATGGGCGATCTACAATATGTTGGTTTTGATACAGTATGTGTGTCCTGATTTTGCTTCCCTCCAAGCTAGGCCTATTTTTTCACATTGGAGGTGAAAGTCTGCTCTGTAAATAATATTTTTATTAATAGAATTAAACTAACTTAGAAAAAAAACAACTAGTTATTCTTAATGCAGCTGTCACAAATTCCCCCCACCCCCCACTGGAAGTAACACCATCCTTGGTGTTTCTCTCTAGCTCTAAAAAGAGCTCTGGGTAAGCCTCACGCACAAATATTTCTTTCTCCCAAGTAGCCTCTTCTAGGGAAAAGTGCTTCCATTGCACTTTGAATTGGGTGATGACTCCCTTCCGGAGCATAATTTCCCTCCGATCAAGTATGTGTTGAGGCTTGACCAAGAACTCATCGTTTGACTCTACCTGCAAACAACAAAATTCCTTGTCAAATTCTCATAAAGAAATCATATTTTCAAGTTAGGATTTGTAATTCTATCCTACCTCTTTATTTTTCCAATCAATTATATGCTTTGAATCATGCACATAATGCTCGGGTCACCTGCCCCTGCTCAGGTTTTCTAGATTCCTTTGTAGGCTTCTCTTCCGCTGGCCAATAGGTCCTTTGTTGATTTCTAGAAAAAAATTTGCTGACACAATTACGTGCATAATTCCTAAAGTTAATACTTTTTGCACCTTTGAAATTTGTGTTACTTTTCTGTCCTTTCCTCGATTGCCAACTTTTCCCAACCTCCCCTTTAGCCTTGGACTACTAATAGCACATTTGTGCCTTATGAATAGCTTCATCCATGGTTCTGGGATTTACAAATTCAATTCTCTCTTTCATATGTGTTGGCAGAATGCTCAGAAATATCTGCACCTTAGCTTTTTCCTCTCGAAGGTATGGAACATATCATAACAGGGAGGTGAACTTAGTGATATATTCATCCATAGTCATCTTTCCTAGCCTCAAGTCATGAAATTATCCAGCTTTTTCATCATATAGACGTTCTATCAAATACTTGTCTTTAAAGTATTGCTGGAATGATTCCCAAGTGACATCTTGTTCTTCAATGTTGCGAACATTCATCACTTCTTCCCACCACAGAGTGGATTTCTCCCTTCACTGGTATATGGCAAAGGTGGCCTTCAGGTTTTTTTTGTACTCATACACTTGAAAATATTTATTCATGTTTATTAACCATGCCTCTGCCACTTCCTCAACTTCACCATCAAATTTTGGTGGTTTTGTTTTTCGAAACGCCCCCTAAAGCTCTACTTTCTTCTTTTCAACCTCTTGTTGATCTAACAAGTTGTCAGATTCTTCTTCATTGTAATTTATGTTCTTGTTACTTCTCTGGGATGGGCTTCTTTCCACTCAGTCAGTGGTTTTGTCTCTTGTTTGTTGTTCTTCACCTACTTGCATGTCCCCATTAGCACTAGGATGTTCCATTCCTTGGTTTTCTTTCTCTGACAGAATCTTTAATATATTTTCCTGCACTTGCATTAATCATTTGTTATCGCTTCAAACTCGAGCCATATCTTCCTGTAATTGTTGTACTGTATTCAAGAGAAAGATGGTTTGATGCTATTGTTCCTCCAACAGTCTACTTGTTTGCTGGTGTTGATCGACACTTAGCTGAACCCACATCTTAGGCTTCACAACTAGTTGAGCCTAGGGTTCCCCGGTTTCCTAGGGTGGTTGTTGTATTGATCCCCTTCTCATTGTGTTCTTGTTATGCTTCTAAATTTTGTGCATCAGTATACGCACAGCTTTATTGTTAGTTCACCCTTAGGGTCCCAACGTATGAACGTTGCTCTAATACCACTTGTAACACCTATTATAATTATCAAACTTACCATAAAAAAAAAAAAAAAACAGTTTCTACCCTTATCTATGGTAACTATATAAAACATTTGGATGCATCTTTCATTTAGAGATTTGGGATATTTAACTTATTCTATGAACTATGAAAGTTATTTAGGACTATAAACATTACTCTATCCGCAAAATAAACTCTTGGATTATTTTTTTGGCTTAACCTTATTACTAAATCTTAAAATGAACAAGAAATATCCAAACTACCGATACTGAAATTTAAACTTTGTACCGACTTGGAATTAACTCTGTGTACAAATTGACAGAGTCATACACAATCTTCCTTTATGGCATACACCAACTGTTATGAGTTGCAATCAATCCGTGGATTTCCTCGGGATTTTTAGGACATATGCCCATCCATACTCTGTCCGATTACACTTGATCAATGGTTGGAAATGGAGTGGGAAAGCCTCGGATTTAACACCTAAAATAATGTTCACTTACTTCATTTGAATTCTGCCTCTTCTCAGACGATTCCTCTACCTTAGTGCAGCTTGGGGCGCTAACTATGGCTACTAGTTTTTGAATTAGGTTCCATCTCCTTCAAAACTATGACTTGGACTACACACCCTGAGTGTTTTTATTTGATAATATTTTCCATTAAGCTCCCAGAGATTGAAGGTTTAATGTTGGCCACAAGCTCAATATTCTTGAAACTGCACTGGCTTCAGAGATAGGTAAGCAATTTTGTTCTTAGACTCATGATTCTTTGGCTTCCTTTCCTTACACGGTATTTAACCTGGAAATAAAACCCTGACCCCATCTCTTCTGCTTCAATTTTTGAATTAGTCTCATGACTAGCACATAATGGAGAAGAAATTTTTATAGTATGGAAAAGTACTGGAAATATAGTTCTATTCGAAACTTACTTTCTCAAATTCTGTCTAAATTTTAGTTTTTATATTTCTCCCTTCCATTAAATTTTGTTCTCTTGTGCTTCTTGACAGGTAAGACTTACCGAAGCTAGAAGTAATGCCTCCTCCAAAGGGATTCGGGTCTAATAGATGCTCACATGCTATTCCAGGTATTTTAATGCCATCCATAGTTTGGACTGCAAACTTATCTCTCGGTGTTGTCGACTCTACACCAGAAGAAATGGTCTAGAACACCATTTATTTAATGAATTCTTCCTTTAAATAGCACTAGGGTTTCATGAGGCTTAAGAGCCTAGGACAATGTCTTTGTTCTAAGCCTCGGTGAAAAATTATGGTTGAAATTCTTATTTCGCGTTTGTAATTTATTGGAAAATCAATAGCAATATAAATGTACTTTGAAGTGAAAATGTTGTTTCAAGATTATCTTCCGGATGTAAGGATTTTTCGATTATACCTTTTATAAATGTTCTTGGTTATCTTTCGCATTTGAATATTCAGAATGTCTCACGTTAAGTTTCTGTTGTAAAAGTTGTATTTAATACAGTTATGGTTTAATATCTGCCACTGTTCGATATACAACAATTAAACCGATCTTCTGCATGGTTTTTGTTTTACTATTTTTGTTTTCTTTTTTGTTACTGTATTATGGTACCGCTCTTTATAATTATCTTTCCAGTCCAAGTTTCCCGGCGGACCTGTATAACTTATGTTTAATGTTATTTTACAAGAATTTTTTTGATTTATTTACACAGTTCATTACATTTCTACTTAATCAAGGGTTTTTATCCGGAAAACTAAATCATTACTAAATTATAGGTGACCGGACCACCTAGATTCTTGTCCATGTTAGAATGCTACAAGAACGATTAAATCAAGGTTGAGGGTTTTCCTTGTACTCAGATTTGACAGTAAAATCCACTAGAGCTCAGTTAAAATCGAGGAAGAGTTTTCATTCTTTGCATTTTAAATGTTAACAAGTTTTTGGAGAATTCACTATATTTCAGTTTTCAAATTCTTTCAACTTCTTTCCTTGTATTACCTTCTTAGGTTGTTTATATGGTTACATTGAGTTTCATTTTACATAAAAACTCTACGTTTTATATAGAAGGTTCAGTATTCTATTATGTTGGTTCCTGAGTTATTCAAAAACTATTCGTTCTCATATAGCTAACTCATAATTTCTTTTTACAAGACCAGACAATACCTCAAAACTGTATTTGTGCTCAGTATTCAGCATTACACCGTTTATCTACTATAACCAAGATAGTATTTTCTTTAGTAATATATAGTATTTTACTCCACACATAATTATCTATTTGCAGAATATTAACTTACAGAATTTAACACAATTATTTCTCCATAAATTTCAACCATTATTTACCATCCATATCATATCATAAAGTAAATATATAATTTCTCACATGTATGTACAGGTCCTGTAATGATAACTTTTTCTGTAAACTTAAAATTTCTAACAGACTCAGTACTTATCTGTGATTCTTCTTTACTACTGATGATATTCCTCCCAACCAATAAAGAGATGTGATTACGTCCTCCTCTTGCCCCCGTTCCCCAACCCTAGAAAGGTACGGGTTAACAGTGGATTTTATGGTGTGACCTCAGGACTCCTGGTCCAGATAGTACCAGAAATTAAATCAGGATTCGTTGAGTTATTTTTCCACTAGTCTCTACTGGCTGAAGAAAATTCTTCACTCTATCCTTTATCAATGTAAAAAACCCCTACTCCTCACTAGGATCAATATCTTATCCCTATAGGAGTAGGTAACTGTTTCCAGCTATCCCCACTCACTTTCTAGTTCTTGGAAAATTTATTTTTACTTTTATGAAGTTAATTCCCATAACTGGTTTACTATTCATAATTAATCACCAATAAAAATAACTTTTCAGCAAAACATTAATAATTCCAGTCTTTTTCTAAAAACAATAATTAAAATTGTCTTTTAAGTAGTTAACAACTAGTTATCCTTAATGCAACTGTCACAGGAAATTCATTAATTCTACCCTCGGTTATATAATATTTCTCTTTGTATCTTATTAATTGTGTATGCGAACATAGAAAGACTAAATTAATGCAGAAATAGTAACAAGGTTTTCCAATGGCGTAAAGTCATAACAAGACAATGGAGGGGGTTGTTATGCTGTCCTGGGGTAGAAACCTCGGACAAAACAGTTTGACCTCTCTCGATAAGTACTATACACGGACCGTGGGACTTCAGAAAGAAATCCCAAAAAAGATATGGTCTAGACATCAACCTGATCTAATAAAATGTCTAACTTTGGTAAACACTAAACTATAGCTATATTATTGTACTACTACTCACGAATGAAAACGTATTGCAAAATGGAGAACCTGAAGATAATAAAGATAATTGTATTCTTGTTATATTTGTAATCAAGAACATGGTAAAACAATAAAAAATTATAAGAGAATATATAGAGGAATTGCATGCATAAATTTTGACAACATTCTAAATATGCAACTTAGCACTAAAGGCAACAGACTACTCGAATGAAATTACAAGAAAAGTCCACGCAGTTGGTGAATAGAGAAAATGTAGCACTGAACAGTTATGACAATATATATGTATATATATTAAAAAGAAATGAGATGTATGTGATAAACAAAATCCGTAGTCACATATAAAGATTAAAGACATGAAACTAGTGCTAAAGTATCGTAACCATAATTTTTACCATAAAAATAAACTATGAGAGGGTTTCCAAGAGAAAATGAAAATAAAATAAAAGTAAAGGGTAGAGTAAATCAGTTACAGAGTTGTGATTGTGTATTTGTTGCAAATAATGGAAAAATCCCCCATTATTATTAAATTTACACCTTAGGTATTCAAGGACGAATAAACCCTTAAGCTAGATAATCTAAAGGCGGAAAGTAGAGCTGAATGGCTTCATCTCTATATCAAAACTTATCACAGGGTTTCATATCCTGAAATAACTTGAAGAGCTACGAGTAAACAAAACATTTAGGCACCCACAGTACCTGTACACAGAGGAGATGGGAGGAATCATCAAACTGAAGCTCGAATGGTAGAAGGAGTGTCATGCAAAGATAAAGATGAAATATTTGAGGAATTTACATGAGATTAATGGAGATAAATGTAAACAAAAACCCGCAGATAGTGAAAATTATAAACTCGAAAGCCATTTTTTGAGATAAACTCACCTTGCACCAAATGTAGCGAGCCGATGTTGAAATGTTGGAAAACAAGAAGGACAAGGTGGGTTAGTTCAGATGGACTTCACTTTACCAAAATTTAAACAAAGAGGAGATTAACCTGCCGAAGGATTACCTTGAAGGTCTTCAAGTGTAACTTGTAGACGCTGAGCTAAGAAACCTGTCTGAACACCCTCGGAATTCCCTGTGGACAAAAGGGTCAGGAACAAATAATAATTCACTATGGGAGAATAAAAATGTGTGTGACATTTAACTAAATAATGGATCGATCATATCACACTTTAACAATTGTTATTGGCAATGAGAAAAAAGAAAGAAAGCCTGAAAACATAAATGAACTCGTTGAGAAGATGTTTAATGGACCTCCTTAAACATATACCTATGCACCGTTATGAAACCCGGAGAATCAACCAAGACTGTAGAGCAAGGGAGTCATTGCAATGCCGATTTCCAGAGAAGAAGAGCTTAGAGCGCTCGACAGATCTACAGAGGAAAGGAATGAAAGAGGTTAGGGTTGAGGGGCGGGTAAATACCCCAACCTCTCTCAAAGTTTCATCATAGTCGTAGATCAAGCAAGTGGGTAAATCCACAGTGGTTATCCAAGAAGGTGTCAAACAATAATCAATGTATTCAATCACCAAATTAAATCCTTGCAGATATTTGGTCGAGTATAGAACCATAATGTCACAATTAACCAAGCGCATATCCAACCTTACATTACAATCAAATCCCTTATATATAGATACTGCATGATGGTTGACAGATGGTCTAGCCTATCAAGTGGATTAAGCCACGTTAGCACCGAAGTTCATAACTTATGGTAGCACGCATGTAACATTTTATTATATGTATGTTGAACAAACACATTATATGAAATAGTAACATGGTTTAGTTGAACAATATGTTTAGATTCTTAATATGACCTCTAAAACTATAGTAGAAGGTTAATAAATTTCATATATACACTTACATTTGTAAAGTGAAGGTATAGTAGTTCTTGGTAGTATTAAAAACAAGATGTATTATAATTTTATCTCGCATTGAAATATTTATATCAAGTGAAGAATAGTAATGTTAATGGTAAGTTAGCAAAGATGGTAAATAAATTATACTTATTATTATTATTATTATTATTATGTAAATAGTTGGTATTGATAAAGCATCTAAAAAAATTTATATAATATTATTTGAAATTTTGCATAATATTATGGTAAGAAGTTAAGTATGACATAAATTTACACCAAAAAAATAAACATAAGAATGTACACCAATAATTAAATATTTATATACATCTTTATCAATTTTAATAATGAAACAAAAAATTTTTGCTACATTAATTTGGGCAATGTATTATAATCTTTTATATATTAATGTAAATAAAAAAATATCAATATTTATTTTATTTTATTTTTATTTTATTAACCTTATTAATTTAAATCCTTGAACATTATTATAAAAATGAAAATCCTCTCTTTAAAATTATTTTAATAATATAAATATAATATTATTTAATATTAATAATATAGATATAATATTATTTAATATTAAAATTTAATTAATTTTTATTTTATTTAATTATATATATTTTTAACATATAAACATAATCTTATTTAATATTATAATTTAATTATCTTTTATTTAATTTAATTTTGTATAAAAATAAAATCAAGATCTTTATAAATATAATTTGATTCAACTTAATAACTAAAAACTTCGATATTATTTATATATTATAAATTCAAATCATCATTTCAATGTCGAGAAAATGATATTATATCTATTTAAATATCACTATTTAAAACAAAAAACCAAAACCTTCATTAATTAAATATGGAACTCTAATAATTCAAGAATTTATTGTTGTTGAACTTAATAATTCAATTATATGTTGTAATTAACTATTCAATCCTATTTATTATATATTTATTTTTAAATAAAAAATTATATATATATATAAATAATTTTATAAAAAATTTATTCATTATTTATTATTTTGTAACTAAATACTAACATTATATTAATGTTAATGAAATTCTAATAATTTAATAATATGTTTTTTTTAACAAATCAACCATATTTTCATATTTGAGAGAGAAAAAGATTATTTATTTCATTTAAATAAAAAAAATAAAAAGACTTAAATTTATAATGATGTTATAAGTTTTGATTTGTAAAATTTTTATTTTATAAAAATGTAATTTTTTATTTGTTATTTCTAATTAAATATTGTAAATATTAAAATTTAAATATATGTTTATTTAAGTATTCTCACATTTTTTTTTTACTTGATCCACCAAGTTTCAATTCAAATTTTTTTGGCATAAATTTTCATTATCAGGCATATATAGTTGATCAAGTTATCTTCTATAAACCATTATTATCTCAAATTAATAGCAAAATTAAAACTTAATAATTCAATGTAATAAAATTTAATCTACTATATTGTAAATATAGTATCACAGTTTACACACTATGGAAAGAGTTATTGTGGTTTGAATTTCAATTTTTTTAAGATAAAATTAAAATATGTGTATATTAAATGTAGTAATTTAATATGGTAAAGTTTAATATACTATATTGTAAATACTTTATCACAATTCACACACTATAAAAGAGTTATTGTGATTTGACTTTTAATTGTTTAATGATCAAATTTAAAGGATTTAATTTCTTCAAAAAGACATTTTAATTTAGATATTGGAGTTTATTTTAAATTTAAAACAAGATTAACAATCATGTTAATCAAGTTATAAGCTAAAGTTATTTTCTTTGAATAAAAGATTAATTATGGTATGTTTCTATAAACTGATGGTAAAAATTTTCCAAGATTCCATAGTAGTTGGATTAAGCAGTTATTGGGAGTTACTTTTCCTTTGAGGATAAAAGGAAAATCCTAGAGAAGGAAAGGGGTTATGTTTAAGAGAAAATAAACAGCTAGAGAGTTGAAAGGAGAGAGTGCCTAGAGCTAGTAGAAACCAGCGAAACACTGATACCTGACCTTGGAGGAGAGACTGGACAAGGGCCGAGGTCTACCTCCTGGAGAACTGCTACACAATCCTACTCTAGTGAGGAGCATGGGGGGAGCTGAGGATGCCATTACCTCTCTCATGGTTGGGAGGAAGCCATCAACCTTACTTATATCAGATAAGTATACAAGACTAGAATGAAATGGAAAATCATTTCTCAAATATGTTAATATTTGTAAATAGTTTTCCGTGTAATGTGAACGCTTTTTTATAGGAAATAAACAGGGATAAATGTTTAGATTTTTTGAATATTGTATGAACAATTTTGTTTCAGTGAAGATTTTTTCTGTAAAATGAGTCTTGTGGAAGGGTAAAAGACTGAAGTTTTTAATGATATCTAGTAGTATAGTAGTGGAACTCCTATAGGAAATAAATGAAAAGATGGACATTTAGTACATTCAGGGAGGGATATCCCCAAATAGGACAGTCTGTCCTGTGAAGAGGAAAAAAAGCAAACATACAGGCTAAGGGTTTGGTATTAACCATCTTAGGGTTTGGTATTAACCCTCTTGAGGTGGTCCGATAAATTTTTTATTTATTTCTACTGTGAAAAATTATTACTGAAGAAAAAACAAGAAAAGGAAATTGAACAGGAATATAAAAACTGTAGAACTATTTGCGAGAAATAACTACTTGCAAATACAATAGACATCTATCCATTGGATAAGAAATAGAGAACAACTAGTATTGAAAGCAAGAAATGGATAAATAATGTCTGTCGACATAGTATCCCTCGTGGGGAGGAGCAAACTTTTGTGATAAATAAATACACATGAACTATACACATAGAAAATGTGCAATAATTTTAGAACAGAGGCAAGCTGAGCAGGAAATGCCCGAATAAAGAACAATAATGAAATTTCAACAAAAGAATACTTAATCAAATAAGAGTCTTCATGGACATTTTTTATGCTGCGAATTAAGTATCATTTAATCTGAATCCTTATGGCAAACCAAAGAGAATTACTAGAATAATATTAGCATAGACTTCAAAACCTAAATTGTCCCAGAATGTCTGTTTCTAGGAGAGAATTGCAAATTTAACATTAAAAATACACTATTGTGGAGAAACCGGAAAATATTAGGAACATAGAGGTTGTTCCAAATAAAATCCCATAAATGGCGTACCCATATGGGAGTATGTGTTAATATAGTACTCATATACAACCAGAGTGTGGCTCAAAAAAATAAGGAAAGATAATTTTAAAATTGTTCAGTACATATATACATTAAACCCTCGACACGGTTGTGCAAAAGAACTGGAACTCAAAGTGAGAGCTTCACTCTCGTATCAACAAACTTAAAACATATCTATACGAAAACCCTTATGAGAAATCCTGAAAGGAAACAAGAGAAGCTACCCGGAATGGCTCCATAGAACCTGTAATGAGAATGAAGGGTATTAGTTCGGGAGAGCCAATGAAAAGATGGAACGTTGTAGGTACATGGTTTCTCAAAGTGATGAGCTCCACACTCTTGTTAATGGAAGCTAAATTAAAAACGAGGAACAATGGTGAAATTACCCATTTAACCAGAGATAAGAATTAGACATCTGAACCAAATTAAATAGCTCACTTGCTTTGGCCGTCGAGACTACTCTTCCCTTGACGAAGTTAAAATCTAGTGGTAAGCATCTCTAGGGAATGAGGGAAGTTCATGGAACCCGTAGCCCGTAACATAGCACAATTATCATGGCTAAGATGATTGCGAAAATGAGCAAAGAGAAAACCCTTAAATCCCAACAAAACTATATCAAGCAAACCTCTAAGTGAAGGAAAACTCAGGCAAGAAGCTATGAAATGAGATGGAGGTGTCATCGCCATATCGGTTAGGCAGAATTCCAAGAATAAAACCAAGTTGTGCCGGAGTTGCAGAGAGGAGGCTCCCAGCAGCGACACCAAGTGAGAAAATTAGTTAGGGTTCGGAGGGTAGGGAAATACCCTAACCACCCCAAAAGTTATTATAACCGTTGATCTAAATAGAATCATCGACGGTGGATAGGAATCACATATGTCCCTCCATTAATTAAAATGTGAAGCTCGAAGCTACGACAAATCCGGGAATAAATCAAAACAAATCTACATATAATAATGTTGCCAGGGTACTAGGTAATATAACTATAGCACAATAGTTTTGTACATTGGAAATCTTTTACACAAATTCTGCTGACGTAAATTCTCAGTATAATGTGTAATAAATCAGTTCTGAATCTCTTGATTGTTAATACACATACTGCTAAAAAAGTCGTATAACAAGCTATATGGAAATGTTACAATTAGCATTAATGACTAAGATGATATAATCTTAATAGATGCTACAACATATTGATAACATATTTTGTGTAATATTAAAAAATAAGTAGATTAAGAATGTACGCCAATAAATAAAATAAATATATACATCTCTATAAAATTTAATAATTAAATAAATAAAATTCCATACATTAATTTAAATAAAAATATAATCTTTCATACATCAATTTTAATGATAAAAAATCATACACCAATTTGATGTGAAATTATAACATTTTATTTGATTTTTTTTAATTAATCTTATTAATTTAAATCCTTGCACATTATCATCGTCATCATTTACATAAAATAAAGGTTTCTTTTGTACTTTGAACATTATCATCGTCATCTTTTACGTAAAACAAAGGATTTTTTTGTACGAAAAACCAAAATAAATTATAGTGTGATGTATACCCCTATTTTTTTTGGTACTAAAAACTAAAATAAATTATAGTGTGATGTATACCCCTATTTTTTTTTGTACTAAAAACTAAAATAAATTATAGTGTGATGTATACCCCTAAGCCAAACACGTAATATCACTTTTAATAGTGTGACTATTGCCATTGCTTTTGCATATCACGGATCTTAGTAACAATTCTTTTGTTTTTCCAGACGTTGAGTGGATTTATAGAGATGTAGAAAGGGAATGATGGAAAATGTCCGGTATTATGTCTTTTTCGTTATTAAATAGATTTTCCATCAACCATAAATTGTCCAGAATGACGATTTCTGAATTTTATATTTTTTAAAAACTATTCTTACTCACCATGTCTAAAAATGATAAACTTTCGGACTAGACCAAATGCTAGGATCCAGATGAGTTGATGGCCTCATTCGCTGCGCAGTGGGCTTTCTGTTAATATCACACACGGCAAGACGACATTGACATGGGCATGTCATTGGCGTTAACAATGTAAAATTATTATAATACGCAGGTTTGGAATAGATCGTTATTCATTTTTAAAGTTTTATTAAAATTATAATTATATATATATATATATATATATATATATATATATATATATATATATATATATATATAAAACGTACAGGAAGCTCGTTATATTTGATTTTAAAATTTTGGTATTTAGATTGACCTAAGGATAGTTATTTTCATAATTGAAAAAATAAATGATATTTACTCAAAATAAAAAATTTAAATTTTATATATTAATATTTAGGTTATTTTTTTATAATTAATTTCAACATTATTGAAAATATTAAAGAAATATGTGCACACACATGAGAAGGATGAGCTAGAGGAGTCATGATGAATGTGATGAAATATGGTGATGATTTATCTAGTGAAAGAAGGTTCTTAATTGAGATGGTTTGATGTGAGAGAATGGAGTGGGGAGGTAAAAGCTCAAAGGCCACTCTATAATATATGATGGCACTACAAGTGCAAAAGGTTTAGGATTCAACAGGTTTTTGTAAATATTAATTATCACATTAAAAGACATGATACTATTGCATATATTTATGGCAGGTCAAATGATAAATTAGAATATTTAATATTGTGTAATAATAAATTATGATATAATGTCATGGTGAAAGGTAGACACCAAGACACTTTGGAAGTAATGTTAATTATATCTCGCATGTCAGGGTGGGTAGACAAGTATGGCTAGGCGGTTACCTTTCCATAACTTCTCCTCGAGAATTTAATTCTCAAGAAAAAGGGAAAGCAAGATGGTATATGTACATCATGTATCCAGAGAAGAAAAGGAGAAATTGTAACAAGAATTAAAAAGCATCCGTGCTGATAGGTCAAACTAATTTACAAGCAAGAACTATCTGGACTAATTCCGATTAGGACTAGATAGTCACTTAAGGGTAGTGCACGCTATTACAGACTACCCTATTTGTGAAGATAGCACGGGGGGGAATTTATCTAGATAGGGAGAATCCATCTAAATATGATGTCAACGTAGGGTGGAGAGACAACATTACTTCTGGAAATGTGAAACAAATTTCTGCATCTACCGACAAAGGAAACATATAAGTATTGTGTGATTATTCTCAATGGAAATAACATTGGATTTGTGTTATCTATTTTATGAGTAGGTATATTATAACCATTACATACAAAAATTCCCTGCAATGCCAAAAGTGAAATGGGTTGATCTTATGTAAATAATAAACAATAGAAATGCATTCACCAGTTATGTAATTAGAGGTCGGAAACGGAGAGATAGTCCCATTGTCTCTTCAAGTAATTGAAACAATAATCCCGTAAGGGTTACGAAAGACAAAAAATATAAAAAGAATAATTATTCCAGTAGTTATTATTAATGTGCCAAAGAATAAATTAATCACTTGTCAATCTAAAGAACATCAAAAAATTAACATTCCAAGGAAATCTAGGAATCGAGAGAATGTAGGGAAATATTCTTCATAAAATGTTAATAAAAATTACAAAAGCACCAATAGTTGTACGCACTGAAAATATTACATTATGCAGCCAATAAAGAGTAACATCCCACAGACACAAATATAACTCTTATTTTAGAAACTATACAGTAACAACATTTATATAACCCCAGGTGCCAAAGACAGTACCACACATAAACAATTATATATGGTTATAGGTATTCCATTCATATTCCTAGCCACTTCATAGATACACCTGATCATTCATTCCTCTAATAAAAGTCATGGAAATAGATAAAATAATATAGGTAGAGGTGGGTAATTCCAAATAGGAGAAATAAATCGATTCCTCCATCATCCTTGTTCTAAATATCTAATCAGTGAGCCCAACATACTTGGAGGAGATACAAGTGTGTTAAGACTCTTGAAATTTCCATTGATAAAGGAGTTGCAGGGGTAGAATCCGACTACGTGCCAAACCCATAAGAAAACACCAAGATCATGAGATTGAAGGGGTCTATGATATATAGGGGAAGATAAAAAATTGCATTAAATGATTACCTTGTGATTTTCATCTTAAAAGCCTAACCATAAAGAACCCTAATGCTATCAGATACTGAATAAAACAATATTAAAGAAAGGCACAAGGTTATTAAGGATAACCATTCTTACCTAATAAATTACAAATTTCTCATGCAACCACGAAGGTTTCCTCCTGTTAAGCACATTAATAAACTCATCAGTGAAATAAACAACATAAACCAATAGTAGGGAATCTAAGCAGTACAAATACCAAAATAAAAGAGATATAAGAAAGTACAAACTCGTCTGTTAACACACAGAGCTACATGAATAAATATATTCAAGAAATATGGCATGAAATTCAGCCAAGAATACCTACAGAAGGGAATGAAATCCTATGGTTAGGTGGTTTCCATGATCTATCCTCAAGGATCTCCACTGTTCAACATGTGACCTAACTAGACGACTGTAGATGCTAATCACATCTTGATGCAGTGGATGCAAACTATGGAGACTGGAAGCCAACTGTGGATTATATTGATGGTTCCAAAACTTGACACTGTAACTTGAGTTAAATATCTAGGGTGGGTTGAAAATGGGTTAGGATTAGCAGTTGTAAAATGTCGATTAGACCGCACAATTAGATGCCAAAACCTTATTGTTTTTCCTCTTATAAATATGTTTTTGATTTATTGTAAATATATGTATGTGATTTTTGTTATAATAAGAAAACGAGAACTCGTTCATATATGTCATTATTTTGCTGTAAAAATTCAATTTCCTTTATTTTTTTGTGAGCTAAGGTGACTCGTCACTTATATGTGTATTTTTTTTTTACTATGAGGGATGTGACAAGTGGTATCAGAGCCATGGTTCAAATGCTCTAGCCTACTTGGGATGACGAGGGAGTAAAAAAAAAAAATGCACTTAACAAAGGGAAATGGGCACAATGAGGATGATTGGATTTACACTGGTACGACCATCAACGGGAGCTGGTACAACACCTTTTGTGGACATTAAGCTGGAAATGTGGGTGCAGTTGGGAGAGGAATCAGACACTACTAATGTTGCTATCCTTGAGACAATGTAATAAGTAAAGAATGAAATGGAAAGGATATGAGAAGACAATGAGAGATTAATGCAGGAGTAGGAAAATATTATGAAAAGTATTTCTAATAGATAAAACCAACAACATCCTAGTCCTAATCCAAAACACGGGAACATGATTGAGACACAAGGATTAATGAATGAGAACCCATAGTCGGAGGGTGATCAAGGAAATTAGGAGGAAGAGTCTAACAATGTTTCATACCATAGAGAGCATAAGATACTAAAGGTTGAGTTGCAGGGGGAGTTTAAGAAAATCAAACCCCCGACCTTTGATTGAGAAAAAGAAGAGATTGTTAAAGCCTAGCTTATAAATATGAAAAAATATTTTTATGTATATAAGTATGATCATAACCTGAAAGCCTGATTGGAAATATTTCAGTTACATGGAAAGGCCACTATGTGGTGGGAGGAAGGGATTAAAGTACGTGGAATGGATGAGCAGCTAGTGATGTGGGAAATGTTCCAGCAACATTTCAAGGATAAGTAATTATCTGAGTTATTTTACGTTGAAAAAGTGAAAGCATTTCATGAAATCTGGTTGGGAAAATCATCTATGGATGATTTTATAACAAAATTTACATACTTTGTACAATACATTCCATACATACATGAAGAAAAGGCGAAAGTTCAACGATTTATTAGCATTTTTCCTATATTCATGAAAGAATGTATAGGGTTTGACAATCCTAAGACAATGGATGAGGCCATTAGGAAGGCGTGAATATGTTATCAACAAATAAATAAAAAGGGGGAGGGAGGTAGGAAGTGGAAAGAGAAGAAAGGTTTTAAATCCTCATAGGGAGCTAAAGGATATATGTATGCAAACATGAAAGGCCCTAACAGAATTTAGCAAAATTGAAATATAAATCATATCCAACAAAAGTCTAAGATGCCCAACGAACAAAAAACCAATGACAAGTCAAGTAAAGTTGATTTGGAGACAACAACAAGACCACTAGTACAATCTTTGGGATGTGGAAGGCCAAATTACATTAAAAATTGTCCTTATTGAAAAGGGGTGGAGTAGGTTGCATTGATTCAAGAAGCATCAACCATGGAGGAAATGGAAAGGAGCTTACCCATAACTAATGTGGCAACAGAGGATCATCAGGCTGAGTATCATCCAAGTATGGTGGAACTGGAAGGTAAAATTCTTAATCAAACTATACTTGTTGTGGCTGATCGAAGGGCTACCTTAAGTTATATAAGCCCCAAAGTGGTTGAAACATGTCATTTGCAAGCTTTAAAATTTAAAAATCCATGGTTGGTACAATTGGGCACGGGAGCTAAGAGAATAGTGTTAGCTAAGATGGAAAACTGCTCCATGGCGCTAGCAGGTCAGTCAATTAAGGCCGATACGAATGTATTACCTTTAGGATCCTATGAATTCTTAGTAGGCATTGAATTTATGGAAGAACATTGGTCTATGATAAATTGTAAAGACAAAATAGTTATTTATTTAAATGAGGAAGGAGTGAGAGAGGAAATTGAAGGAGTGAAAATACCCCTGAAGTAGAGGCCAATAACTGCCTCCCAGTTGGCCAAATTTATTAAGAAAGGATGTCAAGTTTATGTTATACAAGCAGGATATTCAAATTCTAAAGAAAATATCTCCACTTTAGAAAATTTGTCGATTGTAAGAAATTTCCCTGATTTTCCCCAAAAGATATTCCTGGCTGCGACCCTCCCCCCCCCCCTCCCCCAAATAAAAAGGGACATAGATTTAACTATTGAGTTGGTACCTAGAGCTTCTCTGGTATCCAAAGCATCCTATCGCATGAGTGTTAGGGAATTTACTAAACTTAATATGCACTTACAAGAGCTATTGGACAAAAAATACATTCACCCAAGCGTGTCGCCCTAGCATGCCCCTATACTTTTTGTAAGAAATAAATATGGTACCTTACGTTTATGTATTTATTAATGGAAATAAATAATTTTACAGTTAAAAATAAATATCCCCTACCCCACATTAATGAATTGTTTGATCAAGTGAAGGGGGCTATCGTATTTTCTAAAATTTATCTATGTTAAGGATACAATCAGATAAGGATAAAAGATGAAGACATTTACAAAAAAACCTTTAGGACTTGATATGGACTTTATGAATTTGTCGTTTCCCCATTTGGGTTGAAATATGCACCAACCAATTTTATGTGCCTAATGAACAATGTATTTCATCAATGTTTGGATAATTTTGTGTTGACTTTTATAAATGATACTCTCGAAATATAGTGGAGCATAAAGAAAATTTACAAATAGTTTTGCATACCCTAATATAACATCAATTGTATGAAAAATATAGTAAGTGTGGTTTCTTTAAAGAATAAATTCAATATTTAGGACACATCATAACTAAAGATGGAATTGTAGTGGACCTAGAAAAGATAAAAACCATAATGGAATGGCCAATTCTGAAAAATGTGGCCGATATAAGATTTTTCATGGGATTGGCTGGATACTACAAGAGATTTGTTGAAGGATTTTTAAAGGTGGCTTATCACATATCCTCATTGCAGAAGAAAGGGAGGACCTTCAAATGGACAAGAGAGTGTCAAACAAGTTTTGAAAGGTTAAAACACTTGCTTACTTCAACACCTATTCTAGGGATTGCTTACCCAGAGAAATAATTTATTGTCTGCATAGATAAGAAAGGTGTAGGGGGAGTATTATTGCAGGAAGGTAGAGTTATAGCATACGATTCTGTTGAAGCCCCAAAAATCGAGTCTACAACAAGGGGGATACCCACCTGGTCCGGACCTTTGTTAGCAACTCCTTTTCCGTTTGGTGTAGTGGGTCCGACTGGGGATAATGGGACCAGTTTCCCAATATGTGTGTGTGTGTTGAGAATAGATATTTCTTTTCTAAAAAGGTTCCTAAGTGAAATTCTTTTATTCTATTTCTAATCTAATCCTATGCAAATTGTATTCTAATTTAAACAGAAATATCTAATTCTAAACTAACCCGGGATATAATCTTTCTATTTATGCGATCTAAAATGATTTCAAATAACAATAGATAATAAATATCATTCAACTGTTATGAGAAAAGAATTCAATAAAGATAAACCACTTCATATAAAAAGTTAGATGAAACAGTTGTGAAAAATATATCGCATAATAAGTTATTCATACATTAAGCATAAATAAATAGTTATCACCGTACAAAAGTGCCAAATGATAACTTAAGCATTCAAGCATCAATATATAAATAACTGAATATAAATATCACTTTTAACACAAAAGCAGAAATAGTTAAGAGATAAAAGTACCATTTATAACTGGTTCTACTCATGAGCTAGAAGCAATAATGATTTATCTCTTCTTAATCCAACATCTACTAAGAGTACAGAAATGCAACATCAGTAGCAGATATTAGACACATATATCAATAAATCTCGTTCCATTCATTCATCAAAACCTCCTCTGAGGGTGCAGAAGTGCATGTTCTGAGGATAAGTTTTTGACAAATTTCTGGACCCTTCTCTAAATGCATGAGAAGGGTTTAAATACTACTAAATAAATCTAATTATAGTTTATTACAAAAATTTAGGATTCGGTTTAAATGACCGTCCTTTTTCTAGGCAAAAATAAAGTAAAACTAACACTAAATCTAAAACTAAAATTAACAACTAACTATTTATGAATCTGATCTTTGAATTTGCAAGCATCCAGCATTGATTTGAGAAAAGGAGGCTGGCCGACTTCAGATTTTAATTGTCCCGAAAAAATTGAATCGGCAAGTGTTGGCGCGATCTTCTTAGCAGAATTAATGATGCAATTAAGAGCACTGCATTGACTGTGTGGTTTTACCAGACATGTCTAGTAAGAATCCCAATTTAACTTTGTCAATCCTTGAATTGATTTTGCCTTTTCTTCAGCTTTCTATTTCCAATCTGTTTGCAATTGTTGTGCTTGTGGTAGGTATCCTGGAATAGTTTCTGAAATCAAATTAACTTTGTGCAAATTTTCATTTACACAATCAGTAATGTTGCTTGCTGCTGTAGCTGCTTCCTCTGCTGCTTTTTCTGCCTCTCTGATTTGTGCATCCCAATTATTGAAGAGCATTTCTTTATGACTATCATTGATTATTAGGGCTCCTGCCCTTTTTCCTTCCTCTGACTTCTGCCAATTTACATAATTAGTAACTCTTTCATTAGTTAAATCATAATCATGTCGTAATTCTACGACATGATTAGTGATTTTATCACTTTCTTGACAAAAAGAACTCCATTGTGAAATTTTTTGGCATAATATATCTTGTTGTTGCAGTAGTTGATTATTCAAGGAAATAGATTCTGAGATAAACTCTGTAAGATTGGGGTCATATTTATGCATCTCTTGCATAATCTGTATTTGTTTCTCTTTTTTGGCCAATATTTTCTGATATCCGATCTGTATTTGTTGAAACTCTTGCTGTAACTTTTCAAGTTGTATCTGTGATTCACTGTTAGCATGGGCTTGTTGCAATTGTTGTTGCAGAACTTGTATTTGATCTTCTTTTTCATTCAATAATATCCGTACCTCAGATGCTTTGTCAATATTTGCAGAGGCATAAGCTCCTACAATCTGAGATAATTTAGTAAGATTTTCAGTTGGATCCGTAGTAGGATCTTTCCATAAAACATCCAATTGTTCTGCATCAGTAGAGAGCACACTTTCTAATTTCCTCTTCTTCCTTTGCTTCCTTACTACTGCTTTATGTTGTGGGCTATAGAATATATCCAGAGGAGGAATTTCCTCTATTTTAAGTACAAGCTCAGAGGAAGGAGTAATGGGTATATGTTCTGTTTCTGTGACATTGCCACTTATTCCTGTGATTAAACCTTTTGTTGTCTGTACAGGAGTTTGTATGTTCTGTCCTTCAACATTAATCAAATCATTAAATGTTTCCCATTCTTTATCTAACTGAGTTCTGACCGATGGTTGCTGTACATTGAGAGGTGGAAGGTTCAACTTTGGAGTGGTTGAAGTCTGTTGTTGTGAAAGCTCTTTTGATTGAGCTGTATCCTTCACTGGGCCTTCACTTTTATCCTGATCATTATCAGACTTTTTAGAATGTTCAGAAGTTTCTTTGCTATACTTTGACTTAGACCTTTCTATTTCTGAGCTGCCACTGAGACTGACATTAGGAGTTTGTTCCCTTGTGGGTTCCAATCGCAAATTATCCAAAGGGATAGTGGTTAATCTTCTTTCTCTGTACATTTTAAATTCTTGAAATTCTTCTGGGGAAAACCGTGTTTGAGCTAAATACAAAATCTCTTTAAATGAACATTTTTCTTGGAACATATCATCAAAAAGATCTTCTTCTCCAGAAAATACTCTTACCTTGATTGCAGTGGTGAAATCCTTAACAACGTCATACGGGTCGAATAGACTTCTTGGAAACTTGAACAATTGTAAACATGTAATATTGTTTACTTCCTTAAACGCATGACCAACATCAAATAATGAAAATGCTCCGCAGGCTACAGGAAATTGTGGCCAGATGGCTTTCTTTTTATCCTTTAATTCTTTTGTCAAACCTCCCTCTCCACAGGTTTGATATGCAATTTCCCAAGCTATGAGTTTATCCAGAACATACAAGGGTAAAACATGAGGAGAAGCAAAGCTTCCAAAAACCCTAACATAGGTAAACAATTCTTCTCCAAACCATCTTGCGACAGGGAGAATGTCTACTTCTGCTTTAGGAGAAAACCTTGGAGCATCGTTATTATACAACACTCTATACAGAGGCAACATTATGCCATGGAAATTTTTAAAAAAATGAGGAATGAACTTTGATTCCCACAATTCTTTGTGATAAACGTGAATGGGTAGGGGATCTTGAATTGTCCATTGCCAACCCATTAAAGGGAACTTAGAAACAAAGCAGATTGAATCCATAACATAGGCAGATAGGTAAAAAGGAGGATAAATCCTCTGAGAGACAATCCGTTTAGACCGGTAATTGAAAATAGCCATGGCTAAGTTATTAGAAAATATCTTAGCCCAATCCACAATGGTAGCGTTAACAATAGCATTCAATAATGGTAACTATTCAGGAAAAAACTTATTAATGTCAGGGCTTCCAAAAAGCCTACATAGCATAGCAGCAGCAAAACAATATGGAGAAGTGAGAAAACCAGTACTGTACATACCGTGTTTATCTTTCTTCAGTGGTTCATCTCTTCTCGACCATTCCTTGGTGCATTCCGCCAAGTTTGCATTTTCCTTGGAAAACTTCTCCATAAATTGTTTGTTGTAAGTTTTCTGAGGTTCCGACAAATGATACATAAGCCTTAAATCTTCTGGGGTAAATGACCCGATGAGCTCCTAATCTTGAGTTTTAAACTATCTGTCCATAATATCAGTGCTATCCAGCACCCATTTCACCATGTCTGTATATGAAATAATTATAGGTCTCGCTGCTATCCGGTGCAAGAATGAACAAACCAACTCTGTAAGAGATGCTTCAGAAGAATTACTTGAGCTTGCAGTAGCCGCAACCTCCATTACTCAGGGGTTTTCTTCTTCAAGAAAATTATACATACCCTCCCAAGTAGTGATACCAACATCTTTGTTGCAGGCAGTGTCTTTGTATAATGACTCCATCTCTTTACTTTCAGAACACAGAGCTTTCTCTTTCTTTCCCATAATACTCTGTATATCGCTTTGTATAGTCTTCTGTTCTTTGCGCCTGCGGTTTTACGAATTAAGTGAGAATAATGATATGAGAAAGGTGACGGGATAGCTTTAAATGCTGAAGGCATATGAAATATATTAATTTAACGTGAAATAACCTTTTAATCAAAACAAAATCCTTTTTCATTAATAAATGACAATCAATTCATTAACTTCACATAAAAGCGCATAACGGGTCTCGATTTATGGAAAGATTTTCTTCGTACAATGAGCTTTAAGAATCTGCGATAATGCGATCTGCGATTTGCTTTGCAATATCGCAAAATCGCAATATCGCAGATCGCAATATCACAAATCGAAATCATCGCAAAATCACAATATGGCACAATCGCACTATCGCAAAATCACAATATTACACAATCGCATTATCGCAAAATCGCAAATTTCGCAAATTGAAATCTCCGTAACATCGTGAAATCGCAATATCGCAATATCGCAATATCGCGAAATCGAAATATCATAAAATATAAGATATTACAAACATCCATTAACATTCTTTCTGCGATGTGTGATTTGCGATCACTGTTATCACACATTAATGATTTGAAGAGTAGGATATGAAATACGATAAATATTTTAATGCATAGTTTTGGATCGCGCTATTGTAATTTAAAAAATTCTTCTTGCAAAAGATATCTTTTACTCACTTGCAATGGATGCGATATTTCTTCGAATAAAGATTTTATTCTAATTTATCATAAACTTATGTTTATTTAAAGAAAACAAGCACTAATTAATTTTTTGGATTTTTAAACTAAGGGTCCCCTCTTATTTAGTATTATTACTAATACTAAATAAGAAGGGGGGTTGTTGCTGGCCACAACAATTTCCGATTCACTTGGAAGAACCAATTATCTCTGCTTTTCTTTTGAATTTTTATAAACTTTTCAAAACAGAAAATTTTCCTGAAAATCAAACTTTATTATAAAAAAGACAAAGTACATTATGCTTTAATATATAAATGATATTTCATTTCTTCTATGATCAACTTTGACTATTCACTTCCTCAATCTAGTCCTTGTATCTACATAAGTCATTACTTGGTTTAAAAAGATAAAAAGAAAAGGCTTCTCTGTAAATCAGTTTTAAATATGTTCATTTGTCGTAGGTAGAGCCACTACTGCTAGCAAGCGTCTATAGCTTCGACAGGGTCACCTGTTACCCAACAATGATCTTGTGTCCCATTTTGAGAAATATACAATTTTCAAAGAGAAATCCATATTCACACTTATTGTTTTCATTTTCTTTTTTACCCTTAAAGAACAATGTCTTGGTTTGGTAGCCAATTTATGACAGTGCCATTCACTTGATTTATAACTTTGCTGAACAAGCTGGCTCGTGATGAGACCCCTTGTATTTTGATTACAGTAATCTTGAGTCATTTCCCTATTGTGGTATGCAGTATTGGCAAATTCAGCAAGCTATAATATCTATGATCATGATAAGCTGGCTCGTGATGAGACCTCTTACTCTTTAGGATAAAGTGTATCATTGGATTATTCCCTGAACATTGTAATTTTCTAAGTGGGGAGGAAGTCATTGTTTCCTTAAGATAGCTCTAGACGACAATGATAGAGTTTTTTGGAAAGAAATTTTCTACAGAGAATCTTCATTTTGTTATTGATACCTTTCATTGGACTGATATAAAACAATCTTTCACTAAAAGTTGATTTTCATCAAAAATTTCAATGTTGAAACTAATATCATTTCTAGATTTAAAGCTTTTAACTGTATCTTTGAATAATAATGATCAATATTCTAAAAAGAATTCTATTTATATAAGTGAAGAAACAAAATTCAAAAGAGAATTTGTATTTTTTTTCGTGAATTCCAAATGTAACCATTAACAACTGGTTTTATTAATATAAAGAAAATTAATATACAAAATAGAAGAATGATATCCTATGGAAAATATTTTTTAAGGATCTGTCCATTAACAGGTAAAAACTCTCTTTTCCCTGTTAAATCCTGTAACATAAAAGTAGATGGACCTATGATTTCTGCAATTTGGAAAGGACCAAGCCACATTCGTTGAAATTTCGTATGTTTTCATTTTTCTTCATGAGCCTTGTCCCATTTTAAAACTAGATCTCCTATCTGAAAATCCTTTCTGGTTATCATTTTTGAATCAAAAGAAGCTTTAACTAATGCTTGATGATGAGCATGAGTTACTTTGGCCTTTTCTCGTTGTTCTTCTAACTTAATTATTTCCATCTGCCTTAATTGTAAAGAAGAAGTTGGTTCTTCATCAATATATTGGACTAAGGCTAAAGAAGGGATTGTTAGATGAGTTGGAAGAACCACTTCTCTCCCATAAACTAAATTAGAGGGAGAAGTGCCAATAGAAGCCTTCTGCGTTATTCGATCTGCCCATAAATCATATATTAAATATTTATGCCAATTTTTATGATTTTGATCAATGGTTCGCTTAATGATTCTGATTAAGTTTTTATTTGTGGATTCAGCTAACCCATTTCCCTATGGATAATAATTGGTAGAATATTTAACTTTAAAACCTCTCTTGAGTGCAAATTCAGTCATAGCATTACCAGAAAAATACGATGCATTATCAAAAATTAAAGCAGAAGGTAAACCAAACCTGGTGATTATGAACTGATCTATAAACTCGATGATATGCTCAGCATTAGCAGTCTTGAGAGGGACTGCTTCTACCCATTTCGTAAAATAATCAATTGTTGTAATGATATACCTATGTTGTTTAGAAGAGTGAGGAACGATCTCACCTATTATGTCCAATCCCCATTGATCAAAAGACTGCTCAATGTTGACTGGTTGTAACGGTAATGATGGTTTCTTTTGTCTTCCAGCTGCAGTTTGACAAATTTGACATTTCCTTGCATAGTTATGTGAATCTTTAAATAGTGTGGGCCAGTAATAGCCTGCATGGAAGATCTTATGTGCAGTAGCATCTCCAGCATAGTGTCCACCTGCTGGCCCATCATGAAGTTCCTGCAAGACTTTTTCAGCGTCAGATTTCTCCAGACATCTAAGAAGAACAGAATCATAATTTATTCTAAAAAGAACATCATTCACAAGATGATATTGTTTAGCCTTCAACCTTAGAGCTCTTTTCTTGGTGTAATCGGGATTTGGAGGAGCATATCCATTCTTCAGATAAAATATGATATCAACATATAATGATTCAACATCGTTTAGGCTTACCTCATTTTTTTGTATCTCTTCAGATAGTTTTTCAGAAATAAGCGATGCTCCAGCTAGTATTTTACAAAAGCCTTGACCTCTTGCAATACTTGTCGGTTTAATTTATACATCATATTCTTGTAAGGAAGTAACCTAATTGGCTCTTTTCTCACCCACATCCTTTTGAACTAAAATATTTCTTACCGCTGAAAACGGTACTATGATTTTTGTATGGGTTCTAAGTAGAAAGGGTCTGAAATATTTAATTGCTTTGAAAACAGCATAAGCTTGTTTCTCCACATCTGAATAGTTCAACTCAGCTCCCTGTAAATTTGAACTAAAAAATGATATTGGAGCTTCTGCTTTGTCTTAATTTTCTTGAGTGAGTATTGCAGCATAAGATTTATCAGAGGAAAATGTGTACAAAATAAAAGGATCGGAAAAATTTGGAGTTGCTAAAGATGGAGGATTAATAATTTCTTGTTTGATCAGATTGAATGCTTCATATTCGTCTTTTCCCCACTTTAAGTTTTAATTCTTTTTAATCATTGCTTGCAAAGGAGATACAATTCTCGAAAAATATGGCACAAATCTCTTTACAAAATTAATCTGGCCAAGAAAAGATTGCATAGCTTTTTTGTTGTGAGGTAAAGATATTTCAGAAATTTCCTTGATTCTATCAGGATCAATATGAATTCCAGATTTTGATACTATGAATCCAAGAAGTTTTCCTTTATTTAATGCAAAAAAGGATTTTTTTGGATTAAGTGAAATTCCATACCTTTGACAACGTTGGAAGATCTGCTTCAAATCTCTAAGATGATTGCTTCGTTTTTTGGAATATACAGTTATATCATCCAAGTAAATTACCACTGATTTGTTAACTAATCCCTTGAAAGAAATGTCCATAGCTCTCTGAAATGTGGCACCAGCGTTGATCAAACCAAAAGGAATCTTTTGATATGCATAAGTGCCCCATTTGGTTCTGAAAGTAGTTTTCAATTGATCATCAGGATGGACTAATACTTGATTGTAGCCAGAAAAACCATCTAAGAAAGACATTAATTCTGATCCTGCAACTGCCTGTAATATTTTCTCCGTGGGAGGCAAAGGAAAATTATCTTTTTGGCAGGCTTTATTAAGGTTTCGAAATTCAATGCAAATTCTAATGTCTCCGTTCTTCTTTCTAACAGGAACCATATTGGAAACCCATTTAGAATGTCAAACGAGAAAAATAATTTTGGCTTTCAATAACTTATTGAGTTCAGATTTGATTTGATTTTCTAGATTGGGATGGATCTTTCTCAACTTTTGTTGGACAGGTTTTTCATCATTTATCATTGGGATAGTATGTTGGATGATAGAAGTGTCATAAGTTTTAAGTTCATCGTAGTTCCAAGCAAAGACACTTTTATATTGTTTCAAAAGACAAACATACGCTAATTTTTCTTCAGGAGCTAGGCCAAGGCCTAGGTTGATATTCTGTGGTTTGGCATCAGTTCCAAGATTTACTAATTCATAATTCAATGTCGAACTTTGCAATTTTGAATTGGTAGATCTTTTAAATCGATCTTTCAAATCATAAAGGTCTTCTAACTTGACCACTGACTTTGGCATAACATTATTGGTGCTATCTTGATGCAATTGTCTATCATGTTGGTCTTCATAAATTATCTGATTGGTGTAAGATCCTTCAGATGTGAGAAAGTTTACAATATCAGGATCATCATTGAAAATCCTCCAATTGGTAACGTTATCAGGAATCGAGGGTCTAAAGATTAATTCGATTGAAAATCGATCAGGACTAAAGTCTTCTGCAGGAATGAGCTTGAAAGCTACGTTAGCTAGGAGGTCTGAACTAGCATTCTGGATTCTAGGAATTGATGAAATATTAAATGCTATAAAATGTTCAGTCAGATCTTGAACTAAATATTTATAATGCTTTAAATGACCTGATAAACAATGTATAGTATTACATACCTGTTTGATTACAATTTCAGAATCTCCGAAAACTTGTAGATATTTGATGTCTAATCCAATTGCTTTGTATAATCCTTGGACTAAAGCCTCGTATCCTGCGGTGTTATTAGTGCAATCAAACTCAAGTCTACAAGTAAGCATAATTTTGTTTCCCTCTGGACTAACCAAAACGCATCCTGCTCCCGCTCCTTCATTAGACTTAGAACCATCAAAAAATAATTTCCAAAATAAAGATTTATTTACAGGAGTATCTACAAAATTAATACATTTAGAACTATCTGTTTGAGAAAAAATCTCTATTTGAGATAGAACATAATGTTCTAAATAAGGTGAAGTATGAGCATTGAAATATCCTAAGAAAGAATCAACTGAGTAATTGCATATGATATTACTGTTGTATGCAACTAGTTCATTCTCTCCTTCCAGTTCTGTTACTATGTATTTCTGATGTTTTTCTCATTCAACCTTTATCTGATTTGGTTTACCATTGTAAGGAAGCCGCATATGCGACCAATCAGTTGCAAAGTATCCATGAAGTTTTTCTGACCAATCTTTGCTAAGAATTAAGCCATAAAATTATGGAATATCTGTAACTAAAATATCGATAACTTGACATACCTTTGGATTTGATGACAATCTTATGGTAACCTGATTTAATTCGCCAATCACTCCAACTTGTGATCGATCTAACTGGACTATGCGCACAATAGATTTTTGTGGTTGAATTTTCAACTTTGCACATATTGATTTTGGTAGAATATTAGATGAAGCTCCAGAATCTACTAAACAATTATGCAATTTTTTATTGAAAACTTCATAAGTAAGAAGAAATGGAGGAGTGTGAGATCTTGACCTTCCTCCAATTAAAGCGATATTTTCTAGATCAACTTTACTGATCGCATTAGCTGGACGTCTTCCCATCTCGTTGGAAGCTTGAGAAATCAGAGGATCATGCAAAGTTTTTTCTGGTACAGCATGTAATTCTTTCAAAAGTACCTTTTTGTTGGTGTTTTAACTTGCTCAATTCATAAAAAGTGATGTTAGCCCTAGTTGTCTTCATGTCTTCTATGATATTATACTCCATTTCATCTGGAACAATCAGTGTTCTTGCTGGAGTTGATGAATCTGTCTGGACTGGGCTGGTTTGAATTGCTTTAGATGTCGTTTTCTTGGGTGAAACTTTATCCTTAGTCAATGAGATTGCGCTCTTTGACTTAGGAGTAGGTTGAGGAGGATCAAGTTGATTTCTACTTCGAGTGCTAACTGGGGATGCTTCTTGATCTTCCTCATCAGGGAGGATAAAATCCCACATACCTTGTACTTCTACAACTTCTTCTTCATCAGTAGTTTCCTTTGTAGTAGTTTCTTCTTCTTCTTCTTCTGATTCAGCATTAGTAATAGCATTTGGTGGTTTTGGATCAGTTGAAGGGTTTCTTCTAAAAGGCTTGAAAGACTTTTTACAAGATGTTTCTGCCACTTCTTTCTTAATGTCAACCATTTCGTTAGACATGGTTTTCAAAAATTTCTACAATCCTTTTAAATCAAATGGATCTTTTGGTTGTTTTTTCTTGGGATCTTCCTTAAAAGTGACCTTCTTAGATTTTCCTTCCTCTATCGCATTTTTCTTATCTAGGGCTATGATACATTTCTCTACTGCTATTGCCTCCTTCATGTTTTCTGCTAAAGTTTTTTTATTAGCCCTATCAACGAAGATTTCTATGTTTGATGGTAAAGTAGAAATGTACCATTCACTTCGCACTTCTTCACTAGGCTTGGAAGCAGTAGGGATTTTATTTAACAATTTATTGAAACATGAATTGCAATCCTTGACAAGTTCTTTTGAGTCAGATCTAAGATTAGATAGATCATTGATCAATGTCGCTGTAGACCTGTCATCACCAAATTTAGTAAAAAATTGATCTTGAAAGATATCCCAACTAGTGATAGATCCAGATGGTAATGAAAAATACCATGATCCAGCTGCTCCTTATAGAGTATAGGGGAAAAGTCAGAAAACAACATCTTCATTAATATTTCCATTGAGATTTATGGATAGCATAAAATTGTTTATGTGTTCTTCTGCTAGCATGCCTGCTTCAGGATTAAACTTAGGTAGCCATTTTTCAGGATGGGCTGGTAATTGACTCAAGGGTGCAGGCATTAAGACTGCCCCTGGATTATTCCATGGCATTTGAGCCATCGTTGAAATACTAACAGAGGAAAGTGTAGAAGATGATGTTTGTGATTGGGAAGATGAAGATATTATAATTATAGATGATTGAGAAGGTGATGTGGAAGTTCTAGTGGAGTGAGGGACAAAAGTCTGAAGTGGAGGGGTGGATGGTTGACTTCATGATGAAGAGGTTGAGATGGATGATGATGATGAAAGAGTCTCGCTATCAGACCCTTTAGGTGATTTCCTTGCTCTTTTTCTTGTAGGTAAAGGTAATTCAGTTGGATTAATGCCAATATTTTCACTCTGTAATCTGGTGAGGGGATGAGCAGGATTATATTGCGAAGTTACACTGCCTTGAGATTTATCAAATCTTTGAGGTGATATTGAAAATCGCTGAAGTTTATGAATCAAAGATTCAACTTTAGGAGGTTCAATAGCAGATTCTTCTGAAAAGTCAGGGTTTGTAGTGTCTGTTCTTCTTTCAACTTCTAGCTCTAGATTTAAAATTTCTGAGTGTGATGGGGAAGTCGGGGAAGACGGTGAGGGTGATTTACTCTCAAAATGGTATTTAGATTTAGATTTACTTTCCATTCATAGTTCGTGGCCCTCCTTCTAGCACCAAATATGTTGAAGCCCCGAAAATCGGGTCTACAACAAGGGGGATACCCACCTGGTCCGGACCTTGGTTAGAAGCTCATTTTTCGTTTGGTGAAGTGGGTCTGACTGGGGATAATGGGACTAGTTTCTCAATATGTGTGTGTGTGTTGAGAATAGATATTTCCTTTCTAAAAAGGTTCCTAAGTGAAATGATTTTATTCTATTTCTAATCTAATCATATGCAAATTGTATTCTAATTTAAACAGAAATATCTAATTCTAAACTAACCTAGGATATAATCTTTCTATTTATGCGATCTAAAATGATTTCAAATAACAATCGATAATAAATATCATTCATCTGTTATGAGAAAAGAATTCAATAAAGATAAACCACTTCATATAAAAAGTTAGATGAAACAGTTGTGAAAAATATATCGCATAATAAGTTATTCATACATTAAGCATAAATAAATAGCTATCACCGTACAAAAGTGCAAAATGATAACTTAAGCATTCAAACATCAATATATAAATAACTGAACATAAATATCACTTTTAACACAGAAGCAGAAATAGTTAAGAGATAAAAGTACCATTTATAACTGGTTCTACTGATGAGCTAGAAGCAATAATGACTTATCTCTTCTTAATCCAACATCTACTAAGAGTACATATATGCAACATCAGTAGCAGATATTAGACATAGATATCAATAAATATCATTCCATTCATTCATCAAAACCTCCTCTGAGGGTGCAGAAGTGCATGTTCTTAGGACAATTTTTTGACAAATTTCAGGACCCTTCTCTAAATGCATGAGAAGGGTTTAAATACTACTAACTAAATCTAAAAATAGTTTATTACAAAAATTTAGGATTCGGTTTAAATGACCGCCCTTTTTCTAGGAAAAAATAAAGTAAAACTAAAACTAAATCTAGAATTAAAAGCTATCAATTAACTACTTATGAATATGATCTTTGAATTTGCAAGCATCCAGCATTGATTTGAGAAGAGGAGGCTGGCCGACTTCAGATTTTAACTGTCCCAAAAAAACAGAATCGGTAAGTGTTGGTGCGATCTTCTTAGCAGAATTAATGATGCAATTAAGAGCACTGCATTGACTGTGTGGTTTTACCAGACATGTCCAGTAAGAATCCCAATTTAACTTTGTCAATCCTTGAATTGATTTTTCCTTTTCTTCAGCTTTTTGTTTTCACTCTATTTGCAATTGATGTGCTCGTGGTAGGTATACTGGAATAGTTTCTGAAATCAAATTAACTTTGTGAAAATTTTCATATACACAATCAGTAATTTTTCTTACTGCTGTAGCTGCTTCCTCTGCTACTTTTTATGCCTCTCTGATCTGTGCATCCCAATTATTGAAGAGAATTTCTTCATGACTGTCATTGATGATTGGTGCTCCTGCTCCTTTTCCTTCCTCTGACTTTTGCCAATTTAAATAGTTAGTAACTCTTTCATTAGTTAAATCATAATCATGTCGTAATTATATGACATGATTAGTGATTTTATCACTTTCTTGACAAAAAGAGTTCCATTGTGAATTTTTTTTGCATAATATATCTTGTTGTTGCAGTAGTTTATTATTCAAGGAAATAGACTCTGAGATAAACTCTGTAAGCTTGGGGTCATCTTTATGCATCTCTTGCATAATCTGTATTTGTTTCTCTTTTCCGGCCAAGCTTTTCTGATATCCGATCTGCATTTGCTGAAACTCTTGCTGTAACTTTTCAAATTGTATCTGTGCTTCACTGTTACCATGGGCTTGTTGCAATTGTTGCTGTAGAAATTGTATTTGATCTTCTTTTTCGTTCAATATTAGTGATACCTCAGATGCTTTGTCAATAGTTGTGGAGGCATAAGCTCCTGTAATCTGAGATAATTTAGTAAGATTTTCAGTTGGATCCGTAGTAGGATATTTCCATAAAACATCTAATTGTTCTGCATCAGTAGAGAGCACACTTTCTAATTTCCTCTTCTTCCTTTTCTTTATTACTACTGCTTTATGTTGTGGACTATAGAATATATCCAGAGGAGGAATTTCCTCTATTTTAAGTTCAAGCTCAGAGGAGGGAGTAATGGGTATATGTTCTGTTTCTGTGACATTGCCACTTATTCCTGTGATTAAACCTTTTGTTGTCTGTATAGGAGTTTGTATGTTCTGTCCTTCAACATTAATCAAATCATTAAATGTTTCCCATTATTTATCTAACTGAGTGCTGACGGATGGTTTCTATACATTGAGAGGTGGAAGATTCAACTGTGGAGTGGTTGAATTCTATTGTTGTGAAAGCTCTTTTGATTGAGCTGTATCCTTCAATGAGCCTTCACTTTTATCCTGATCATTATCAGACTTTTTAGAATGTTCAGAAGTTTCTTTGCCAGAATTTGACTTAGACCTTTCTGTATCTGAGCTGCCACTGAGACTGACACTAGGAGTTGGTTCCCTTGCGGGTTCCAATCGCAAATTATCCAAAGGGATAGTGGTTAATCTTCTTTCTCTGTACATTTTAAATTCCTGAAATTATTCTCGAGAAAACCGTGTTTGATCTAAATACAAAATCTCTTTAAATGAAATTTTTTCTTGGAACATATCATCAAAAAGATCTTCTTCTCCAGAAAATACTCTTACCTTGACTGCAGTGGTGAAATCCTTAACAACGTCATACGGGTCGAATAGCCTTCTTGAAAACTTGAACAATTGTAAACATGTAATATTGTTTACTTCCTTAAACGCATGACCAACATAAAATAATGAAAATGCTCCGTAGGCTACGGGAAATTGTGGCCAGATGGCTTTCTTTTTATCCTTTAATTCTTTTGTCAAACCTCCCTCTCCACAGGCCTGATATGCAATTTCCCGAGCTATGATTTTATCCAGAACATACAAAGGTAAAACATGAGGAGAAGCAAAGCTTCCAAAAACCCTAACATAGGTAAACAATTCTTCTCCAAACCATCTTGCAACAGGGAGAATGTCTACTTCTTCTTCAGGGGAAAACCTTGGAGCATCCTTATTATACAACACTCTATACAGAGGCAACATTATGCCATGGAAAATTTTGTAAAAATGAGGAATGAACTTTGATTCCCACAATTCTTTGTGATAAACGTGAATGGGTAGGGGATCTTGAATTGTCCATTGTCAACTCATTAAAGGGAACTTAGAAACAAAGTAGATTGAATCCATAACATAGGCAGATAGGTAAAAAGGAGGATAAATCCTCTGAGAGACAGTCTGATTAGATCGGTAATTGAAAATAGCCATGGCTAAGTTATCAGAAAATATCTTAGCCCAATCTACAATGGTAGCGTTAACAACAACATTCAATAATGGTAACCATTCAGGAAAAAAATTATTAATGTCAGGCTTTCCAAAAAGCCTACATAGCATAGCAGCAGCAAAACAATATGGAGAAGTGAGAGAACCAGTACTTTACATACAGTGTTTATCTTTCTTCAGTGGTTCATCTCTTCTCGACCATTCCTTGGTGCATTCCGCCAAGTTTGAATTTTCCTTGGCAAACTTCTCCATAAATTGTTTGTTGTAAGTTGCCTGAGGTTTCGGCAAATGATACATAAGCCTTAAATATTCTGGGGTAAATGACCCGATGAGCTCCTGATATTGAGTTTTAAACTGTCTGTCCATAATATCAGTGATATCCAGCACCCATTTCACCATGTCTGTATACGGAAAAATTCTAGGTCTCGCTGTTATCCGGTGCAAGAATGAACAAGCCAACTCTGTAAGAGATGCTTCAGAAGAATTACTTGAGCCTGTAGTAGCCGCAACCTCCATTACTCTGGGGTTCTCTTCTTCAAGCAAATTATACATACCCTCCCAAGTGGTGATACCAGCATCTTTGTTGCAGGCAGTGTCTATGTATAAGGACGCCATCTCTTTACTTTCAGAACTCGGAGCTTTCTCTTTCTTTCCCATAATACTCTGTATATCACTTTTTATAGTATTTTGTTCTTCGCGCGTGCGGTTTTACGAATTAAGTGAGAATAATGATATGAGAAAGGTGACGGGATAGTTTTAAATGCTGAAGGTGTATAAAATATATTACTTTAACATGAAGTAACCTTTTAATAAAAAAAAATCCTTTTTCATTAATAAATGACAATCAATTCATTAACTTCACATAAAAGCACATAACGGGTCTCGATTTATGGAAAGATATTCTTCGTACAATGAGGTTTAAGAATCTGTGATAATGCGATATGCGATTTCCTTTGCAATATCGCAAAATCGCAATATCGCAGATTTTAGTATCACAAATCAAAATCATCGCAAAATCACAATATTGCAAAATCACATTATCGCAAAATCGCAATATTGCACAATCACATTATCACAAAATCGCAAATTTCGCAAATTTTAATCTCCGTAACATCACGAAATCACGATATCACAATATCGCAATATCGAGAAATCGCAATATCGTAAAATATAAGATATTACAAACATCGTTAACATTCTTTTTGCGATATGCAATTTGCGATCACTGTTATCGCACATTAATGATTTGAAGCGTAGGATATGAAATGCGATAAATATTTTAATGCATAGTTTTGGATCGCGCTATTGTAATTTAGAAAATTCTACTTGCAAAAGATATCTTTTACTCACTTGCAATGGATGCGATATTTCTTCAAAGAAATATTTTATTCTAATTTATCATAAACTTAAGTTTATTTAAAGATTTTTCAAGGAATTTTTCAAGTTAATGATAGTAAGTTTTATTGAAAAATAAAACAAGCAATAATTAATTTTTTGGATTTTTAAACTAAGGGTCCCCTCTTATTTATTATTATTACTAATACTAAATAAGAAGGGGGGTTGTTGCTGGCCACAACAGAGTCCTAGAATTTGAAAGAACATGAACAAAAATATTGAGCATATGATCTAGAGTTAACCGCGGTAATTCATGTGCTAAAAATGTGGCAACATTACTTACTTAGAAAAAAAATTATGTTAATGACAGAGAATGATATTTTAACTAATTATTTCAAGAAAATCACTTTAAATACCCGACAGCCACATTGGGTTTCCATTCTAAGTGAATTTTATTTTGAAATCAAACACTTAAGAGGGAAGGAAAACTGAGTAGTCGATGCCTTAATTCGAAAGTTGAACTACATCTATGAGATTTTATTTAGTGAAGTTAAAAACTTATTTAAGGAAAAAATTAAAGAAGCTACTTAGATGGATCCTTAATAAAAAAATTTATGGAAGCAAGCTCAAATTCCAATCAATAATGAACAAAAATTATGATATAATATACATGAGGAAATAATGTTGATTTATCGAGGCAAGATGCATGTTCCCAATATGAAAAGTATTAAACAAGTTATTCTTGATGAGTACCATAAAATCATAAGGTTGTAATTTTTCATAATGTTGTATTGTCACATTAGCTTTCTTCTTTGATATTTTCAAGTCCAACCCTTGATGAAATATTGATGACATGATGTTGATGATCATGATAGATATGTGTTTATGATCTAACAACATCTGTTGTTGCATGAAACTAGTAAAGACATGTTGATGACATGTATGCAAATGAAATTACATGAACTTCTATGATACATGGGTATCTGATATTGTTGATCTACAACATAGGTGTGAGCCTCTCCCACACAAAGGAAGGCCGATAGATGTGACTATGCCTGATAGAAACAAAATTGAATTTATGTACAACGAATTTGGTCTATACTCTAAATCGAGGGATCTATGAAATGTATTTCCATTGTAAATTGATTTTTGGAATTGTTGGAATTAACCATGAAATCACACAGTCACTTGGAAGATTTTAGTTTTGTAGATCTATTGCAAATAGTTGTAATATCTGTCGTCAGGGAAGGTTTGTATGTTTGAACCGAACTTCTATTCGCAGGTGACCGAGACATTCATATGTATATGTCATTATGTTTGAGGATTGCGCTACATGTTTTGGCTGATTGATATTAATAAGTTGTTTTTGGAACTTTTGACATGATGCATAATGATTGAGATATGTATCGAATTATAGATCTTATCACAATCTCACATTTGGATTTGACATGATTTGATCTGGTGATACTTGATTTTCCCAGATGTCAATGATATGTGGGCATAGTGACTTTCAGTGTCATATGTGAGTATACAGAAGTATGGTTATGTATTGGCCTCGTTTTTCCTATCACAATGGTTGTTGTGACTTAGTATGGACATGCATAATTTAACCATGATGTGTATGCACTCACATATAGCAATGGAAATGGCCTATAATGATATGTTAAATGATATACTTGAGGGCGTGATAGTAAATGAAGTCAAGACATGACATGAGCATTACCTATCACATAGTTGAAATAAATGATACTATGAAATCAATGTCTTTTATAATAGTTTTGTTTTGGCTTTTAAAAGATGATGAAATGACTTCTTTGACACAACTTTGATTTATGTAAGGCTGATATGGCAAGGAATTATGCTTGTTGATAGCATTTCATAATGCAAGCTTCTCAATTCGAATTTTTCTATATTTGATAGATATCTGGTGAAGTCATGATAATCAGTTTCAAGGTATGGCCTTGATTTTGATTTTTTATTTGGTTTTACATACTGATAGTCTACCCTTGACAGGGGATGAGCCTCTAAAAATCTAAGTAAGAGGGAGATAGATCCTAAATCTTGTAGTGGTGTATCATGGCATGATGAATCAATTTCTAGAGTTTGGGAAAGAAATTCCATATTGCAAGACTGTTGAAATGTCTTTTTGTAATTTAAATCCTTTGACAGTGTGGTTTAAAGTTCAAATGTTGATTGAATGTGACATGACATATGTTAGTTGATTGAAGCACCGATGTTCTGTTTTGAACATCCATCCTTATATGATGTTTATAGAACATGATTAAATCCATAATTGATTTTCTTCATTCATAATTTCCACCAAATATCTGTATGAAATGTTCTACTTGTAAAGTTTGAGATATTTCTCCTATGATATGTAGCTACATGAATGAATTGATGGTGTTTGGGATTAGTATTGATGAGAACATTTGGATGTTTCCAGAGTATGAATTATTCCATGATATCTTGGACAAGAGGTCCATAGAAAGATCGAGGTCGGGCACAATGATGCTAGCAAGGCTAGCTGTGAGGCATGATGTAGAATATCCCTATAGAGTTGTCTGATAATGATCTAGATAAGACTTGGATACAATGTGATGACAAAGAATCCCTCATACATATATTTTGGACTATTATTTATACATTCATTCAGATAGTTCAGTTGTTCGAGACAAGGTTAGGATTGTGATTCACACCTCCTTGAGAGGGAAGATGATTTTGGTATCCATCTGTGATTCACACCTCCATGAGAGGGAGGATGGTTATAATATATTGTTACGATTGGTATATTGTTGTGATTTACATGATTATGTATTTTCTAACATAACACTTGATGAACATGAATCAATAGATACCAAATGAGAGCAACATTGACTGAGGACACTTAACTAGACCTTCCTCCCTGTCTGAGCTCCCAGGATAAGGAATTGAGATAGAGGGCTCCTGGGGTTGAGGAAACTCTCAAAAATAGGGGGTATTTGCTATCTGTTACCCATAAGGTTGAGATTTTTCCACCTTATCTTCATAGGGTCATAGAATTTTTCTCCCCTGATTGGTATTTGCAGAGTATACCCTAATTGGCATCATAGCCACAAGCAGGGCTTGTCAGGAATACGACTCCTCATTTGGAAAATGTGTTGATAATGTACTTGGGGTGTACAACCCAAGGCACTTATGATGCAGGTTTTCTACCACATGACTATTCAGGGTCATCATTGGGAATATCATTAGGAAATTGGGTGGGATGAGACAAACATATGCGATTTCAGGTTATGAATGAGCTCCCTGATGTAATCCCAAGCTCGAGATGGGCTCTCGTGTGTAGATGGATATCCTATTGATATATATGGGGTTGTAGAGGTATATCTCCCCCATGATATTCCAGGTATATATGTGCTCCCTGACGATACACTCTTCGCTGTTGATTAATGATGATATTCCCAGTAGTGGCCCACTATCAGAGAATCTAGGATGATATAATGATGGATGAAGGGTCATTGCCTAATCTTCCCTCAGGTGATAAATTCATCTTATAGATCTGAAAATGTTGAGCATACAAGCAGGAAAAATTAAGAGATAAGAAGAAATAAGCACGCAAGTGCATTGATGATTTATGATGAGAAAGATCCACAACATCTAGACTACATAAAAAACATGATCAGTGATGATGTGTGATGAAGCATGCTGATAACATAATAACATATTGATCGATGAATAGAGATTAGTAGGTAGAATTCACCTTGGTTGAGAGGGAGTGTTAACATTATACAACTACAGTCAAATTCCCCTATGGATATCTCATATGGTTGAGATTATAATTTCATTATATTCCTCTTTTTAGGAGGACCAAAATTGACGTATAGATCGCCCCAATCGGTTAATAAAAAGTTAAATTATGAATTAATTTATTTATTAAGTGAAATAGAATGGGTTGGCCTAACCACATGTGAATTTAGCCTTAACTCCAAGTGGCCACACACGAAAGATATAAATAGAGGCAACCTCAAGATCATTTGCACACATTCTCTCATGAGATCTTCTTCAAGCTATTTTGGTATTGGTTAATATATTTTATTTGGGCTTGCAAAGGTACATCAGGAGATGCTCCAGCAAAGGATCGAGATCACACATAGAGGCTCACATTTTATTTGGGTGTTCTAGGCCATAACCACGGGCATTGAGCGATTGAACTGAGTCATAACCATGGGTAGGACTTTTCAAGGTTGCGATTGAGCTAACAGAACCATAGGAAGGCCTTGTTTATGGCATGGATATGGTGACGAGCTGATCAAGCCCTCAGCCATGGGCACATAATTTCAAGGTTGTGGTCAGGTATAGTATACTCATGGGCTCACAATCAATTCAGAACAGTCGTTGCCAACATCCTGAACTCAGATCTAGGACTTGGTAGTTAAGATCACTCGATGATATTTCATATCCGTGCTCTTGAGGTTGTATATCTATAGATATATAGATCTTCTCTATGTATTTCCTCTGCGAGATGTATCTACAGTATTCACTCTATACCAATAATATTCATCAATATGTGTAAGGTCACATTATGCATGTGTTATTTGTTTTACTACATCATAAATATATGGATGTATGGATCATTTTACTCTTGTTACTGAATCATTTGATGATGATATAGAAGAAGAATTGTCAAGGGTTTTCCCCATAGTTGGTTTTTTCCTGGTCTTGGACCAATCCTGGTGTCTTTATGTGTTCATGCTTCTCTTCCTTTGATCTCTTACATTTTACTTCTTAGATGATGATGGTGATGTTTTTATTTCTACATAGTTGCATTTTATGATGTTTAATAATTTAGATCTGTACAATGATATAACTATTTAGGGTGAAATTAACAAGATATTGAATAAATGCAACTATCAAAGAAAATAACAATGTATCTCTATGTAAATTAACAAATATTTACATCATTTTATCAAAATTAGTGTCACTAGCTTGGTGCCTTGGAAAAAATATTAGAGGTAGTAAGGTAGAGAGTCAATAAATTGGAAAATTAGAGGAGATTCCATGAAAATAGCCTTATTGAGCTTCATAGTGTGTCCTAATCATAAAATTAGACTGATCATGTAAGCAAAGTAAAACATAACTATATCCCAGCTCCACTTATTTCATTGATTTCCACCCATGTCATGGTACTGATACCTTAAGATATTATTTCTTATCATTTCTGCTTTAATGAGGAAGGGGGTAAGGAAGACAAAGAAGAATGGTTGAAAATAGAGAGTGTAGGCAAAACTTCATTAGCTAATGAATCTTTGAATCAATTAGCTAGTCTACATAGATGTGAGGGAATTACAACAAAGGTTCGAGGAAGGAGTTTTTAGATGAGATTTATGGAAATTTTGAGTCTCCAACTTTTGGAAATTTTGAGAGAGGTGGATCCATAAAATATCTTAGTAATCAGGTAGATAAAAATATAAGGTTCACCTATAAGGTTTAGGTGAGATAAATTGATGGTGGAAGTAATATTGGACACATTTCATGATCTTTGAGTTTTTTTTCATTATTACTATTGTGGCCATTGTAACCAAAATATAGATGAACATTGTCTTCTATTTCTAAGAAAAATATTCCCTCATGGCTTGCAGGAATAGGTTTTCCCTTGAAGGCACCATCAAATTTTAGTTTGATAACATTAAGAGGAGGGGAAGAGCAATGCAAGGGGGAGGAGGGAGTTGATGAGGGAGGGGGAGAATGTTGGCAATATGATGAAGAGTGTTGTCCTTGATGGCAACCCACTGAATGAAGATGAAGACATGCGACTGTTGACATGTGTTGTCCTTGATGACAATACACATGATGAAGTTAGTCTTGACTTGTTGGACTTGGTAGATGATGTAAATCTGATATGAAATGATGCTTGTTAGCAATATGATGCTGAGTGTTGTCCTCGAATGGAAACCCACTTGATGAAGATGATGGCAACTTACTTGGTGAAGTTGTGCCTGATAGACTATGTTCTTGATGAAGTAAATATGATGTATCTACAGTGTGTACAGAAGGCAATGAAGAAATGGATTCAGCATGTGCTAAATCTTGATGAAAAGAGTATGTCCCTAGGCATACGTGGATTTTACTAGGGGAAGTCGCGTATGCACGCGGAAAAGAACGTTCCAAGTCGCGTATGGGCAAAAGCGCTCATAAAGTGAAAAACCATGGGTAACCACCATGGTTTTGACCCATTGTATTGGGTAATGATTCGTCTAAATGACCCCATCCAGGAATACCATCAGAAGTAATGTGGTTTTGGCTCATGGTATTGAAAAAGGGTAAACCTATATAAGGAGAAGAAATTCATTGTGCAGATGATGAGTGGTGGTGTAAGATGTCTGAGCTTGAATGAATACTTCTCTCTGGAGTATATCTGAATGAAAGGGTTACGGTTGAATGAAAGATCTGAATTTATGATGCACCGATGAAGGAGTGATGAAGAAGGGGATCTAGATCTGCATTATACTTGTATCTGCTAGATTTATTCATGGAAGGCTTAGATCTGAGATGAGGCGAACATCTGTCTGAAGCAAAAGGGTAAATCTGAACTGAATATCTGATCTGAAGAAGTATGCTGCTCTATAATAGTTGAAGATCTATACGCTAGTTCGCCGCAGAGGAAGCACGTATATACATGGCTTCTCTGAAGAGAAAGCGCGTATGCGCAATAAAATTAGCTCTGTAATTTGTACTGAAGTATACGCGGGTTTATGTGAATGGAAGCGTGTATATACGAGACATCAGAGAAAGGAAAGCGCGTATGCAAACTAGGGTTGCTGAATTCTGTGGTAAGAAATGTCTGATCTATTCTGCTGGTTTACTAATATCTGTCAGTGAGTTATATGTATATGTTTCATGGTTGACTATGCTTAAGAGTATGGAAAGGGTTCAGTTTGAAAATATGATGAAATGTGGCCTGCAAGTGGTGTCCTAAAGGAAGCTTTGGATCCAGTGTGAAAATTGATGAAACGTGGTCCATAGAGGTGCTGAGGGTTCTAGCCTTTAGTCAAGGGGTTGTAGCTCCCTTCCAGGTGAGGCTGGTAAACAAGAGCAGGGGGTCGTAGCTCCCTTCCAGGTGAGGCTGGTAAACGAGAGGAGGGGGTCATAGCTCCCTTCCAGGAGAGGCTGGTAAACGAGTTAGGGGGTTGGAGCTCCCTTCCACGAGAGGCTGGTAAACGAGCGCAAGTGGGTGCCTACGTGCTGGTAGAGTCTACACCAACACATATGTTGTAAGATGTTTTCTCTATAATAAAATATTGAAGGTTGAGCAACTACAGCGGTGGTTTTCTCCCGACTTGGGTTTCCACCTAAAAATCCTGGTGTTCATGTGTGATGCTCATGTGTGATGGTTTATTCTGTTCTTACTGCACATGTTTACTGTTTATAGAACATATAATGAATGAATGATGGAATGATATAACTGAAGAACTAATGGCATAATTAGATCTCAGTGTATACGCAAGTTTCATAAAGGGTATCCGCGTATATACGCGAGTCTCTAATAGGAAAGTAGCGTATGGGTTTTAGAGCATGGAAAAGTAAAAAATTTTGAGTATGCCCTAAATACTGATTCACCCCCCCTCTCAGTATTTTTCCCAACAATTGGTATCAGAACAGGTCCTTGTGCAGAAGCTTGATCGCTTAAAGGAGATCCGTCGCAATGGGAAGTCAAGAAGGAGTAATGTCTATAAAGCCACCTCTATTCAATGGAAGCAATATGATATTCTGGAAGGTACGAACAAAAGCATATCTGCAAAGTCTTGGTGCAGATGTATGGGCAATCGTGGAAGAAGGTTATCAATACCCAGCAAGTATTCCTACTGATGCAGCGGAAAGGAAGAAGTATGAAATCAATGCCAAAGCAGAGAATGTCTTATTAGGAAGCATGTCTGAATCAGAATTTGCTAAAGTGATGCAGCTACATTCAGCAAAAGAAATATGGGACAAAATCATTCTGAGCTATGAAGGAGATACAAAGGTAAAAAGTGCAAAACTTCAAACTCTTAGAATTGAATATGAAAATTTGAAGATGCATAGTGATGAAAGTGTTGCCAGTTTCTTTCTTCATCTAGATGATATTGTAAATCAGATGAGAAATTTGGGTGAAACCATAACTGATACTACTCTGGTAGAAAAAGTCTTAAGATCCTTGACTTCAAGATTTGACTCTAAAGTTTCAGCTATTGAAGAAAGGCAAGATCTGCAAACTCTTACTATTGTTCAATTACATGGTATTCTGACTGCTTTTGAAATGAGACAAGGAGGTTCTTCTCAAATCAAAGAAGCTGCTTTTAAGGTATCTTCCAGAGGAAAAGACAAGGAAGTTGTCAAAGAACCCAGCTATATATCTGAAGAAGAAGAAGTGAATTTCGTGAGAAAACTCCAACTAGGTATTGGAAGATTCAAAGGTAAGCTTCCCTTCAAATGTTTTGAGTGTGGAAAAGTTGGTCACTATGCTGCTAAATGTCATTATAGAGAAAAACATGATAAAGGGAAACAATTTGAAAAGAGGAAGAGTTATTATGCAAATGAAGATGATGATGAAGTGTCCAGTGAAGATGAAGAAGACTCTGACCAAGATCTGAAAGTGCTCATGGCAAAGAAGTAAAAGAAGAAGGCTGCTCAAAGCAAACAGACATCTCAGAAATCATGTATAGCATAAATTGAAGAAGATGAATCTGATAGTGATTTGGGTCCTTGTAATCTTCTTTGTGCAAGCAATGGTGTAGAAAGTGAAAGTAAAGTTGTGGATCTAGAACAAGCTATCAACATCAAAGTTGAAGAACAACAAAAGGAAATTGATAAGAAAGATTCTATCTACAAAGAGATGATCTCTCAAATGAAAGATCAAATAGAGATGCTGAATGGACAGGTGGACAAGTATCAAAGGTTTCGTACTTATGCATCCAATCGAATTAAAGAACTAGAAGCAGAAATCAACGATCTAAACAAGTATCCTTCAAAATTCGAAGCAAGAAGAATGAAGGACTTGGAAGCATAACTATATCTCTTCTCATGGGAGTATCTGAAGCATCACAAGATGAATGAGGAACCCTGGCAAATCACTTGAATTGGAAGGACGAAGTATAAAATGATCTCTCAAAGAAGATCTGAAAAAATCAAATAAGAAGAATGAAGATCTTCTACAGACATTTGAAGAACAAGAAAATTGGTTGAAAGAAGAGATTCTAAAATTGAATGATCAAGTTGAAGAAGGAAGAAGGAAAGAAGAAAGTATGAAGCAGCAATGCCAAATATTGGAGGTTGAGGTAAACATTCTCAAAGGTAAATTAGAAGAAAAGGATAAAATCTTGAGGTTTCAAGATAGTACTAAGATTCTGGACAATATTCTTAGTAATCAAAGATCTCCTGCTATCAAACTTGGTCTTGGTTTCCATGAAACTGTTAAAGGAGAATCTAGCTCACAAGGAAGTGAAAAAACCTCAAAGGATCTCAATACAAAACCTGAAGCGTTGAAAGAGACAAAAGGTCAACCATCATTGATGAAATCTCAAAGGAAATCAGTCAATAATGTTGGATGCTTTAAATGTCATAATTATGGGCATGTTGCAGAAAATTGCAGGAGCAGATCATTTCAGCCACAAACTAACAAATCCTACATAGAAAGGTACTCTGATTTCTTCAAGGGATATTGTTTTTCGTGTAACAAGTATGGACATAAAGCAACTGATTGTAAAAGGAGGAACATTAGAAATACTCATTATGATTCTTATGCTTATTTCTCTCGGACACATGAGATGTTATTCTTGTAACAAGTATACATGTAGAAAAGGAATGCAAAGTATGACATAGAAATTGGATAAATTTCCCGCACACAAACAGAAAGATCAAACAAATCCTGGAAAAAGATGAGGACCGATCAGAAATGTAGTGAATTCTGACCCTACTGCAGTCATCCGCTTCTGAAGCTGACTTTTCTTATTGACTGCAGGAATGATGTGGGATACATTATAAGATTTAGTAATGTATCATCACAGGGGGAGCAATGCATGATGACTCTCATGGTTGATTTTATTACCTCACAGGGTTATCGATGGTACGTATCCGATATGGGAAAAGATAAAAATAGACACAAGTTCAGGAGAAGATGAAAGGAAGATGAAAATTTTCTATTCTTCACTTTCCATACGCGGGTTATATTAACAAAAGTCGTGTATACACGCGAGTTTCATCAGACACAATCGCGTATGCATTGATGATAAGAGAATTTATATGTTAGCTGAAGATCTGGAGCAGAGGTTCAGGGGGAGCATCAGTCTGACTGTTAATAACTGTATTATTGACTCTGTATCAGCTTAGTTTCTCAGTTCTAAATAATAATGATATAATACATGGTTTCTTGTGTTGAAGATTGTGGATGAGTCATGTTTTCTTGTTGATGGAGAGTATTCATTGTTGAGATGAAAGTCCTATAATTCGGAGATAAGGGCAGCCCATGCAGAGATTGTTGCTGATGACTTGCTGATGAATGTGTTCAAGTTAGAAAGGAGCACTGGTCCAGGGGGAGTAGCATGTTGAATACTAATGATTTCATTGTTGGCAATATGACTGCTTATTCTTTGGTTTTTGTGATACTCATGCTCAAATGATGATGACTTGGTACATGGTTTATTATGATGAGATTTTGACCCGTAATATTTATTAAGTATCTTTTTGTGCTCACACATGGAATCAGATTATGTCGCTTGATTTCAGAAATAAGAATAATGCGCAATAGTTTGCTCGTTACGTTACTTCATGTTAAATCTTGAAGATCTTGATGATATTGGACCACATGGATGATTGCTTGACACATATTTGAAGATGTTGTTCTGGTATGATAATCTCTCTTGGAAAGATTGTATTGATGCCGCAAAGAATCTGAAGGCTTGGTTACTAATGTGCTTATGCTACAACCGTTGGATGACGCTTGAAGACACAACTACACTGTCCTATCTATCTGTAGTCCAGGGAAGCATTCAAATATCCCAGAAAGAAGCTGAACACTGTCTTTTTCTCACAAGAGGATCAGATCTGGTTAAAATATAGAAGATGGTATTGGATACGCGGGTTTCCTGAAACACAGTCGCGTATATACGCGAGTTCATGCACAGAAAACCGCGTATGTCTGATTGCTGACATTTTTCTGTTTGGAGTCAGCTCTCTTCAGCACAGTTGCAGTGCTGTTTGGTATCTCTGATACTGTTTGGTATCTCTGGTGGTGTTCCAGTTTTCATAATTCTATTTCTAAATGTTTTGATAAAGATGCCTTGATGATTTGTTGGTAAAAGTGTTCAGGATGCACAAACTAAGGGGGAGCCTTAGTCAAAGGTTGTTCGGAAGCACATTTTCAGGGGGAGCATTAGCGTTGCTAATTATAATGCATTGTTGGCATTATGATGGTTCTGAATTATGTTCTCTTTCTTGAGGACTTTTTGGTGTTGATTTTGAAAAGTCATATTTGTATTTTGGTGAAAAGGTCATGTTGAGACCCATGATGTAAAATTTTAATATTTATTCATGTAAGGACTAGTCAAATTTTGTAAACCCACTTGGTTGGGTAGCTGAGTCAAATTTTGTAAACCCACTTGGTTGGGTAGTTGAGTCAAATTTGTAAACCCACTTGGTTGGGTAGTTGAGTCTCATATGTGAATCCACTTGGATGGATAATTGATATAAGTATGAGTCTTTGGTGATAGGAAGTTCATAGAGTCATGTACTTTATTGAAAAGTATGTTTGAACTTTCAGCATGAACTCAGGGGGAGCTTGGTCACTTCAGTAGATCAGATCTGCAGAACAGGGGGAGAGTGTGTTGGATTTGATCCGCCCTTTTCCCTTGATGTCAAAGGGGGAGAGTGACATGGTGTTTGAATGAAGAGAAAGAATGGTATCAAAAATGGGGAATGTGACATGATGTCCTTGTATTCTTAATGTACCTATCTGTTGTGGTAACCAAACACCATTGTGGTTTCCATCAAGTCCAAAGGGAGAGATTGTTGGCAATATGATGAAGAGTGTTGTCCTTGATGGCAACCCACTGAATGAAGATGAAGACATGCGACTGTTGACATGTGTTGTCCTTGATGACAATACACATGATGAAGTTAGTCTTGACTTGTTGGACTTGGTAGATGATGTAAATCTGATATGAAATGATGCTTGTTAGCAAGATGATGCTGAGTGTTGTCCTCGAATGGCAACCCACTTGATGAAGATGATGGAAACTTACTTGATGAAGTTGTGCCTGATAGACTATGTTCTTGATGAAGTAAATCTGATGTATCTATAGTGTGTACAAAAGGCAATGAAGAAATGGATTCAGCATGTGCTAGATCTTGATGAAAAGAGTATGTCCCTAGGCATACGTGGATTTTACTAGGGGAAGTCGCGTATGCACGCGAAAAAGAACGTTCCAAGTCGCGTATGGGCAAAAGCGCTCATAAATTGCAAAACCATGGGTAACCACCATGGTTTTGACCCATTGTATTGGGTAATGATTCGTCTAAATGACCCCGTCCAGGAATACCATCGGAAGTAATGTGGTTTTGGCTCATGGTATTGAAAAAGGGTAAACCTATATAAGGAGAAGAAATTCATTGTGCAGATGATGAGTGTGGGTGCAAGATGTCTGAGCTTGAATGAATACTTCTCTTTGGAGTATATCTGAATGGAAAGGGTTACAGTTGAATGAAATATCTGAATGTATGATGCACCGATGAAGGAGTGATGAAGAAGGGGATCTAGATCTTAATTGTACTTGTATCTGCTAGATCTATTCATGGAAGGCTTAGATCTGAGATGAGGTGAACACATGTCTGAAGCAAAAGGGTAAATCTGAACTGAATATATGATCTGAAGAAGTATGCTGCTCTATAATAGTTGAAGATATATACGCTAGTTCACCGCAGAGGAAGCGTGTATATACGCGGCTTCTCTGAAGAGAAAGCGCGTATGCGCAATAAAATTAGCTCTGTAATTTTTACTAAAGTATACGCGGGTTTATGTGAACGGAAGCATGTATATACGCGACATCAGAGAAAGGAAAGCGCATATGCAAACTAGGGTTTGCTGAAGTCTGTGGTAAGAAATTTCTGATCTGTTCTGATGGTTTACTAATATCTGTCAGTGAGTTATATGTATCTGTTTCATGGTTGACTATGCTTAAGAGTATGGAAAGGGTTCAGTTTGAGAATATGATGAAATGTGGCCTGCAAGTGGTGTCTAAAGGAAGCTTTGGATCCAGTGTGAAAATTGATGAAACGTGGTCCATGGTGGTGCTGAGGGTTGTAGCCTTCAGTCAGGGGGTTGTAGCTCCCTTCCAGGTGAGGCTGGTAAACGAGAGCAGGGGGTCGTAACTCCCTTCCAGGAGAGGCTGGTAAACGAGAGCAGGGGGTCGTAGCTCCCTTCCGAAGGAAGGCCGGTAAACGAGTCGGGGGTTCGCTGTCTGCACGAGGCAGTGTGTGACGAGCATAGCGGTGGGTGCACAACGTCTTGGTAAGTACCTGTGCCGGCACATATGTTGTAAGATTTCTCTCTATAATAAAATATTGAGGGCCGAGCAACTGCAGCGGCTTGGTTTTCTCCCGAGCTTGGGTTTCCCATACCTAAAAATCTGGTGTTCATGTGTGATGCTTACTTAATGTGATGGTTTCAATACATTCCTTCTTTTGCACATGTTTACTGTTTATAGAACATCAATGAATGAATGATAGAATGATATAAGTGAAGAATTAATGGCATAATTAGATCTCTGTGTATACGCAAGTTTCATGAAGGATATCCGCGTGTATACGCTAGTTGTATTCAGCAAAGTCACGTATGGGTTTTAGAGCATGGAAAAGTAAAAAGTTTTGAGTATGCCCTAAATACTGATTCACCCCCCCCTCTCAGTATTTTTCCCAACAGAGAAGAGAGTTTGGAAAGGAAAGAGGGAAGATTGAGAGTAGTGAGAATAGGTACCTCAAAGTCTTTGAATTTTCATTTTGATGTTGACTAACTAGAGATAAGGATGGTTTATTTAAGATTACAAAGAAAGACATTCCATAGAGATAGGCTAGATTCTTGAGAGTTTCATAAGATGCATTGATTGTGTTCTTTCCAAAGAATCCATAGGACAAATGCAATTGCAAAACTCCATGCTATATTAAGAATGGGATTGTAAAATGGGTAAAGAGGCCAAGTATTAATCAAGTATGGGGGTAATTCTATAGCCAGAAAGGATTTCTAAAGAGATTGAAGGACTATTTCCAAAGATCTTGGGCCCAAGGAAAAGAGAGGAAAATGTGTTCATGGTTTTCTTTACTGGATTGGCATAAGAAACCAAGTGAGGTAACATAGGGGATTTGTTTTCTCAATAGAAGCTTATTCTAGGTTAATTTTTTTCTATAGAGGATAATCCAGAGAAAATAAGTTATCTTGGGCCAAATATTTTGATGTTGTGTTTTAGAACATACATGTTGATTTGGAGTGTGAGTGTGACTTTCCATAAGGAAGTAATATTATTTAACGGTTAAAGAAACCTATGGTTGAAATTTGCAACGAAATTTTCTTGGATCTTCTGAATAGTGTATTTGCTAATATAGAAAACTTTCCATGAATTGTTCAAGAGCTTTGGTTGATAAGGGGATGTCCTAAGAGGAGCGAGATTTTCATCGACGATAATTGGTATTTAGGGAGATGTTTTCAGAGTAATTACGAAAAATATTTTTTCGTTGGGATTGCATAGCATAATATATATATGAAATTTATTATTAGGAAGATATTTTGGGAATTTGATGCTAATAATCATCCTAAAATTGAGCATCTTTTCCATCCTTGGCTTCAAAAAAAGAAATGTTTTTGTACTAAATGTTCCCTTTACAACTTAGATTCTAGATGTATGAGCCCATTGGAAAGATAAATACGTGGATATATTGGGTCATGATGAATTTGGTTTCTATATATATGCAGTCATATTTTCTTCTGTATGTCCTAACCTTATTGCAACCAATGCCATGAAAGTTTGGCTTCTAAGACATTGTTTATAGTTTCTAGATCCTAGAGGCTTATTCCTTTTTATTCTTTTGGGAGAAATAATTTATCCAAAGAAAATAATGCTCATCTTTTCTATTTTCCCACTCCTCCCCATAAGAAATTTCACTAAAGGAATTTGATTAAATGAAGGATGTTTTTTGGTGCTTCACTGGTGAAGAGAAGATACATGGGTAAGGAATGCAAGGAATATTTATGAATGATAGTTCAGCCAACTATGTCAAGTGAATAGATAGTCTCGCTATCCATTAGGTTAGTAATATTTTGAATAAGGCTTGGGAAAATTTTGGTACATAGGAAAATGGCAACTAAAGGGGTGCCTAGATAGGTAGCGAGTAAGGTGGTTTTATTGAAGCCTAAGAGATTAGTGAGATGATGTTGAATAACAGGTGGAGTATTGAAGAAAAATATCTTAGAATTTTGTAAATATATTTCCATGCCTGAGGAGGTTTTTAAATCATCCAAGACTTTTCAAAAATATAATGCTTCTTGGATAGTTGGAACAACCATAAGAATTATATCGTACATAAATTGTTGATACATGGATTTCTCATTAGAGTTATAGAAGGATAGACCCCTAATTGAACCAGTAGTAACCATTTGTTTTAGGGTCTATCTTATCCCTTTGGCTACGAGGATGAAGATAAAGGTGGAACAATGGTCATCTTGATGAATTCCCATAGAAGGGTTGAAAGCCTTAGATGGAGAGTCATTAACTAAGATAGAGAATAAGGAAGAGGTTATAAGGAAAACAATATAGGTGATCTAGGATTTAGAGAATTGAAACATTGAGAATTTGTGAAATGTAAGATCAAATTAAGTTATCAAAATAAATAAAGCTTGATGAGCATACCTACTTTTTTGAATGATGAAGGGAATGAACCGGCTCTTGGTCCACTATTATCCCATTGAAAGTTTTTCTTCATTAAACATAGCATGTTTTCTCCAAAGAGATGAGTGATGAAAGAATGGGGTTTCAAATGATTGGAAGTGACTTTAGAGATAATTTTGTAGATATTGTTGCAAAGGGAAATAGAATGAAAACCATTAGGGTCCTATGGATTATATTTTTTTCGCACAAGGGTATAAGAAGAGTAGTATGGAGGGATGGTAGGATATATTTTTTTAATTGATATTCCTCCACATCTCTCCATACATCCTCTTGTATGAATTACCAACATGGTTAATAGAAATCAAGGGTAAAGACATCAGGGCCTGGTGCTTTGTTTTTTGGAATTCGAAAGATGGTTTTTTGTACTACATGTGTGGAAGTAGGATGAAGTAGAGCCTCATTTTCTCTAGATTCATTAACGTAGGGATGCAGTGGGTGATTTTATTGAAGACTTAAACTATAGAGGGGGAGAATCTGATAAGAGATGTTGGTAATAGGAAATAAGCTCACCTTCAATATCAACGTGCTTTAAGAGCTTAATGCCAAAAAGTTTAAGGGAGGAGATTTTATTTTTTCTTCTATGATTATGCATGGAGAAATGGAAAAATTTATAATTTTTCTCACCTTTTTTGTGCCATATGATGCACGATTTTTGAACTCCACTTATTTTCTCATATCTTTGATTTGAGTGATGAGAATTTCTTCCTCTGTTGCAAGGTATTCATATCTACCATTCATGATGATTTGTTTTTGTATTTATTTCATGCATTCTTTAAGATCTTTCTCAAATTGAAATATGTCCCAAAATTTCTTCTTATTCTATATTTTGATGCAAATTTCAAAATATTTGAGACTTTATTGAAAATACTTCATGGAACTAAAAATGATAAACTTCCAGACCAGACCAAATGCTACTATCTAGATGAGTTGATGGCATCAATCGTTGCACAATGGCATTTTTGTTAATATCACAAATGACAACATGGCAATGATATGGGAAGAATTGCATGTCATTGGCGTTAAATGGGTAAAATTATTATAATATGCAGTCTCTTCATTAAAAAAAACATGTTTGGAATAGATCCTTGTTAATTTTATAATTTTTATTAAAGATTATATAAATTTAAAGTTATATATATATATATATATATATATATATATATATATATATATATATATAACTGAAATTTTATTTTAAATTTTTGGTATTGATTTGACCTAAAAAAAGTTATTTTGACAGTTGAAAAAATAAATTATATCTAAAGAAAAAATAATATGATATTATATAACTATATTTTAAAAATATCATTTTAATTTTTTGTCTACCAATATTTAGTTTTTTTTTTATAATTAATTTTAATATTTGATATTATTTAAAATGTTTAAAGAAACATGTATTCTTAACTCTTATTTTTAATGGGCATACACATGAGAAGGATGAGGTAGAGCATGAGTCATGATGAATGAGATGAAAGATCATGATGAGTTAGCTAGTGGAGAAGGTTCTTTATTCAGTAGGTTTGATGTCAGGGAACGAAGTGGGGGGGTAAAATCATATAGGCCACTCCACTAGATATGATGCTACTACAAGTGAAAAATGTTATTGATTCAATAGGTTTGAGGCTAGGGAAGGAAGTGGGGAGGTAAAATCCCACACCCTACTCCAGTAGATAAGATGTTGAGTAGTTATGAAACAATATAATAGATGATGTTCCTGATTTGTGATAGAAAGTGGCATACATGGGATGGGAGAGGGTAAGTTACCTTCTCCCATGAAAATTATCACACAAAAAGGCTTGTTTGCATGCAATATGAATAACTTGAATTGTTTAGATAAGACAACAAAATTCAAAAAAAGGGAATGTTGTTAGTTACAAGCTAGTTCTCTAGCTGTAGGTTACGATGAGTATTTATGAGGTAAAAAAAATGAAAGGGAGAATGAATATAGCCAATTTTCAAGGGAATATAATTATATAAGTTTTTAAGAGTGTTAGCATACTTAGGATCAATGATTTAGTTTTAGATATAGTTGGGTGGTCAAGCTCCGAGTCTTGTAGCCAACCATGAACGTAAAATTAATATGATGCTTTTGGCTCATGTAGAATCATGAGGGTAGAGTAGACATGCTACAAGCTAAAATTTGATTCCTCCATGGTTTCCTTACAATAGGAAATATGGTTTAGATGATTTGGACAATGAAATTAAATGACCATGCAGGGAAGTTGAAGTGGAGGAAGTGGTAGCCCAATTGAAGAATTGGTACTTGAATTGGGAAATTTGAAGAATAGAGAGACTAAGTTATTTTGGATGGTAGATATGTATTGGGTTATGACAGAAAATGTGACTCAATTGGTATTAGGTTATGAAGGAAATTGTGGCTTAATCAACTGGTCTAGAACGACATAAATATATGGACCTAAAGCATCAACTAATCATATCCAAAGGTAAATTTGAATTTTTTTTAGAAGGTTTTTTGGTTGGAATATTAATCACAGAGGTTGATAGTGACGTAGGAGAGGTAGAGGAAGAAGAGGGCTCATGATGTTTTAGGGTTACCCGTTACAACCCCATTATTATCACAAGGGATCCCAAACTAGTGGCACCCTAACTAGAACTAGAGTTCAGGAGATGTAGACAAGAGGAGGTAATGCTAAAAATTTTCCTTGAGGAAGTACCTCCATATATTGGTTAGTTATGGTTTTGGTTAGTTTACTATTGGAACAATATAGTCTCCAAGCTATAGTTTCTATAGTATCTTCTTCTTTGACTCTATATTTCACTAGAAGATGAGATCTTAGTTCCTAGGTGGACCTACTTTGAAAATTTGTATGATTTTTATCTAATTTTATCGATATGATAAATAAAGGAGACTTAATTTTAGACTTTTTATTTTTCTATATGTTTTCCTTGTGTTGCAATATAAAATATTTACATCATTTTATCAAAACTAGTGTCGCTAGCTTGCCACCTTAGAAAAAATACTAGAGGCAGTAAGGTAGAGAGGTAAGAAATTTCAAAATTAGAGGAGAGTGCATGAAAATAAAAGAATAAAACCATTTTTCCCCCACTTATAGGAGACTAACAACAAGAGACAAAAATAGGAGCCTTATTGAGTTACATATTTTATACTAATAAGAAAATTATATTGAGAATGTAAGTAAAGGAAAATATAACTTTATCCTAGCTCCACTTATTTCATCGTTTTACACCCATGTCGGGGTACTAATACCTCATACATTATTTCTTAGCATTTGTGTTTTAATGAGGAAGGGTCGAAGGAAGACCAAGAAGAATGGTTGAACATAGAGAGTGTGGAACAACCTTCACTAGTTAGTCAATCTATGAATCAATTATCCAATCGACAAACATGTGAGGTAATGTTGACAAATGTTTCAGGAAAGAGTTGTTTTGTGATATTTAGAAAAGAAGCCTTGTTGGACATGTGGCATTCCTACTGCTTGAAATGTCACAATAGTCCAGTCAATACATTCAAAAGGTTCAAAGTTCAGTTTCAGGTGCATATCTACAGGTGAATGGTGATATTTTGGGCTTTGGCTGGTTAAAGATTCATATTTCATGTCATGGGTGCATTAGTATGTTTATGGCACATTTTTAATGTCGAAACATTAACCTAAAATGAAAACTATGTTTAAAAACCTATGGAGAAAAAAGATATGGTTTCAAAACCTATAATACCAAACCTAAGGAATAAATCTAAGGACTAAACATAAGGAGCAAACATAGGGAATAAACCTAGGGTACCAAAAACATGGCACATATATTTAATACTATATAACCAATAGTTACAAAACTATGGTATTAGTGGAGATAATATGGTAACTATGCTAACGATGGGCATATGTATTTAAATGGAGGATCCAAGTCCGATGGCATAGGTGGCAGCCCAACAACGGTGGGGAGATGGCACCTTCATACACCACAAGACAGTTCAGAAGTTTTTCCAAAGGTTCCACCATAGGTCCTGTCACCGTCAGAGGTGGCATGGTTGAAAAACAACACACATATGGTTGAGGTGTTGGTTAAGTGGCACGAAGCAAGTCAAGAACATTGAGGGGTTGGGCCACAAGGTTGTATTTACATGGACCTATGGGTTCATGATATCTAAAGACATTAATTCTGAGAATCATATTCTATGTTTGACATTCCGAAAAAAATACCACTTCCAGATCCCTGTTGCAACAAGCCAAAACCATCGGAGAAATTCCATGGGTCTGTGTTCGTATTGACTGCTCAAGATATACATATCCGTAAGCTAGGTTACGGTGATAAGTTTTGCTAAGAGATATGTATATCAGGTATTAAACAAAGAACCATAAAAAAAGGTTGTAAGGTATGATTTTTAAAGCATACAAAATGCACCATATCCAAAGTAATGCACTATATATTAAACAATGTATGCCCAAAATAGGTTTAAAGTTAATGTTGTATGATAAAAGAGATGTGCTAACCTAAGGTTGCGTTGGGGTGCTGAAATATCATTGCACCATGTAAAAGTTAGTTCACCAAACCAAACATGTTGCTATGTATAGCCCAGGAGGTTTGACCCTGGAACCTTCCTAGGGCATTACAAAACATTAGCCATTGCACCAACGGAGTGGGGAGTGAATAGTGATATTTTGAACAGGGTGTTGTATGTGACTATCTTTCTTCATATAATCATATCTTGGGCATCCTTGAGCCATTTTGAGAACGAAGACAAGCATTGGAAAGTTGAGACATAGGGCTTATTTTCTACAGAAACTAGCAGTGTCTACATTCATAGATGAATTGGTGAAATTTCATGTAATGAAAATCTTTTGAGAATTCCTAATAAAACAGACTCCTACTTGGAAGCGAACCAAGAGACGTTGTCCAAGAGGGGTGAACTTTGTAATCAATGTTTGTTGTTTTTTCTTATTTTATTTATGTTGTTTATGCTTAGTTACTATTAATAATTTTATGTTCAAGGGATAATAATAATTTATTTTCCTTCATTCATTCATATAAATTCTTCCTTAGTCAATTGTGGAAGTAATCAAACCCGTAGATTTTACATCATATTTTGGTATCAGAGTGTGGTTGATCATGTTTAAGAAGGATATTTCCAATGAATGATGACTACATCTAGGTTGTGACATGGAGAAGGGAAACTTGAAGAGATAAATCTAGATATTCCAAAGAGGAAGATCTCTCAAAAAATGGCAGGTGGAAACGAAGCAGAAGCTCTTGAGATAAAGAACGAGGATCAAATTTAGCAAATGTTCCTTAATACGCAATTGATGACTACAAAACTTTATGAATAAAATAAGGCTAGAGATGCAACTTCATATTCTAAAGCCTTGAAAGAGAAAAAGGGTAAGGAAAAATTTGATGGTAATGGATTTCCTTCTTCTCCATCTTCTTCTTCTTCTTCTTCTTCTTCTTTATCCCTGTTGAGCTGCCATTTTTTCCAAATTTTTAGGATTTTTATCAGATAATTTTGTGCTCGTACCTAGTATTTAATCCTTTTTATATTATTAAGTTGATGATTAAAGGCATTTAGAAACATTAATTATTAAAATATAAATTATTTTTATTAATTAATTTGAAGGGTGTTTTATGTAAATTTCATTAATAAATGCCTTCTTGGTGGCAGGTGAATATGTCTAGCATCAATAGTGCTGGAATGCTTCTCAAAGTGTATTTGGGTATAGATTCATGCACGAAGAAGAACCAAATTTGAGTGGAGATTCATCTACTTCGATGTTTCCCTTCAGTAACACTACACATTCCAAGGCTTTTCAAATCCTTCAATTGGCCATTCCGGAGATAATGTGGTCATGGGTTATGAAACAACTACCATCATGAAGATCTATGATTTTGAAATCACAGCTAGAAAGAAAGTGGATTTATTTCCAAAGTTCCATTCATGAATTATCGACCTCACTTGCAACGCAACGAGCCACCTAATAAAATAAGGTGGTGAGAGTATTGTTGAAGCTGTGCCGAATGTTGGCCCTACTATAAAGTAAACTTCTTCGGCACAGATGCAGTCTACGATAGATGCATTATCAAGAGAACTTTCCAAACTGCATACAGGAAGAGCATCATGAGGTATTCTTGATCACATTATTATCAAATCTTATGGTGTATAAACACCTCTAAGCCATATTACAGCTATATTTGTATTAGATTGGCAAACACTTAGTGTGACACCTTATAGCTTAGATGTCATTAAATATGTTGGGCGCGCGATTGTTTCATCTCCTTTGGGCTTGAATTCAACACTTGAAGGATAATGCCTCATTGTGCCTATCCCAACATGAACAAATAATCTGGTTTCAAAGGCATCCGAGGATGTCAAACAATGTCAAACAGAATATAAGAAGAGAAAGGAAAAAGACATTAGACTGAATCAATAAGGCTATATCTAGCATGTCCAAAGACAATGTCAAGAGGATAGAGAAAGAAATGGATGATCTGACAAAGAAATTTGTTAAAACTGTTGAAGATATGTGTAAATAAAAGGAAAAAAAATATGCCCAACAACAAAGAAAGTGGTGAATTTGTGAGATTTTTTGCTCGTATTGATGGTGCTCTTGGGGTCCTAAGGTAGAGGCCCTTAATTGTGATGTTGTTGAGATGATATTGTTGGAGTTCGATCAGATTTACCATTTGGCATGCTCTGCGTATCTCGTTCACTACAAGTTCAATCCTATGAAGACAATCACGACAAATGTGATGGGGATGTTGTATTTGTTGGGTCTGGAAAAATGAATTTGATCCTGCTTATTTCTTACCAGTACAAGTAAGGTATATGGGGATCCTCTCTAGCATCCATATATGGAGAAATTTCAATCCTATAGGTGTTACAATTTGTGATGATGAGGGCAAGCATATAGCTGAGACTTTGACGATGGACTATCATCGAGGGTCAAATGTGGAGGTATTAATTGCACGTATATTTAACACATATGGACCCAGAATATGCATCAAAGATAGTCATGGTATTAGAAACTTTTTTTCTTAGGCACTGAGCAAAGAACCTTTGACGGTCTATGATGATGTATTAGAGCTTTCCAGTTGTTCTCCAGCAATATGATAAATTTAAATTTCTTCCAGAAGCTAGATTCACACCAATTCGAACACAATTTGAAACAAATATTAACCAATTTGTATTAATAATAAATTTAAATGCAATGTAACAGTAAATCCGAGCAAGTAAGGGCAGCGCTGTTGCTATAAAGAAGAGGCCTGCACACTAAGGAAGCCAATTTTCTCAGATCCAGAACTGACAACGAATTTGCAAAGGAGAGGACAAGAGATTGTAATGGGAGAAACAAATTATGTCGTATTTTCCATTCAAATTCTAAATTTTAATACATAATTTTCTTCAGCGTTTTAATTATACGTACATATTATGGTTTGTTGTGATTTCTTAAAGTAGATTGTGTTAATCTAGGCTTGCTCTAGGAGTGGTAAGGGCCCACCACCACTGGAGACAAGTCGTGTAGCTAAATTATATCATAGATATTATGTAAATTTGAATTTATAAATACAATATTCGTTTAAAAGGTTGCGAGATTATATCTCAGAATTATCATTTCATTCTGTACTTAAAACTTTCATTTCAATTCCATAAGCTTGAATGGAATGTCGTAAATCTGGTTTCATGATTGTTAAATGATTATGCGAGAGTCTTCACTGAGAAATGATCTTGGTATGATTGCATGGCATGGGTCGGTAAATAAATGGATTTAATCACCGTATCACAAGTCTAGAAATTTTTTTTTTATGCTTTGTTTAATTACTATACCTTGCCAAGTTTTGCAACATTATAATTCTGTGATTAATACTCAGGCAAAAGTAAGATAATGTTGATCGTGAGTGGAGTGTGTGAGTGTTGATATGATTAGGGTAGGACTATATTTTTGTTAAAAGATGATAAGAGTTGACATTTCTTAATCGTTTTAGCTATAGGAATATAATGATTTCTGAGTATGATCATAATTAGAAAAAATTTTAATGCTTTGAATTTAAGTATGTTAATATTGCCAATTAAGAATATTGATTCAAGGTTTGCATTACTTAGTTTCTTTTGAACGTTTGTAGGATTTAATGCTCATTTGATTTGTTAATGTATCCTGGGATTTCACTTAGTAATTAGATCTCTTTTTAATTAGAATGTTTCTTGTTTTCATAGTGTAATCAATTTCTTTATAAGAGTAAGTCTGAGTGTGAATTTGATTATGCAGGTAGATATATCAAGTCTAATGAAAAGTAATTCAGCTTTCATTATGAGTTAGATGATTTAGAAGGGTGAGCTTGCTTTTGAATAATTCATTGCATCTAGATCAAAGTCTTTGAATTGAAGGTTTCTCATAGATTATTTGCAATGTGATTTTTAATAGGCTCTTTTAGTTGTTATTTTACATGAAGTGAAGTGGTTTTCTTCCAGCAATAGTTATAACTTTCGCTTGTTAGTTTGAATCTTGAATCTGTTATCAAGAGTAGTTCTAGTTAGTTTAAGGTGTGAAGTTCTCATTAGAATAATGTGTGTGTCCTTTTGGTTATCTCGAGCTTAGTTTCAAGTGTTAGTTCCAATTTAATGAGAGGAACAAATAGATTCAAGTTTTCAAGATATTATAGGACATTTAAAAAGTAGAATTCTGAGCTTATCCAAATATAGTGCGAGAAATTTATATGATTGAGGATTGCTTTATATTTCCTTATAGTTTAATTGTAGTATGGAGTTTTCAATGAATGCTATATATAGTTTAAAGTACAAATTCTTCTGAAGTACAGAACTGGTTGACTAAATAGGAATCTTAAATTACTTTTAGAAATTGAATATGTTTATTTATTTTTCCTCATCAACCAGTGAGATTGATTTCTATTTCAGAAAATTGAATTAACTATCAGGATTGCAGGAAGGTTGAATATGATGGCTTGATAAAATTGGTTAAGTAGGTTCCCTTATCAATATTGTTTATCTTCTAGCAAATGTGTGTTTCATTCCAGTACCTAGTTTATCATTACAAATGAATATATATACTTTGACCATTAAGTTGAGCCAAGACACAGTAAAACTCGCCTTTACGACTCCTGGATTGATAATTAATATTGAGAGGTCTAGTATGACAATGAAAAATCTAAACATTTTGGCGTCGTTGATGGGGAATTGTATTTTGGTTTGGGTAAAATTATTATTACAAATTTCCAAGGGTATTGCAGGACGTCAAAGCTCGGAGAGTGTATGGTAAGACATGAGTGAAGTGCCATGCATCCACTTTTGTGGGGTTGCTCCAAAGTCTGACCGTTGTCACATATCTTTGAACTTTATTTTCCTTTTCTTTATGCATGAAAGTAGAAGTAGGCCTTAGAATAGTCCGAAATATTTTATGAGAAATTTAATTTTCGAATTTTTTTTCTTTGAATAGATTAAATATTGCTTTGATTCAACATTTTTCCCAACACGCCATTCTGTTCCTTTTATAATTTTTTTTTTTTTTTTTTTAATATATATATATGTAAGTGTGTTGATCTTTATTTCAGCCAATAGCTTTTAAATTCATTTATCTTCAAAACCCAATATTTAACATTATATCATTTTTGGGGTGTTGTAAGAACCCTTGTGTACTAATCCATATGATGAAAAAATGCACGAGTTAGCTTGTTGAAGACAATAAAATGGTATTTTGAGGAATCATTCAATGAGGAGTTTTTATGCGGCTACAGAGAGGGACAAATCATCCAATGAGGAATTAACATGAGCATAATTGAACACCTTGCTTCAACATAAATTCAATATTATTAAATCTTTGATTTCAGAATTGGATGATTTGTAGGAGCAAGAGAAGGATGAAGAACCACTACTTATCCTTTGCGCCAACTATTGAAAGAAACACTAACTTGGAAAGTGTCCACTTAGAAGTCTAAAAGTTTGCGAAATTTGTGAGGATGGTCATGCAACCAAATATTTCCCATCATTGCCACGATTACGAAAGGAACTCATGGAATCAAGTAAGGAATAAAATCAACTACCAAGTATAACTCAAAACCCATTATCATTTGATACTTGGAATAATGCTTATTTTCCTCAGTAGGATCCTCAACATGGTTTTAATCCTACAACTTCATGAAAAAATTTTAATCCTCCTTCAATTGAATATCCTATTTCATGGCCACAGTGGCCCTCATCCTCAAGCCAGATATCTCCATGGCCTCAAGAATATTTTTTATCCTTCTCTTTAATCCAAATCCAAACCTTAGTCCAAGCATTAACCAATACCCTATTCCAAACCACATCCTAAACCATAATTTAAACCATTTGGTTGCACAAAAATTTGAACCAATTATTCTTTCCATTGATTCCCCTATTGAACAAAATGTTACACCTTCCATGTTGGAAAAGGGAATGAATCTAGAAACTTCCCCCATTACCGCAAAATATTCACCCCGGGAAGATGTAATTCAAAGACCACCAGAGGAGAAATCTTTGATTGGAACTTGTTCTGAAAATTTTGTTGAAACTCGAAACCCTAGAATATCTCTCAACCATTCTTGTCAATTTGAAAATCAAATATTTGAGCTTGAACTTGAGGGATTTATCTTTTCTCTTTGTGCCTCCAGGAGAGTGACTATCAAACTTTGAAAGATTTGCATCAGTTGGAGAATCCTAAATATGTGGATTGCATTGAATCCTGGTTTTGAGAAGTCATCAAGCCATCTTATTTCCTCAGCATTCAGAAACTCTTGGTACCATATCAATTTAAGCAACTTGTTTCTTATGCATTGGTACGTCTTGAATTCTATTCTTTAAAAATAAGTGTGAGTATAATTAACATTTTTTTACGCACATGGTTTCATTGGAAGTACTCCTACACTTAAAAGAGAGTCTTTCTCCTCTTAGGGTAAAGTAGGTTCGGAGAATAAATAAATATGTTATAATGCTATTAGAGTCTTTAGTTTTAAATCATGGCGGTTAAAACTAATTTTGATCCACATTAGTTGTTAACACACACATTTGTGACAAATCTTGTTGAGTACAATTCAATCTAATACCTCATGATTTTTCAAAAGTAACCCTGATTTATCACTCTAATAGATTGTCATCTAGGATATATATTTCCATTTCCCCTAGAAGGTACTATTAGGAAACCCCCTATGGTGGACCACTCTTGTAAAAATCATAATGAGCTATTGAGGAGAACACTAGAATTCTTAACTCAAAGAATATTTCAGTTGTTATCTGGGATATTTTTAAGAATTTTCTAGGGTAGAGGAACTAGCCAGTAATGATTAGTCATTAAAAAGTTTTCATGCCATCCGATACTCTTAAGGAGTAGATCTTTCTCCCCACTTATTAAGTAACCTTTTAGGTTAATCATAATCAGAGTTAAGAAAATATTTAGAGGAGGATAGGAGGTCTCATGATGAGCTGACCTACCACGATCATGAGACCTATCATGTGTGACATTACTGCTCTTGGTCACCAAGCCAGAGTAATGGATTTCAGCCAAAAAGCTGAAAGACATGAGGTCTCATCACGAGAAAGTACGTTCATTCATGTTACTTCTTGTCATTCATCTAAAGATTCAAATAATATAACTCTGAATCTATATCTAGTAAGTGGGACATAGACATTTCAC
>CM076581.1:655183014-655483520 GCA_034641835.2 Pinus albicaulis
CTGGCAGAGGTATCAGGGCATATGAATTGAAGGAGGATGATCAAAATTTTGGTTGCATGGGGACATGCAACACCTTCACAGTGGGGGTATGTTGAGTTCCAAACTTGCATCTTTCCTATACACCTTTCTAGACTTTTTCCATTTACCTGGACCTCCTATGTCATCAACATCATTGCATATTAATCATAAAAGAGCATTTAAAGTGGTTTTTAACTATGTTTTGTGTCTGCTGTTTGAATTAGATTTTTGCTCATTGAGATGCGGAATCTTGTCACTTTCCACAGCTGCTTCAACTTTCCGCAGCCATTTTATTAAAGTCTATATTGCAGGTGTCTTCAGGAAAATCAAGCCACATGGGCAAGTTGGAAATGACATGGATATGGACCGAGTCCTATTGGCTCAGTCGAATTCACCAAAGAAGGCCGTGGTCAAAGGTAGTCAAGCGGTGGTCAACCTAAGAGTCCTACGGTGACAGAACTCCGTTTTTCACCACGTGAAGACTTGCGTGGCCGTTCCTAAATCTCAGAGGACATATCAACACCTGTGAACTGCTCCATAAGCCGAATCCAACGGCCACCCTCCATAGATTTAATCTTCACGGCAGCCATAATGCTAGATTTATGGACGTGGTTGTTCACGTGTCTTTTATCAGCGCAGATTGTAGGAAAGTAGTTATGTCATCCTCTGTTATAAATAATGCGTTCTCATACGCATAGTAGTTAGCTTTTGTAATGTAATTTTGCTGAAAAGAGAGCCCACTGTGCCGTGACATTACTTCCTTGTTATGACTGCGTTTTGAATACATGAGAAGACTCTGTTCATAAGCATAATTCGTGGTTGATAGCTATTCCCCGAGGATTGTGCAGAGGGCCCCTGCACACGCCGAGGTTTTGTTTATTGTTGTATAGTTTCATGCTTTAATTCCTTACGTTCATTATGCCATAGTTATTCACGTGTATATATTACATCTCTTATGGTATTAACGTTTTATTTCTGTCCATAATTTTTCATGCTTTATACTGCTGTTAACTGATCAGTGTCTTTGTTCCAAATTACAGTAGGCAGCCCGGGCATTTGCACATAGTTTTACAATGACTAATGACATGGAATCAGTTTTGTCCTTCTGCTGATTTATTTTTCTTAGCTTTTAATTCCAGCACTGTTTTATTTATTTCAGTTTTGTACATTTGCTTTATTAGTTAGATTAGATATTAAATTACTCATGTCATTATCAGTTACCTCCGAAAGCCATAGCGAGACTAATGGTGAAGGATTGAAGTATGAGTGTGTAGTTTGATATTAGTTTATTTTTCTGCAAGTTAGATATTAAATTGCTCATGTCATTATCAGTTACCTCCGAAAGCCATAGCGAGACTAATGGTGAGGGATTGAAGTATAAGTGTGTAATTTGATATTAGTTTATTTTTCTGCAAATTAGATATCAGATTGCTCAAGTTGTTTATGATTACCTCCGAAAGCCATAGCGAGACTAATGGTGAGGGGTCAGAATATGAGTTGATGTAATTTGATTTTAGCTTTACTTTGCTTGCAATTCTTGGATTTCTTTGAGCACAGTTTCTTTTGTATTTAGACAACAACAAGGGTAATGGGTTTCATGATCAATAGTTCACTGTTTGTTTGACTAGTATAGTGGCACATTTTCATTTTCTTTTAGGAATTAATTTTGTCATTGCATGTTTTAAAAACCTTTTTGAAGTTTGAAGTTTGGGAAACCATTATAAAGGACATCATTGCCTTGAACATTTATATCCATACTTGTATTTTATAATTTTCCATCTTACATTAGGAAACCAACCAAGATAAAAATCCCCAAGATAAATAAAAAACCCAAAAATGACAAAAAGTAAGAGATAGGTTATCTTGCACATATAGTGAAGCCACACCGTCGATTACGAATCCGGATTGACAAATTACAGTAGCAGCAATTGTTACACTTTTATTAAACAAAACAAGACGAAGATAAAAATGTAACTTTATTGGATATGGTGTTAATGATTTTGGTTATCACTTATATGATTATGAAAATCACAAAATCATTAGGAGCAGATATGTAATATTCAATGAAAGGTCTTGTATAAGAATCAGCTGCAGGAAAAGAAATAGGAAAAAGAAAGCAAGGAATACACGGTTCTTGATGAGATAACTGAAAAAGTAAAGGTGCCTGAAAATAATAATAATCAACAACCACAGCAGCAGCAACCACCACAGCAGCAACAAGCACCTCAAACACCTGAAAGTGGTGTTAGAAGATCTACCAGGATAAGTAGACCCCCTGAACGATACTCTCCTTCATTATATTATTTATTGTTGACTGATTTTGGTGAACCCGAATGTTATGAAGAAGCAATGCAGGTTGAAAGCAGGAAGAAGTGGGAGCTAGCCATGGATGAAGAGATGGACTCCTTAATTCATAACCGGACTTGGGACTTAGTCAGGTTGCCTGCAGGTAAAACTACATTGCAGAATAAATGGGTTTACAAGATGAAGGAAGAAGATGGAGGAAAACAGAGGTACAAAGCTAGACTTGTGGTGAAGGGGTTTGCACAGAAGAAAGGTATTGATTTTGATGAAATATTTTCTCCTGTTGTTAAGATGACTTCAATCAGAACTATTTTAAGTCTTGTAGCAATGAAAGATTTAAATCTTGAACTGTTAGATGTAAAGACAACATTTCTCCATGGAGATTTGGAGGAAGAGATCTATATGGAGCAACCAGAAGGATATGAGGTCAAAAAAAGGAAAGAAAAAATTGGTGTCTTAGAGGCTGAAGAGCTTGTATGGCTTAAAGCGTGGGCTCAAGGCGAGTGGTATCTGGTGACAGTTTATATTAGCGACAAGGTATACTGATGTCTTTCTGATCATTGTGTTTATCAAAAGGAAAATGATGGAAGCTATTATATTTTTTATTGCCTGTAGATGACATGTTAGCATTGCGGGAACAACATCACAGGAAAAAAATGTGCTCAAAAAGAAAATTGGAAAATTCATTTGCAATATGGAAAAGTTTAGAACTACAAACTAAATCACTTAGTATGAGATCAACTAGAAACGGAAAAATCACAAATTAACAGCATCTCAAATTGAGTACATAGAAAAGGTGTTGAAAGATTTAATATGCGAAGTTTGCTCAGTTAGTACACCTTTGCTAGCCATTTTAATTGAAATGTAAATTACAGACGAGAAGACATGGATTACATGTCTAAAGTTCCATATGCATCAGCAGTTGGAAGCTTAATGTATGCAATGGTCTGCACAAGGCCTGATATTGCACATGCAGTGGGAGTTGTAAGCAGGTACATGAACAATCCAGGAAAAGAACATTGGATGGTAGTAAAATGGATTCTCAGATATTTGAGAGGTACCACAAATCAAGCATTATTTTTTGGTGGTTCAAACATTGCTCTACAGGGATATGTTGATGTAGATATGGCAGGTGACAAAGATAACAGGAGGAGCACTACATGATATGTATTTATTGTAGGTGGAACAACTGTCAGTTGGGTTTCAAAAATCCAGAGTGTTGTTGCACTTTCAACAATAGAAGCAGAGTATGTTGCTGCTACAGAGGCTAGTAAGGAAATAATTTGGTTCTGAAAGGTTTATGGATGAATTGGGTAAGAAGCATGATATGGGCACACTATACAGTGATAGCCAAAGTGCTATTCATCTTGCAAAGAACTCAGCATTTCATTCCAGGACTAAGCACATACATCTCAAGTACCATTTCATACGGTCAGTATTGGAAGATGGAGAGTTGAAGCTGGAAAAGATACACACTAGCCATAATCCTACAGATATGCTAACAAAAGTTGTAACCAGGGAGAAACTGAGAATGTGCTCAGTTTCAATTGGTCTTTAAGGATGACGATGAAGATGAGGAACAACCATGTCCAAAGAGGAGTCATTGTCCAGAAAATGAAGCAACGGTGGAGTTGCTACAATGAGTCTCCAAGTGGGAGATTGTTGGGTGTGGAGCCATTGGACCCCTGTACCTTAAAAGGGGCGGCAATGTCGCCTGTAATTAATCGCTGCCGTGGGGGGTCCAGGGGGGGCGGCAGCACTTTTCAGAGGCCCCCCCCCGGCGGGGGTTTCGGGGGCAGCGCCCCTAAGCTAAAAACAGATGTAAAATTGCCTTGTAAAAGTATAGAAATTTCTAGTCAATCTGGGCCGTTCATAGGCGGATGATCTGACGGTATAAGTTATGTTTAATTTAGGGATTTTTCCCTAGAAGGCAACCCCCTTGTATATATGAGGGTATTGTATTGCGGCTGTGGATTATGTGTGTATTCTCAGAGCGAGAAACAGATAGGGAGACTGTGAGAGAGAACAGAGGATATTACAGTGGATCTGCTGTAGGTTTTGTCTCTTCATTTTTGCTGGATAATAGAAAGGAAGGACTGGCTATTCGGGGTGGACATAGCCCAAACTGGGTGAACCACATATATCTGTGTCTCTCTAGTTTTATGTGTTTTGTGTGCTTGTATTTTTCGCATATTTTATGTGTTGCATTGCTCCATAATATATAATTTTCTAACACAATTGATGATTTTAGGCTGTTTGGTTACATTGGCGGTGATTGGGCAAGAAGTGTTGATGACAGAAAGAGTACGTCAGGATATGTTTTTCATTTGGGTTCAAGAGCCATTTCATGGGCTTCCAAGAAGAAGTCGATAGTTTCATTGTCAACAACAGAAACTGAATATGTCGCCGCAACAGCAGCAACGTGTCAAGTAGTTTGGATGAGAAGGATGTTGAGGGATCTATGCCATGAACAAGACAAAACAACAACTATTTTCTGTGATAACAATTCAGAAATTGCACTATCAAATAATTCTATATTTCACAAGAGGACAAAGCACATCTATGCTAAATATCATTTCATAAGAGAATTAGTTAACAATGGTGAAATTGTGTTGCAGCATTGCAGGTTAGAAGAAAAATTTGCAGACATCTTCATAAAGCCATTGGCAAGTGAAAATTTTGTTTATTTCAGAGATTTTCTGGGAATGGTCAATGGCTGCAGTTGCGATTAAGGGGGAGTGTTGGAAAATTAATCACAACCACTGCATTTAATTTTCTGACATCAACCATACCTCAGTGAACGTTTTGCATGTTACGGATTGCGTTTGCAGAGAAGGACAAGTTCTGAGCAGAGTACATAACCCATTCCGCAACAGATTAAATAATTAAAGATCAAATATAATTTAATGCATGGTTAATGAAAGAGCGTGGGCAAACATTTAATCCTCAAGTGTTGTTTTCTTCACACAACTTTTGTAATGTTCAGAAAATGATGTCTGCCCATACTATGTATTAAATTAGGTCTGTCATGAATTAAATGTATTAGATATATATGTTTTGATTTTACATGTAAGTGTAAGAGGAATGTAATGTGGTGGATGTAAGTCTGGAAAGAGAAGAAGGAGAAAATCGTGGAGCGAATTTTGGTGGGTGCGTGAAAACAAGTTTTACTGTGAAGGAGCCGCAACCTCCAGATGAATGTAATTCTCAGTAAGAACAATAGTATTACTCATGAAGGAGCCTCAAACTCCAGATGAATGTGTATGTTGTGTTTTTTGAATTATAATCCAAAGTTTCGTTGTGACTAAAATTAGTTGATTATATTTGCTCCTCTATAGTTGCGATTTTAATCTTCGCCACTTTGTATTGAAATGAAGACTCACATTATTTAGTTTCTGCAACTGTATGGTCTAGATTAAGTGAGTTCCGCAACTCTGTGTAAACTTCCGTAACTGTGTTGTCTTGGTTAAATTCATTTCAGCAACTCTGTATGAACTTTGTGTGTTGAGGAAAATAATTTCCTCTCTCTTAAAATCTTAACATAATTCATGTTCTACATGAATTTTTCCTTTAATAATTCATGTTATACATGCATCTATATTGCACTTGAAATGTTTATATTTAATTCCTTCAATGAGAGAGAATTGTAAGAGTGCCAAATTCAATGTTCCTCGTTCAACAAATGACATTAAGGTGGGTGAAAAAAATAAATACAGTGCGGTGTTTTTGGATATCTATACACTAACATGTGAATACCATTCTAATAGTTAATGATTTTGTTCTTAAGACGTTGAATACTGAGCATCCAAGAGAAGTTAAGCATGTAAAATGGAAGTGTTGTGAAGTATTTAGTGCAGAGGTGTGAAGGTCCGCGAGTGTGGAGAAGCGCATGTGCACCTCCACACTAGATTATTTGAAACATGGTGCAAATGAGTCCTTTTTGTGTTAAGCATTTTTTATTGTTTGTTGATCTTTCATCGTATTTATGTTACTTTATCCTTACACATAGATTGGGAGTGCACAATTGTATGTTCATTTTTGCGACAAGGAGTTAACAACTCATGTTTGCACAAATCGGTCAGTTCCTCTTATAAAGATTCAATTCATGTTGTTCTAAAATTTACGAAAAAACATGACAGAGAAAGTAGTCTTAGTCTAATAAGATCATCATTATCAAATTTAATGATTCATTCACTACTTCCAATTCACATGCACATAATTTCTAAGAATGAAGTAGCTCCCACCAAGTGCATGAGATGGGTTGGGATAGCATCGTCCAATATTGACATTTAGTTTTTGAACTTGGTTACGCAACAATATTAAGTAGTCGTGATATGTTAGTAGAAATAAGTTATCCAATAAAAAAAATAGGGAAAGCACATCTCTTGGTTAGGTGGCATAGTAATAACATTGTTAACGAGATAGATAAACAAGATAAATTCTAAGTAACCTAGCAGGAATTTGGTTAGTGAAACAGAGTAATCACATAGTATGCATACGGGCCTCTCTCAATTATTTTGAATTTCAATCTTGCGTATTAATTAGAGTATTCTCTAGCTATTTATCTCCCACCCACTTAATATTGTATTAATATGTGTTACGGTGGTAGTATGCACTATATGACCACTCATAACCATGGTTGGTGCACTTGAACTATGTAGTGCAATTATAGAACCCCTAAAATAGATATAATAACAAAGCAAAACACTTTACTGTGGAAGTAGTGAAGTAGTTGTGCAGAAGAGAAGAGAGGTGTGTGAGGGAGAACCTTTACTCCACACATATCTCTACTTTCGTTTTGTACAATTATTTTTGGAATTGGATAATGTTTTACCTATCATGCATTTTATTTAGGGCTCAATATTTGTTCAACCCACCACCTCACCTCTCTCACTTATGTAAGGGACCTATCACCTTTTAGTTTTGGGATCATTAGGGAAAGTAGTAACAATGTTACCCCTTTAGTTTTGGGATTATTAGGGAAAGCATTAGCAATGTCAATGTTAGTGTTAGATCACTCACGGATGGAATGGAAACTTACATAATTATCCTTTTTTTTCATTTTAAATTATTTGTTAGGCAGTAAAAAATAGGGGAAAAAACACTCCCCTAGGGTTTTACCTCCCATCAAAGTGGTCTAGGCCAATCAGAAAATGAGAAATACATTTTCCAAAAAATTATAAAATTGTGTTGGTTATCTCATTATCTTCCTCATTCATTGGTCTTGTCTCAAGAGCATTTGCTTCCTAATCCTTGATTCGGGGGTGTGGCTAGGCTTTCCCCCACTACTTCTTCCATGGGGTCAATCTAGGTCGTTCATTAAGCTGAAGATTTGACAGTAGAAGTTATGTTAATTTAGGGTTTTTGCCCTAGAAGGCAACCCTCAATGAACCCTCAGTTTATGTGAGGGAATTGTATTACAGTTGTGTATTATTCTATGAGAGAAAAACAGAGGACATTGTGTGAGAACGAAGAGGAAATTAACATTTTTAATCTAATGTTGACCCTATCTAAAAATCAATCTAATTATTATTATGTATAAACACAATATAAATTTAAAATATAAAGAGGTTTACAAACACTCAAAAAAGAGGCATGGTAAATAAACAAATAAACTAAAAGTGTGGTAAATAAATAAAATCTCTTTTATATTTACTCCGGAGTTATGGTAAATAAATAAAAATATAAATAAACTATAGGTATGGTAAATAAATAAAACATATTTTTATATTTACTCCATAAACCTCTATATTTACAAAAACTAAAAAAAAAATGTTCTATCTAGGTGAAGCCTATGAGCCAAATGCCATGGGACAAATATCGTGGGCCAAATACCATATTTATAAAAGAGATATGGTATGTGGCCCAAAAACCATGGACCAAATTATTATTAATACCATACAAAAAAAACATTATTAACTCTAACATTGTTAATATTATTAAATTTAATAACTTGATATTAATACAATATATATATATATATATATATATGGGAGGGAAGAACAAAGACATATGATAGAGGTGGAGAAATAGGGGGAGTGGCAAAGGAGAGATAGAGATAAAATAAAGGAGAAGGGAGAGTAGGAATTAAGAGAGTGAGAGAGGTAGAGAAGGGTAACTGAGGGAGAGGGAGACATAAAGATGGAGGTGGGAGAGAGAGAAGGAGAGAGGATTGGAGGGTAGAGAGAGAGAGAGAGAGAGAGAGAGAGAGAGAGAGAGAGAGAGAAGGGGGGAGGGAGGTGAAGGTAGGAGAGGAAGGATGAGAGGAGGTTGAGAGAGGGAGGGATAGAGAGATGGTGTTGGAGGGGGAGAAAGGGAGGGAAGAATAAAGGCATAGAGAGTGAGAAGTGGAGAGAGAGGGAGTGATAAGGGAGAGATGGAGAGAGAGTGTGTATATGTTTAGGGGTGAGATAAAGAGACATAGGAGTGATGGAGACAAGGGGGGAGAGAAGGATAGAGTAGGAGAAAGGGAGGGATATAGTAACAAAGGTGGAGAGAGAGAGAGAGAGAGAGAGAGAGAGTTGTGGGGGAAGAGAGGGGATTTGAGGGAATAGAGAGAGAGGGAGGTGGGGGGCTGAGGGAAAGGCAGATAGAGAAAGGGAGAGAGATAACTTGAGAGAGGGGAAGATAGAAGATTGTATGAGAGAGAGAGAGAGAGTGTGCGCAATGGGGAAGAGAGAGGGAGGTAGAAGAGAAAGGGAGAGAGAGGAAGAAAAAGAGATGAGGAGAGAGGGAGGGATAAAGAGATCGAGTTGGAGGGGGAGAGAGGGGGGGATAGAGAGATGGAGCTGGATGGGGAGAGAGGGAGGGAAGAAAAAAGACTTAAAGAGTGAGTAGTAGAGAGAGAGAGAGAGAGTGACAAGGGAGAAATGGAGAGAGTGTGTGCATGTTTGAGGGTGAGATAAAGAGACAAACAATGAGAGATGGAGAGAAGGGGGGAGAGAAGGAGAGAGATAGGCATATAGTAACAAAGTTGGAAGGTGAAGATAGAGAGAGAGAGGTGGGAGAGAAAGGAAGAGAGAGAGTGAAGAGAGGTAGGGAAAGAGATATGGAGATGGATGGGGAGAGAGAGTTAGGTAAGAATAAAGAGAGAGAGAGAGAGAGAGTGAGAGAGAGTGATAAGGAAGATGGAATGAGAGGGAGAGAGGAGAAGTTCACGAGGGATAGGGAGAGGAGGAGGGACTGATAGATAGATATATTGGAGAAATATTGTGTATGTTTTGGGGTTGATATAGAGAGACAAAGGGAGATAGAGATATAAATGGAAGGTCAAGAGAAAGAAGAGATTGATGGAGACAAGGAGGGAGGGACAAAGAGATTGATAGATATGGAGTGAGAGAGCGTGTGTGTTTGGTAGGGTGAGATAAAGAGATAAAGAAGGAGAGATGGAGGGAGATATAGATATAGATGGAGGGGGGAGAAATGGAAGAAGATTTATTGCACTAGATGCATTGATTTAAGTGTCGATGGTGATTTCTAATCCTATTTGATTGCTTGCACTAGATGCATTGATTTTAGTGTAGATGTTGATTTCTAATGATATTTGATTACTTGCACTATATGCATTGATTTCAATGTAAATGATTGCTAATCCTATTTGTTTTCTTGCACTAAATGCATTGATTTTAGTGTATATGGCGATTTCCAATCCTATTTGATTGCTTGCACTAGAGACATTAATTTCAATATAGATTTTGATTTCTAATTATATTTGATTGTTGCACTAGATGCATTGATTTTAATGTAGATGATTTCTAATCCTATTTTATTTCTTGCACTAAATGCATTGATTTCAGTGTAGATGGTGATTTCTAATCATATTTGATTGTTTCCACTAGATACATTGGTTTTAGTGTAAATGTTGGATTTTCATCATATTTTCATACTTGCACTAGATGCATTGATTTGAGTGTAGATGTTGATTTCTAACCCTATTTGATTACTTGCATTAGATGCATTGATTTCAATGTAGATGTTATTTTCTAATAGTATTTGATTTCTTGCATTAGATGCATTGATTTCAATGTATATGTTGATTTATGATTTAATGTAATTGGATGTATGATGGTACATTAATTTTAAAGTCATCGGATTAATAGTGCGCATTGAAATAAGTGTAAGCACAAAACATTATTTACAATGTACATTGATTTTTATGTTATAGTAATTAAACCTATTAATATTGGAGAGAAAAAGAGAGAAGGTATGGTGTTTACTACAATAGTTCGAGCTAAATATTTAGATGGTTTACGATTCCAGCTATCCTTTTCATATAGTCGATATGAAGATATGACAAAGCTAATAAGGGTGACTGTAAGAATAGTGGAAAAAAATAGTTTGAGATTGATCACAATGAATAATATTTGTAATTGAATATATTCTTATTATTCACATTTTATATCATTCAATATTATTACTTTGTCACATTACATTCAAAAAATTTATAGTTATTTTACAATATTTATCATCTCAACAAAATGAGGTAACTAAGCAAATTTAAAATTAAAATGACTCATAAATATCTAGCATATTTTAAATGTTTATATTAATATTAGATGTATTTACATATTATTGATAAAATTAATCATATGTTCCTCATATTATAGATAGATTTTCCTTGGCTGCACACCACCGAAACCAACCTAGATCCATCTTAACTACAGATCTATCAAGGGCCCAGAGGGATCAAATCTCTTGAGGTAAAAACCTCTTTTTTGAGTGCAAAACTTGAGGAAAGGTTTGCACCTCGAGAGATTTGATCCCTCTCGGCACTTGATAGATCCAGAGTTAAGATGGATCTAGGCTGGTTATTCACATTTTCTATCATTCAACACTATAATTGTCACTTTGCATTCAAAAATTTTATTTCATCATTAGAGTTATAAACAATATTTATCATCTCACCAAACTTAAGTAACTAAGAAAATTTAAAATTAAAATGACCAAATTAATTTCATACATATTTATCATATTTAAAATGATTATATTAATATTAGATATATTTACATATTAATAATATCTTCGATATACACATAAACTAGCCTAGATCCATCTGAAGTCTCGATCTAACATGTGCAGAGAGGGATCAAATCTCCTAGGTGCAAACCTTATATAAATATTATATTATATCTTAAAATAAAATTATGTTATTATACAATATTAAATTAAAAGTGATTATAAATGAGATATAGAAAATTAATATCATTTAGTTATTATGAATAATATTTATTTATCTTTAATTACGCTGTAAGGCGTTCTTATTTGAAAACAACTCCCCCAGTTGCCACTGTGTCCATGTCTGAGCCATTGGATGAAGTGTCCACGTGTGAGCCATTGGATCAAATGTTAGACGTTTGAAATTTTTTAGACCATTAGATCCACAAGTAAATATTTTTATATATGCTTTTTATAATGTTAGTTTTTTTTTTTCTTTTTAATAAGTTAGATTGAATTTACGTTTTGGTGACTTTGTCAAACCACACAAAAATAAAATTAAGTAAATGAAATAAAATGATTCACACATGTAATGAACATTTTAAATAGGTGAAGATACAATAAAAAATAAAAATAATACTAAACTATAAAAACAACCCATGGTATTGACCCATGGTATTCATGTGGAATATAGTTTATCTAAAGGGAGAAATTAAGATGGCCAGAGCCAAGAGGGGTCAACATAGTTTTTCTTGTTCTATATTATTTTTGTTACAACTAATTTATTATTCCAAAAATACATGGTTTTTTTTGGTTATATATTATTTATGTTACAATTGTTTTATTATTCATGAGTAGTATTTCTTAATATATAAAAAATTAAATTAAAAATGAAAAATTTTAAAATATGTGATATTTTTTATTTTTATATTGAAAAATAATTATGAATGTTCATTATTTTCATTTCTTAAATAACACTAAACTTAACTTTAATTCAAACTACATAACAATTTGTAACTACATACATACTCTTTTGGGGTTTTTTTTGTTAATGAATATCAAATTTCTTCTGTTAAAAAAAAACTATATACATATCTTTAATTACCTAATTTTAGAAAAAAAATCTTACATGTTTTTTACTTTATAATTATAAACAATTTTCATATTATGTGATGTCAAACTTACTCAAAGTTTTATTCTTAAATTTTAAACAAAATTTTTCACTACATAATTTTAGCTTTTATAATTTTTTTATTTTTCAATTCCAAACAAAACTTATAAAGAAAAAACCCACTTAGTCCTTATTGTAGATTGTAGTTTTACAAAATTGACACTACGTGATTAACAATAGAGTAAGTTGAGACAACCTTAAGGGGTTTTTTTTGTCCAATTTTTATCATAACCTTTCCCTCCATCCAAATGTAGAGTCTTTTGAAGAGAGAGTATATTCTAGTTTATAACTTGATCCATAATCAAAGAAAATGACTAGGTATTTCACAAGTTATTAGTTTATAACTTGATCCACAATCAAAGAAAATGGCCAGGGATGTCACAAGTTATCATTCGCACATGTATCGTACTCAGTTGAAATGGATCCTATTAGATGCATGGTGGCCAAAGACACTAAAAAATTCCAAAAAGGTATATGTTATGACATCCATATTGTCTACAAACCATCCAAATTTCCCATCTTATACAAAAAATTCTAACAATAACCACTCAATTTACTCTCCAATTTTTGAAACCCCCACCCATGCTGGGGAGATCACAATGTAAAATCAAATGTTCCTCTAGCTTTTTTAAAGGGTTCATAAACAAAACGGAAAACAAGAATTTTAATATTGTGGTATGATAACTGATTTTTGAATCATTGTGACAAACAAAACATAACATTTTCTCACACAGTATATCTAATGCTATAAGGATCTAAGATGATAACAAAGTTTTGAATCATGACAACTAGGTGAAAACCAAAAATAAGTTGTTGTACTTGTTATCACTGGGTTTTCTTGAAGTTGTGGAAGAGAGAAAATATGCAGGAGTAACCACAAACCAACCTTCGAATGCAGAATCTAGCCAATCTGCATCCAGAGAGGGCTCTCTCTTTATGATTTATCTTTGTTCTTAGAAGGTTTTAGGCTAGTTATAGATCCAAGAGTTTGTTTGAAAATGGTGGAATCCGCAAACTAGGGGTAAGGTTGAAGATTTTCAGTCCATTGGGCTATGGAGTCAAAGGATGGCTTTACTAGATTTCTATTCTACACACAAGATGGCTTTGCAGGGCAAGATAGCCAGACAGAGAACAATCCTTAAAATTTAAAGTGGATGGGATGATTTTGAAGGGATGAAAGGCATGTAAGAATCTTTCACCATGTTCAAAAGAAAGAAATGAAATGACTACAAACAAAGAGCAATGAAGAATTCTTTATTATAGTAATCAAAAATTTTTAAATTAGCAAAGCAAGAGCATTTAAGAATTCATGCTTATAACCAATTTAGAGGAAAACATTAAGAATAATCACATCTGAAATCAGAGTACAATTAAGTAAATTCTGATTCAATCCTTTATATAAATTATTTAGAAATGGACATAATGATATTATAAACAGATATAAAACTTAAAACATAGGATAGAAAGACTTATTGAACTGCAGTCCGACACATGAATCCTGCAAAAAGTCCTGAGCTTCAAATTGTCATCCAGTAAGCCACAAATAAATTTCTCCAAAACACTTTTTTATTCCAAAAACATCAATGTCACAGCCAAGTATTAGAATCCACCCTCAATACTCCAATATGATGGAGTATTTATACAAATTATAAACTAAAATATCTTGAAAAAAATATCAAAATTGGTTCACAAATCTCTCCAACTATTTTACATAAATAGAACTTAAGTAAAGGAAACTCAAACTAATGCATCTATTTGGCACTATTTTGTATGGATAGGTGATGACAAAGAGGAGAATTCGAATTTGATCCAACTCTTAGTTGATGATGAGGCATCCAAGTCACTAACTGCTTCCTTTCTTTGTGTATTCTGCTCCAACAATTCTGCAAAATTGGGGTCCAATGATATCTTTGTATTTATCAATACGTAATAGATATGTAAAAAGTGAAAGAGGTTATTGTAGATAAATATGTTGGTGAGATAAACCTCTTTCATTTTCCCAACATTCCTCTCCAGCTGTGCATAATAGTCTCTGTAAAACATATGTGTAAAACAGAGTTTTACAGAGTCTGAAAAATGTCCTTTAAAGATGTGCATGTATCTCTCATTATAAAATCACTGTGAAAAAACTGAGATAGGTTTTTGTATATGGGTCTCTTAGGAACAAAAACCTCCTTCAGTTTTGTATGAAGTATTTTGGATTGGCCACAATCCTCTCTGCAAAATGATGACTTAAACTGGAATTTTCTGCAAAAAGTGCTTTCCAACATTGTTTAATATTTCCAAAACCATAATGGCTGTTAGAAAAGTGAGAGAGGTTTTTGTAGATGGTCCTCTCAAGAACATAAACCTCCTTCAGTTTTGTAAAATTCATCTTTTATTGATCACAATAGTTTCTGCAAAACTATGACTAAAATATGCAATTTCTGCAAAAATATTCCCTCTTGTTGTGTTTTTCATCTTTTCACTTTTTTGTTCTTTTGACTATTTTACTTTCACTTTAGACAAACTTCAATGTTGGTGAAAGTATTTTCATTTCCTTTTTACCATTTTACTGCCTTTTGTATTTACTTTTACTGTTTACCTTTGACTGCTCTGTAACTTCATTTTAACTTTCACCCTGACTTTTACCTGATACACTTTAACCACTGATACTCTTTAACTGTTAAAGGAATATAATCTAAATCTCAGTGAGGGGCATCCAAGGGTGCGACATTGAGAGCCACGAGAATCTACATTCCTGGTTCTTGTGGATTCAGAAATGGAAATTTCGGTTTTCAATGAAAAAATGGGCACAAAACAGGTTTGGGAATGTAATTGTGGTTTCGGGATTTGAGGAGTAGACTAATCAATCAATTCTGAACCTGTTTCAATGAAAGAAAAATGAAAACCAAGTTTTTACAGAGTTCAGAGGGAGTTTCTAGGGTAAATACCTGTTTTCTGAAGGAAAACTGTGTTTAACAGGTACTGGTGGACGACGGATGGACGCTTGAAAACTGGAATGATGGGGGTCTTCAGTAAATTCTGTTAATGGCAGTTTAACAATCGATTTTCAAATTTTCAATGTGGACGGCGCAATCGCTTTCAACAGACAGAATGATAGAAAAAACGCAGAATCTTTGTTTTATTTACAAAGTCAAACGGGGGGGAATATTTTATTATTTTCATATATGACGTCAGGCTGTACAATGGACACGTCATAGGGGAATGGTGGTAAGCGGTTTATTCCGCACCACCTTTGAGGGAAGGCAGTTTTATGCGAATCGGCAGTGATTCCATAGATTGAAAGACACGTGGACCGGGCACTATTTAAAAACTGCTTTGATTTCGCGAGTTAACATTCGGACGATGGATGGGCAGCGGAATGTTTATGGGCCGTAGATCTCGAATGGAAGGATCGAACGGTGGTTCGAAAGGGAAGTGGCGGGGAAGTTAATGCGCGGGCCCAACGTGTTTTATTATGAGTTAATCATTCTGGGAAGCGTTTGATTGGCGGAGGGGGAGGTTATTAATTAACCCAGGTGATTAATTAATTCCTTTGGTTTTACGAAGGGTCGGGGTTACGAAGACTTGGGTTTTATTTGTTTTTTCCTTTAAAACATAAAAATATATGTTTAAACCCTTTTTCAAATATTTTTTATTATATGGTAATAAATTAATGAAACTTATTAACCATAGGGGCGGGAATAGAATTAATGTTATTTTTTAGCCAAAGGGCATATAATGTGGATTTTTATTTGAATGCATGGGGGTTAAATACTTTGGCTAAAAAGTATAATATATGGTTTTGGGATATTATAAAAAATGAGTTAAATATAATAGGACAAGGTCATTTTTATGGGAGTTAATACATAAATTAGAGTTAATATGTGAAAGGGACAAGGTAAACTCAAAATACTTTAATATAACCAAGAAAGTGAAGATTTTTAAAGCAAATTGCATTATACTAACTTCATCACTTAAACTTAGAATAAAAAGTGATTTTGAGGGCTTTTCATGAAATATTGAAGGATTTTCCTAAGTAAAATGGGATTTTACTTAGGAAAAGATTTTGAGAGGTGAATGAATGTGATAATGGATAACTTCAAGTACTTAGGTCTTTTCAATTATTGGGCCGAGGGTCCGGTCCCTCCAAAAGTCAAGGAAATGCCTTGAGCCCCTTTAATCTTCAAATTCCTTAGCACTTTGGGGGAAATTAGTAAAATTGTTAGGGAAAAAGTGAGAGGGGAAGTTAATGATTTTGACTTTGCTTTACTCTGAAATTCTGCCAATGTAGTGTTCTCTGCGCTTGGTGATGAAAGTAAAGGATTAAACACATTTAGCACCATCATTCATCACATGAAACTTTGCAACACCATCTACCTACCCTATCTACTTTACTCTACCATTTTCTCTTCTTTATTAGGGTGCACTTAGGCTGGCAAACCCTTATCAATCTTCTTTTCTTTTACATGGAAAATCTATCTATTTCTACACTTATTACATCCAAGGGCTCAGATTAAACTGTTGAGCACCTTTTATTAACTCTACCTATCTACTTATCTGCCAAGATTAAACTGTTTGGTCAGATTTTTATTCTCTATTCTACAACATGAAATTGAAACATGAATGAGTCAAGTTTAAACAGTTTGACTCTTCATAAATTGGGCAAAAGTTTGACAAGCTGCACACAATTGCTTTATTACAAAAATGAAATAGTAGTGGTATTTGGATTTGCACACTTTCCTTGGTCTATTTTTTGCTTGGGGTTTATTTCTTTCATTTTCTTGACCAATTTATTTTTCTTACCCTTTGATTTTTCTTTTAGGGTATACCCTCTTTACATTTTTTAAATTTTTTGATTTTTTGGTTTTTCAAGAATATGGAACACCTTTGCTCAAGAAAAAAGGTTTGAACATATTCCATAGTTCAATCAAGACAATCATGAAAAATGACACCTATTGGTATAGGAGTATAACACTGGCTCCACTTGGGGATGGCTTTTCCTTGTGAAAAGTCAAGAACAGCAGGTCAGTTGCCTCAAAATGTCTTCAAACTAAACCATGTAATCTCCTTCTTCTGGTAGTTTTATTGTATATATGATAGTAAAACTTCTGAAGCTTAGGGCCTTCACTTCGGGCTTCAACTCCAGTAAGTTACTATCCACTCAAAACTTAAAACTTTGTTGCCTAGTTAGGAATTTTCTGCCTTGTTCCAATCCCAAACATGAATTTGTTGTGGTTGAAAATCTTGAATTGAATATAGTCTTTTTTCTGCAACCTGAAATCTGATCTAAAACTAAAACAACACACAAAATTTTTCAAACCAACTTAATGAAAAACTAGCTGAAAATTGAAAAACTAAAAAAAAATGCTCGAAATTCTGAGCTTATTAGCACTCATCTACCTACTCAATCTACTGTTCAACTGCTAGTTAGGTAAAATGAAATAGCCAATGCAACCATTCAAACATTATGTACTTTGATAGATTTTGTTGCATTTTCTTGTTGATTATCAAAATTGTACTTCTGCAACCTATTAGAAACTTGTCAACAAATGAGAGGATAAGGAAACATTTGATTTCCTTTGTTGACTCTAGAAACTGTACAAAAGGATCTTCCAAAATATATACACTGATGTTTAACTGATCTGAACAACTGTACATCTGTTCTGGATGGCCTCCATACCATGAATATGAAATGCTATTTTCATATTTATCTCCCTGTAAACTTTCAGATAAGATTTGTGATGATATTCCTACTGATTGTAATGTTTGAGTGTTGAATCCTTTATCATCTTGATTCTGAAAATCATAGTTAGTTAATAGAGGAATTCTTTGAATGCCTTCAATATTCAACATATCTGCTATTGGATCCTGAAAAACTTGGGAAAATGGCTGCAACCTATAGCATATAGGTTTCCATGAGACTTCACAAACTTCAACAAGTTTCTCATCCTTTTCATTAAATATGTTATACCATATTTCTTTCAAACACTGAAATGATTCAAAAAATAGTGGTATGAAACTTTCTTGTGTCATTTGATCATTTATTTCAATAGGAACTGATAACTGCAATTGTGAAACTAAAAAATCTTGATTAATAGTTTCATTATCTTCTTTGTTGTCAATCACAATTCCTAAAGATTGCTGATTATTGATGGCATGATAGTTTTCTCTAATGAACTGAAATGAAGCAAAACAAAGAGGTAAAGAATCTTCACTTATTTCCACATTTTTTGCTCTTCCTTCCTCACTCTCATGGCTGATCTGTATTGGCTGATCATTGTCTTCAATCTGCTGAAACTTCATTTCTTCATCCTCCAAACTAGCTTCTGATATCTCTGTAAAGTTAGCTTGACTTTGGAGAACATAACTATCATCATAATGATCATACTTAGGCAAATCATCAAAATAAGGAATGTCATCAAGCATACACATTAGAACAACAGATTCCTCTTCCTCATATTGATTTGTAAATTCATTTTCTGATTTATGATAATTTGAATTAAGAGGAATTTGTTCATGGCTATCAACCTCTTCTATTTCTTCATGATGATTTTGAATAAAAAATTCTTCTTTCATAGTGATCTCCTGTGTTATTTCATCTAGTTTTCTTACCAAAAGGTTGAGTTTTACCTCTGCAATGTTTTTCCTTTCCTCTTCTTCTACTTTCAACTTTTTCTGTTTGATTTGGAGATTAACTTCCACATCAACTGCAATATTTTGCATCTGTACAAGTGTTTTTGGATCTCTTTCTCTTAACCGAAATTCTATTTCTGAATCAAAGGCACTTGGATAATGTAAGAGAGCTGAATCATGAGGAGGTCTAATATTCTCTGGCATTGAATAATAAACTTGATTAAATCTGTCAGAAAATTGTTGTATCGTTTCATTTGAATGTCTTTTTAATTGATTATATTCTTCCATGATCACAAAATGATTAACTTTTATTATCCATCTATCAAGGAAAAGTTTGATAAACTGTTGAAAATTTGAGATGCTAGCATTAGGCAGATTTTTGAACCAACTCTTTATTCTATTTTGCAAAGAAAGAGAAAAAAGTATGATTTTAACATCATCTTCATCAATCTCAAATAAATCCAAATAATTCTCAAAACCTTGAATATGTTTTTTGGCAGTGATACCATTCTCTCCATCAAATCTAGGAAGATACTTGTAGTATTTTTTAGGAAAATCATGGAGTATAGGAGGTAAAATAAGGGGCTTATATCTATCTGGAACTTTATATGGCACGGGGATATGTACAGGGATTGTAAGATCAGTCTTGATTATTTGAGGCTTCTTAATTGGAAAATGATCATCATTAGATTCATAAGAAAGTTGCTCAAAGAGATTAGGAGAATTATTACTTACAAACTTCAAAGGAAAATAACTAAAAACTAATCTAAGATCTTCTATAAAATACAATATACATTGAAAAAATTTCTTAATGAGAAAGAACATAATGTCTTGAATTAAGATCCAAGTTGAAAGCCTGATCTTTCCATATTCTCCTTTGATGTTCATTCCTCCAGTGGAGTCTTGATTCTGAAATTGATTTGGAGTCGCCGGGTGGATGATTTTAACCTTTGTGTGTCTGATCCCTGTCCACCATCATAGATCAGATCTAAACCTGTAAAAAAATTCTGAAGAAAAAGTTAGTTCTTCAGGAAACCAAATTTTGAATATTTTATGATTATTTTATTTTTTTATGAATTTTCAAAACAACTTCTATGATTTCTTTAAGAAATTTAAGATTTTTAATTAAAATTTTCTCAAAGATTTATTGAACTAGAGAGTCTGATTGAATTTTTTGAATCCAAAGTTCAGTTTATAAGCTAAACCAGAGATAGACTGAAGTAGCATTTGTTTACTATGCAGTTGCAGAGCAAAAGCATTTCAAAGGCTACCTGGCTGATCTTCAGACTCTGTCTATAGCTTATAAATCAAACAATAGTATCAATAAAATGATTCAGATCCCCAGTATGGTCGCCACTATGTTATCACTCAGGTTTTCCTTGAAGTTGTGGAAGAGGAAAGTATACCCGAGGTAACCACAAACCAACCTTTTAGATGCAGAATCTAGCCAATCTGCATCCAGAGAGGGCTCTCTCTTTATAATTTATCTTTTTTCTTAGAAGGTTTTAGGCTAGTTATAGATTCAAGAGTTTGTTTTGGGAAAATGGTGGAATCCACAAACTAAGGGCAAGGTTGAGGGCTTTCAGTCCATTGGGCTATGGAGTCAAAGGATGGCTTTATTGGATTTCTATTCTAAACACAAGATGGTATTACAGGGCAAGATAGCTAGACAGAGAACAATCCTTAAAATTTAAAGTGGATGGGATGATTTTGAAGGGATGAAAGGAAGCTAAGAATCTTTCACCATGTTCAAAAGAAAGAAATGAGATGACTACAAACAAAGAGCAATGAAGAATTATTTATTATAGTAATAAAAAATGTTTAAATTAGCAAAGCAAGAGCATTTAAGAATTAGTGCTTATGACCAATTTAGAGGAAAACATTAAGAATAATCACATCTGAAATCAGAGTACAATTAAGTAAATTCTGATTCAATCCTTTATGTAAATTATTTAGAAATGGACATAATGATATTATAAACAGATATAAAACTTAAAACATAGGATAGAAAGACTTATTGAACTGCAGTCCGACACATGAATCCTGCAAAAAGTCCTGAGCTTCAAATTGTCATCCAGTAAGCCACAAATAAATTTCTCCAAAACACTTTTTATTCCAAAAACATCAATGTCACAGCCAAGTATTAGAATCCACCCCAAATGCTTCCAAGAGTGGAGTATTTATACAAATTCTAAACTAAAATATCTTGAAACAAATATCAAAATTGGTTCACAAATCTCTCCAACTATTTTACATAAATAGAACTTAATTAAAGGACACTCAAACTAATGCATCTATTTGGCCCTATTTTGTATGGATAGGTGATGACAAAGAGGAGAATTCGAATTTGATCCAACTCTTAGTTGATGATGAGGCATCCAAGTCACTAACTGCTTCCTTTCTTTGTGCATTCTGCTCCAACAATTCTGCAAAATTGGGGTCCAATGATATCTTTGTATTTCTCAATCCGTAATATATATGTAAAAATTGAAAGAGGTTATTGTCGATAAATATGTTTTTGAGATAAACCTCTTTCACTTTCCTAAAATTCCTCTCCATCTGTTCACAATAGGCTCTGCAAAAAGATATGTAAAACAGAGTTTTACAGAGTCTGAAAAATAGCCTCTACATATGTGCATGTTTCTCTCAGCCTGAAATCACTGTGGAAAAAATGAGATAGGTTTTTGTAGATGGTTCTCTTAGGAACAAAAACCTCCTTCATTTTTGTAAAATTTATTTCTAATGGGCCACAATATTCTCTGCAAAATGATGACTTAACAGGATTTTTCTGCAAAACGTGCTTTCCAACATTGTTTAATATTTCCAAAACCATAATGGCTGTTAGAAAAGTGAGAGAGGTTTTTGTAGATGGCCCTCTTAAGAACATAAACCTCCTTCATTTTTGTAAAATTCATCTTGGATTGATCACAATAGTTTCTGCAAAACTATGACTAAAATATGCAATTTCTGCAAAAATGTTCCTTCTTGTTATGTTTTTTTTTTCATCTTTTTACTTTCTTACTCTTTTGACTGTTTTACTTTCACTTTAGACAAACCTCAATATTGGTGAAAGTATTCTCATCTCTTTTTACCATTTTACTGCCTTCTGTATTTACTTTTACTGTTTACCTTTGACTGCTCTGTAACTTCATTTTAACTTTCACCCTGACTTTTACCTGATACACTTTAACCACTGATACTCTTTAACTGTTAAAGGAAGATAATATAAATATTAGTGAGGAGCATCCAAGGGTACGACATTCAGAGCCACGGGAATCTCCATTCCTGGTTCTTGTGGATTCAGAAATGGAAATTTCGGTTTTCAATGAAAAAATGGGCACAAAACAGGTTTGGGAATGTAATTGTGGTTTCGGGATTTGAGGAGTAGACTAATCAATCAATTCTGAACCTGTTTCAACAAAAGAAAAATGAAAACCAAGTTTTTACAGAGTTCAGAGGGATTTTCTAGGGTAAATACCTGTTTTCTGAAGGAAAATTGTGTTTAACATGTACTGATGGACGACGGATGGACGCTTGAATACCGGAATGATGGGGGTCTTCAGTAAATTCTGTTAATGGCAGTTTAACAATCGATTTTCAAATTTTCAGTGTGGAGGGCGCAATCGCTTTCAACATACAGAATGAGGAAAAAATGCGCAAAATTTGTTTTTATTTGGAAAGTCAAAGGAATTTTTTATTATTTTTTGAGGATGATGTCACTGGCGTACGACATGACACGTCACGGGAAATGGGCGGTAAGCGGTAAATTCCGCACCGCTTTTGGGAGCAGGTGGTTTTCCGCGACTTGGCAGCGATTCCACTGGTTGAATGACACGTGGTAGGGACACTATTTGGAAACTGCTCCCATTTCGCACGTTAATTGTCGGACAAGGGATGGGCAGCGGAATGTTTATGGGCCGTAGATCTCGAATGGAAGGATCGAACGGTGGTCCGAAAGGGAAGTGGCGGGGAAGTTAATGCGCGTGCCCAACGTGTTTTATTATGAGTTAATCATTCCGGGAAGCTTTTGATTGGCGGAGGGGGAGGTTATTAATTAACCCAGGTGATTAATTAATCCCTTTGGTTTTACGAAGGGTCGGGGTTACGAAGACTTGGGTTTTATTTGTTTTTTCCTTTAAAACATAAAAATATATGTTTAAACCCTTTTTCAAATATTTTTTATTATATGGTAATAAATTAATGAAACTTATTAACCATAGGGGCGGGAATAGAATTAATGTTATTTTTTAGCCAAAGGGCATATAATGTGGATTTTTATTTGAATGCATGGGGGTTAAATACTTTGGCTAAAAAGTATAATATATGGTTTTGGGATATTATAAAAAATGAGTTAAATATAATAGGACAAGGTCATTTTTATGGGAGTTAATACATAAATTAGAGTTAATATGTGAAAGGGACAAGGTAAACTCAAAATACTTTAATATAACCAAGAAAGTGAAGATTTTTAAAGCAAATTGCATTATACTAACTTCATCACTTAAACTTAGAATAAAAAGTGATTTTGAGGGCTTTTTACGAAATATTGAAGGATTTTCCTAAGTAAAATGGGATTTTACTTAGGAAAAGATTTTTGAGAAGTGAATGAATGTGATAATGGATGATTTCAAGTACTTAGGTCTTTTCAATTATTGGGCCGAGGGTCCGGTCCCTCCAAAAGTCAAGGAAATGCCTTGAGCCCCTTTAATCTTCAAATTCCTTAGCACTTTGGGGAAATTAGTGAAAGCTTTAGGGAAAAAGTGAGATGGGAAGTTAATGATTTTGACTTTGCTTTCTGTGACATGCTTCTAGTGTATCATCTTCCTTTGCAATTTGTGATGAAAGTAAAAGATTAAACACATTTAGCACTTATCATTCGCCACATGAAACTTTGACATATCACTACCTATCTACTTTACTCTACCATTTTCTCTTCTTTATTAGGGTGCATTTAGGTGGCAAACCCTTATCAATCTTCTTTTCTTTACATGGAAAATCTATCTATTTCTACACTTGTTACATCCAGAGGCTTCAGATTAAGTTGGTGAGCACCTTTTATTAACTCTACCTATCTACTTATCTGCCAAAGATTAAATACATTGTGAGATATTTATTCTCTATTCTACAACATGAAATTGAAAAAATGAATGAGTCAAGTTTAAAACGGTTTGACTCTTCATAAATTGTAGCAAAAGTTTGACAAGCTACACACAATTGCTTTATTACAAAAATGAAATAGTAGTGGCATTTGGTTACACACTTTCCTTGGTCTATTTTTTGCTTAGAGGTTCATTTCTTTCATTTTCTTGACCAATTTATTCTTTTTACCCTTTGATTTTTCTTTTAGGGTATACCCTCTTTACATTTTTAAATTTTTTTTGATTTTTTGATAATATGGAAAACCTTTGCAACAAGAAAAGGTATGAACATATTACATAGCCCATCAAGTCAATCATGAAATATGACACCTATTGGTATAGAAGTCTATGACCACAAGCAAAAAATCGCAACAACTCATAGAATATATCCAACTAAGTAAGGAAGAGTTTTTTGCTCTCAAGGCTCTTCGCAATAATGAGAACATTGTGGTTCTTAAAGCTGACAAGGGAGGTGCTGTCGTCGTTCTTGATAAAGATGATTATATTAGAAAAATGAATGAACATCTAGATTGTAGCAGCTACAAGAAGCTTAACTACAACCCCATGCCCAAGGTATTAAGAGAAGTTAAGAAAGCTATAAAAAATTCTGGATTGGACAACAGGCTAAAAAAGAAATTGACCCCGTCTTGTGAAGTCATGCCAAGAATTTATGGATTACCCAAAATTCATAAAGAAGGAATCCCCCTAAGACTGATTGTTAATACCATAGGATCCCCTACTTATGAACTAGCAAAATATGTAGCTAAGATCCTAAAACCTCTCGTTGGAAATACTGACTCTTTCATCAAGGACTCAGGCGATTTTGTCAAGCTCATTAAGAATCAAAAGGTTAAAGAAAGTGACATATTGGTTAGTTTCGATGTGGTATCTCTTTTCACAAAAATCCCTTTAGATGAGGCAATCCAGGTCATTAAAGATGTCACTGATCCTGAAACAGCCAAGCTTGCTGAGATTTGCCTTCGCTCCACGTTCTTTAGTTTTCAAGGAGAATTCTATGAACAAGTGTCAGGTGTCGCAATGGGATCTCCACTTTCCCCTATTGTCGCCAACTTATACATGGAACATTTTGAGAAAAAGGCCCTTGCTTCTTATCCCTTAAAACCTGACTGGTGGAAAAGGTTTGTGGACGACACCAACATAAAATGGGTCCACGGTAAAGAAAATCTTGAAGGATTTTTTAATCACCTCAATTCCATTTCCACAGAGATTAAGTTCACAATGGAGGTTGAAGAAAATAGGAGCATTTCGTTTTTGGACGTTCTGGTCACTAGGAATGAGGATGGAACTCTTGGGCACCAGGTGTTTAGAAAGAAAACCCGTACAGATAGCTATCTCCATGCTGAGTCCTACCATCATCCAGCTCAAAAGTTTGGTGTTCTTAATACCCTAGCTGTCAGAGCCATGAGGATTTCTGACACCAAACACCTGAATGATGAAATCAATCACCTTTCAACCATTTTCAGAGATTTAGGTTATAAAGATAGGGATATCAAAAAAGCCCTGGAAAGAGCTAAGGGTTCAGTCTTACCTCGTATTCGCCAAGAAAATCAAGAAAATATGGGAAGAGTTGTTCTTTCATACATTAAGGGGGTTACTGATAAAATAGCCAAGCTCCTGAGGAAGAATGATATTTTCGCTCAATTTTCGGCGTTAGGCACTATTAGGCAAAAGATGCGATCAGTTAAGGACGACATAAACCCAGAACAACTTAAAGGAGTATACAAGATCGACTGTTCATGCGGAAAGAGTTATATAGGTGAGACTGGACGTTCACTTCAGAAAAGACTTAAGGAGCATGGAGCCGATATCAAGTACGAACGATCACGCACCTCAGCCCTTGCAGAACACTCCTCTAAAACCAAGCATCAAATTCGTCTGGAAGATGCAACAATCATTGCGAAAGAAGAGCACTATCAAAGAAGAAAAATAAGAGAGGCCCTTGAAATTATAAAGCATCCAGATAATCTTAATAGGGATGGTGGAGTTGAAATTAGTGACACTTGGAGACCTCTTCTTCGACAGATCTGCTCCTCCAAAAACACCCTCCATTGAGGTATAGTTTTCAGGTCTATAACCCCAGGTATGGTCCTCCTCCTTTGGTTTCTAGTTTAGTTTTAGTTTTAAATGAACAAAAAAATTCTAATAATTATCCCTAGTAATTAATTTTTATTATTGTGTTATAATAAAAGTTAATTAATTAATCGATAATCATTAGGATTTTATGCTTTATTCCCTAAATATGCATATAACTTTTTCCCTATATAAGTTTTTTAGTTTATTAAATTAAGCATTGTCCTCTAAATAAAAATAAACCTTTTATGTTAATTTTATAATAAAAGTAGATACATAAAAAATTACAATGGTATATTTAATAAAATAGATATATCCTTTTAATTGATTTATGTATTTATTTTTAGTTTGACCTTAATTAGGTTATCCAATAAGAAGTCACCATAATAAGTCACCTCTAGGTCTTTTAATTCTTAGTATACTTTTATCTTGATTAGTATTTAGTACTCTTATGAAATTAGATCTTTATATTAAAAAATTTAATTTATTTTTATTTTTAAAATATAATTAGATATATAACAAATTAAAATTAAGGTTTTTAAATAAAATTGGATATATAATAAATTAAAATGATATAGTAACTAATTATATCCTTTTAATTCAATTATATATTTATATTTTATTTAGTCCTTTGTTTAATTAACTAATAATAGTTCACCTTAAATAATTTTTAATTTTAGTAAATATTTTTTCTTATTAATTACTTTCTAGGCTTTAAAAATATAAATTAGAAACTTTATTAGTTTATTTAGATCTTTATCCTTGTAGGAATCTCCTTTTCTAGATTTGATATTCTTTAAATGAACCTTATAACTTAGATTATTAACCTTGATAAAATAATTTTTTTTTATTGAATTAGGATTATAATATATATATAAGATAAATTATTAAATATATAGAAATTATAAACTCTGGTTGGCTCTTTTCTAGAAAAGCTTCCTCTACCTATATTAATGGACTTAGTCTTTTTCTCAATTTCTTCATTCAAAAAAGTCCTGATGATGGATCCCCGTTGGGATTCGAAACGTCAACACTTGTTTTCAGCAATGTGGATAATCTGGAACGTTTTTTAAAAAATGATCACCACATGAGTTTAAAACAAAAAATATCCAAGGTTGCAATGAACCCCATACGTAGTGATGAACCTCATGGGAATTTTAGTGCACAGAGAACACCACCCTAAAAATTATTTACTCTTGATCTATTTAGAATAACCTAAGATGTGTTAAATATTTTAATAAGAAACTAGATTTGTAATTATAAAATATAAAACTATAACTTAAATTTGTGATTTTATTTTGTATTTTTTTCTTATGTATATAGAGAAATATTAAACCAAGTTTGGAGTTAAGAAAATAAACCATAACATAAAGAACAATATCTCCTTCCAAAAATGTCTCCATATTAAAATGACATTCACTTTCTTGTATACCAAGACTATTGTTCTTCATATACAGTTTCTGATAACCATGCAATTGACGCTCTGATATGTAGATGAACTTGGAGTAAACTCTATTTTTGTTAATAAAAATTATCTTTATTTACATCTATGCTAGATAGATTGTACTTGAATGTATTTAAAATATCTTAATTGAGTTACATGCTCATTTCATGCATGTTTCAGAGGATTATTAATCACCAAAGGATTTTCACCCACAATTTCCTATTTCAATATCTATAACAATTTTTTTATATATGTGAATAGATTATGTTGGTTTACATATATGTTTTCACCCCCAATTGCCTATTTTGAAATCTATAACAAAATTTTCTGCTTGATAACTCTTATCATCAATATCTTTGAAACCTCCACGACCTGCTTCCACGGAAGCAAAATTTTCCTTTCATTCCTTCATAATGGTTCCTTCTCTGCAACATCTTATTTCTTCTAGGCTACTCTTTCCTATGCTATTGCCTTCTTATTTCTTCTAGGCTACTCTTTCCTATGTTATTTCCTACTCTGTTATGACGTCCATATTGTCTACAAACCATCCAAATTTCCCATCTTATACAACAATTTCTACCAATAACCACTCAATTTACTCTCCAATTTTTGAAACAGCCACCCATGTTGGGGAGATCACATTGTAAAATCAAATGTTCCTCTGGATTTTTTAAAGGGTTCATAAACAAAACAGAAAACAAGAAAGTCAATATTGTGGTATAATAACTGATTTTTGAATCATTATGACAAACAAAACATAACATTATCTCACACAGTATATCTAATGCTATAATAATCTAAGATTATAACAAATTTTTGAATCATGATAACTAGGTGAAAACCAAAACTAAGTTGTAGCCACAAGCAAAAAATCACAACAACTCACAGAATATATCCAAGGTTGCAATGAACCCCATACATAGTGATGAATCTCATGAGAACTTTAGTGTACATAGAACACCACCCTAAAAATTATATACTCTTGATATATTTAGAATAACCTAAGATGTGTAAAATATTTTAATAATAAACTAGAATTGTAATTATAAAATACAAAACTATAACTTAAATTTGTGAATTTACTTTGTATTTTTTTTCTTATGTATATAGAGAAATATTAAACCAAGTTTGGAGTTAAGAAAATAAACCGGTTGACGGGCAAAATTGTACTGCCGACAACAAGGGGGTCTCCCTGGTGAAAGGTCCCAATTAGACCTCACACTGTTTGGGATAGGAGCCCCATCCAGTATGTGGGCTCGGCTGCCGCCATGATTGTTTCCACTCTTGGTTGTTGGATGAGAAGATGATGGAGCAGAGGCGAAGATGAAATGACCAATTAGCAAAGAAAAATCAGCCCAAGATTAACGAACCATAAACAAAGATGCAAGCAAGTCTAAGCAGCAAAAATAAAAGGGGGATGTGCCGTAACTGGGATCAGTGAGCCGAAAACCAGTCAAACATATATGAAAGAAAACACGCCATAATTTAACTGCAAATTAGTTCACAATAGACTACCATCGTGGCAAGGACAAATAAACACTAACCCAAAGCAGACATACATACAACCATTGAGAAATAGTTCACAACCGATGACATGCATGAAAGAAAACGTACAACACAATGAAGTACTAGACAACTAGTACTATCACCACAATCAAGCACGTGAATCAATGCTGAAAATGAGAATATATTATTAATGCTGCTGCAACGTCAAATACATGTTTACAACTCGTCGAAACCCAATAGTGGAACATGGGCTATTTATCTCAATGCATGATACAAAACCCTAGCCTCGCTACCTCTCTCTAATTGATACCAAGAGTTGAGTGCCTTTAGCTCTCTTGCAACAATTCCTCTACCATATTGGCTTTCATTGTCGAGCTAAAAGTCCCTGAATCCTTTCTCAAAGTTGTACATATAGGCTGAGATGACCCTTGAGTTGCCCCCTTGACTCTTGGTCTTCCATACTGTTGGGCTGGTTTGCGACTTGGGCCATTTGTGACACTGCCGACCTTGGGCGTCCGTGCCTGCGACCTTGGTCAATGCATGCCTACTGCGCGGCCTTGAACAAATCTATGACACCGCAGCCTTGAACAAATACGCGACCTACGACCTTGGGCAATCTGGAGCACGGGAGACCTTGAGCAAGTCGTGACCCTTGCGACCTTAAGCAAATTGCGACTGCGACCTTGAACAAATACACGTCCACGCAACCTTAGGAAATTGCCGACAGTGACCTTGAGCAAGTCGAGACCTACGACCTTGAGCAAATTGTGGCTATGGACTTCGGCAAATTTGCGACCTTCTCGTTCGCCATGAGATTTATTTTCCTTCATCTCTGTCTCGTGAAAGTGACTAAGTACCTTTGCGATTATTTCGAGATTTGAAAGGATCCACCTTTCCTGCCAGAGAATACCCTAGCTTCGGCTCCACACACCGACCGCCTCTACCTACAAACAATGTAACATGGGTCACATGTCTTCCAAGATATCGATGCTAAAGCTCATTTAGTTAGTTGAAGTAATGATTTAGAAAATAATAAACTTAGACCCCTGGGTGGTCAAGTGTTCTCAAATTGTAGACATGTAGATTTCCACTGCAATCACCGGTTACTAGGCAGTCTCCATCTACTCCTATGGAGGCTCTACTAATAGCTAATGAAGGAAAAATTTGACCTAGATCATAGATTTCTTTGCCTCCAGCTGTTTCTTGATAGGATCCCCACTTATCTCTGGATATACGACACCAAGTGTGTCTTTGCAATAAATATTAGTTGATTTAGAATCCAATGCAGGGGCTTCACGATGAATCCCTTTTGTGTCCATCCTTAAGACAAAATCCCATGGCCTTATTGTACCATCTGTAGATCCTGTCACAAAAATACCTTCTGCTGGTGTCATTTCCCATGGAACGTAATGAGTTTCCGGCTTCTAGCTTTTGATTTGGTAGAAGATTAGAAATATCCCAACTACAGGCATTATGCGAAAAGTATGCCCAGACCCTGCTAAGTTATATGCCACAGGGAAACTCGAATGAACTTTCTCAGCGGTTACCCCATGGTACTCATGTGGTGTTGGCTTGGGAAATGTTCGAGCATAGAAAAGAGTTCCTTGCATGAATATTCGAACATCACCATTGCCAACAGTAGTTGTTAAGGCATAAAAGGTTGTGATGTTCCTATTGGCAGGCCTGCAGATGCAGAAGATATAGACACAAATGCGCTTTCTTTTTACTACCAAGACTCACAAGCCTTCCTTCAATTGCCAAGGTTCCTATTTGTGATTTGTGAAATCGTTGTGGCTAAACTAGTTTTAGTAGCTAATGTTCCATTTCGCCAGTCCCAAAGACAAAGAAAGCCATCATGAGGAAAACCAAAAAATACAAGATGCTTCCCATTTGGTGAAAACTCCACACATGAAACTCTATATTTATGTGCTTTCAACTCAACAATACAAGAGCCAGTCAAAGAATCCCAAATTATTGCAGCTATTTTATGCCCTAACTCTCCAGCTGCATTAAACTTGGTCCCATTGCGTGAATATGCTAGGAAAGTTAATGCCTTTGGGGTTCTAGAGGCCAACAGGAACCGAACTTTGCGATTTGCGTCAACATTGTACACGACAATGACATAATTAGCAATATAGGCAAAATCTCCATTTGAAACATTGGAAGCAAAGCCACTACATTTTCTTGTTGTCAAAACTATAACCTTCTCCAATTCAAGCTTCCCACAAGGATCAAATCTCTGGGATTTCTTCTTTAAAAGCCTCATTCTGAACTATGAGGATCTTACTCAGACATGACTTGCGTGAGCCGTGTTGTAAAGAAGATGCGATGTGACCGTCCTCCTATCTGGATAAAATAGTTAGCGCCTATGCACACTACGCAAGAAAAAAGGACATTGGTGAGGGGCGAAAATGGTCACCATAAGCTCATTGGTGAGGGTCAAAAGAGCCTTCATCACCAAAAACTGAACGTCACCAAAGGTGGCGTCGCCGAAAGTATAGGTGTTGTGGTGACATTCAAAGTCCGTCACCAATAATGATTTATAGTGACGGATAGTGACCGTCACCATTGCATATGAGCAATGGTGATGGACAATAGCCTCCGTCACCAAAAAATTGAACGTCACCAAAGGTGGTGTCGCCGAAAGTATAGGTGTTGTGGTGACATTCAAGGTCCGTCACCAATAATGATTTATAGTGACGGATAGTGACCGTCACCATTTCATATGAGCAATGGTGACGGACAATAGCCTCCGTCACCAAAAAAATGAACGTCACCAAAGGTGGCGTCGCCGAAAGTATGTGTTGTGGTGACATTCAAGGTCCGTCACGAATATTGATTATAATGACGGATAGTGACCGTCACCATTTCATATGAACAGTGACGATTTTTTGTGATGGACCTTTCATGGCCGTCACTATTGGTGCATATATATGGCGACGTTCATTGACCGTCACCATAAACTCATTGGTGACATCAAGGTCCGTCACGAATAATAACTATAATGATAAACAGTGACCCTCACCATTTCATATCAACAAAAACGATTTACGGTGACGGACCTTTAATATTCGTCACTATTGGTGCGTATATATGGTGGCATTCGTTGACCGTCACCATTTCATATTTTGGTGAGGGTCGAAAAATGTCACCATAAACTCATTGGTGATGGTCAAAAGAGCATCTGTCACCAAAAATTGATCTTCGTCATTCCCTATATATGAATATCAGGGCACGATGGAATCGAACCACCAACCTCCTGCTTGTAAAGCAGGTGCTCTTCCATTGAGCTAACACCCTTTAAAGAATTAGACTTTAAACTAGCAATTGCCCCTAAAGGTGCAAAGATACACCAAAGGAATAAGAACCAGGAAAACTGAAAGAACTCAGTGTCCTTGCTCCTATTTTTATTCTATGACACTCTACAAAGTATGATCTTGATCTATGACGTATTTGTACCGAGTGGTTCTAATTTAATAGTGAATGTTATATTGGATCAAATAAATGAATAACTTAGAGGCCTTGCGGGCTAATTTTTAATCCTTACACCAAAATCTCTTAATATTCAAGTCTATGGAACAACTCGTTCAAAGTTCAAACTGAAGTAGATTTTAAATGGAAAGCCTAAAACCAACTAAGTAGTTTACAAGTTAACATTTTGGATATAAATTATGTTCAATTTATATGACAAGTTATGCCATAACCTTGAAACTAGTTTCTTAGCTAAAAGACTTTCTTAAGTCAACAATGACAAAGAAACATAGTCATGGCAAGCAAAATTCTCTTATTTTTTCTAATGAGGGTGCATGTAACTTGATAGAGGTTGTATGAAAGTATCAAACCATAAACAATTTCACTAAAACATGGAAATGACAAAGTCTTGTTAAGCAACAAAGGTTTAGTTGAATATATGGAAAGCATCGAGCTAAATGATATAATTAAACTAAAAGTAACTGTAAAAAAATGAAATTGCCATAATATACATCGCATCAGCGTATGACTTTGCATCAATGTATTGAATTAATATGACTTCAAATTTTGAAATTTTCCTGCAAGATAACATTTATCATTAAAAAATCTGATCAAACATGAAGTAATCTCATGAATCCTTCAGATTTATATTGCAATATCCATCTCAGATCGATAGATCCAGAATCTTAAATATTCTTATAACTAGCAATTGCACCAAGAGGTGCAAAGGAACGTCGCAACATGGATAAGAGAAGTGGGGAGATTGTATAAAGAAATAATCAAGCGAAATATACTAAAAATGAAATACAACCCATGTGAGGCTAATTTAAATTCAATTGTTGTGAATTTTCAAGTGAAAGAAAGTTTGTAACTGGTGTCCGACAAGCAGGACTCACAAAAATTGTTATAGAGAAGAACTTGGAAGGGAAATTGAGGTTTGAGGTTTGATGATGTTGATGAAGCACATATTTTACTTGGTGAAAGTGGCCACTGCAAGGATTATTGGGGTTCAGGCTTCTATAGGCAGGATAATACTTTTGAGCTTGAAACAACTTTGCACAATATAGCTTTCAGTTCAAATGGGTGCAAATACATATAAATCGAGCAATTTGAGACCTTTAAATGTATGGTCAGAAGAAACAACTCTAGAATCTGTGCAAATGCTTCTAAACTCTATTTTAAAAGAGGAAATTAATTTGATCCTTGAAGGAAACTTGTTTGGACCAGACATTGGTGAGTTGATAAGCAGCTCAAACAATTGGGCAGAGATTATTATGTGGTGTATTTTCAAAGGACTCAAAGAGTCATTACCTTCTAAATGGCTATATATTTTGGGAGATGGGTTTGAAAATACAAGTAAGAAGAATCAGCCAACGTCTGAACAATCGGGTGAATTTGAGAAAAAACACCAAAGATCTGCCAATTTTGTTGAATGCCTCTGAGCAATGTGGTTTATTGTTTGCTGTCAATTCCTCCTCAGTCATGGATTGCAGGCCTGCACAAAATAAGAATATTCTTATGATTGGTGTCTGTTCTGAAGTGAATAATTTAAAACAATATACTCATAACCTAGCACAAAATACAGATTCAACAGAAGTAAATACAGAAAACAAGAATAGTGGAAATGATGATTTTGGATTTCCAACCGAAGGAGCATATAAGGGCGAGGATGAAGTGCTTTGAAATTTCAGTGGGCAGAGGAGACAGAAAGGATGGGCTGCAGCAAGTTTTTGGAGTCTCGGGATAGAAGAGAAGGGAAAAGAGGCAAACTTCAAGTTCAAAGCACAAAGTAATGACCCCTGGAAGGAGAGATTTTGATTCTCTTGTTCAATCTCAGCAGGAAGTAAGCAATGCCTTTGGTCAAGTCAACATTCAATTGTCGGATTCTCTATGGGATGTAGGTGATGGCATTAGCCAAGAGAAGCAGCTGGACATGGTTTCACATGAATATATCCTTTCTTCATGAATGCAATGATTATCGGAATTATGTTCAAATAAAAGAGATGAGAACAGTGTGCAAGAGGCTTTAAAATGTTTGATATGCAAAGAATAGAATATTCAAAATAGTACACATCATATGAGGAGGAGACCTTTAAATCAAGCAATTTGAGACCTTTAAATGTATGGTCAAAAGAAACAACTCCAGAATCTGTGCAAATGCTTCTAAACTCTATTTGAAAAGAGGAAATTAATTTGATCCTTGAAGGAAACTTGTTTGGACCAGACATTGGTGAGTTGATAAGCAACTCAAACAATTGGGCAGAGATTATTATGTGGTGTATTTTCAAAGGGCTCAAAGATTCATTACCTTCTAGATGGCTATATATTTTGGGAGATGGGTTTGAAAATATAGGTAAGAAGAATCAGCCAACGTCTGAACAGTTGGGTGAATTTAGAAAAAACACCAAAGATCTGCCAATTTTGTTCAATGCCTCTGAGCAATGTGGTTTATTGTTTGCTGTCAATTCGTCCTCAGTCATGGATTGCAGGCTTGCACAAAATAAAAATATTCTTATGATTGGTCTCTGTTCTGAAGTGAATAATTTAAAACAATATACTCATAACCTAGCACAAAATACAGATTCAACAGAAGTAAATACGAAAAACAAGAATAGTGGAAATGATGATTTTGGATTTCAAACTAAAGGAGCATATAAGGGCGAGGATGAAGTGCTTTTGAAATTTCAGTGGGCAGAGGAGACAGAAAGGATGGACTGCAGCAAGTTTTTGGAGTCTCGTGATAGAAGAGAAGGGAAAAGAGGCAAACTTCAAGTTCAAAGCATAGAGTAATGACCCCTGGAAGGAGAGATTTTGATTCTCTTGTTCAATCTCAGCAGGAAGTAAGCAATGCCTTTGGTCAAGTCGACATTCAATTGTCAGATTATCTATGGGATGTAGGTGATGGCATTAGCCAAGAGAAGCAGCTGGATAGGGTTTCACATGAATATATCATTTCTTCATGAATGCAATGATTATCGGAATTATGTTCAAATAAAAGAGATGAGAACAGTGTGCAAGTGGCTTTATAATGTTTGATATGCAAAGAATAGAATATTCAAAATAGTACATCATATGAGGAGGAGACCTTTAAATCAAGCAATTTGAGACCTTTAAATAGGTGCAAATACATATAAATCAAGCAATTTGAGACCTTTAAATGTATGGTGAGAAGCAACAACTCCAGAATCTATGCAAATGCTTCTAAACTCTCAATTTAGACTGCTCATGTGCTTACCAAATGAAAATCTCTGACCAAAATTCTAGTTAACAGGCACAATGAAAATAATTAGTTGTTGAAAGATTCAAGATCTGTTTATAAAAATGTCATGGAAGAGGAGTTTGCAAGCAGAGATGTGGAAATGGTGAACGATAATGAGTGTGTTTGGAAAAAAAAACTCCTAAGTATGCCTAGGTAAGTGTTACAAAGTTGTCATCAACAACCTTGAGTCAGAGAGAAGAGGAGTCTTCTATGTTACCATGGACTAGTGAAAATATGGCACATACATGTAACCATAAACTAGCTTCTTATATGGAGAAAGCTGAGATAATTTACATGGGCAGTGTAACAACTCGATTTATGGCCTCTCAAGTTCAAGAACCAGAGGATATTTCAAGGCTACATTGTTTCCCTCAAGACAACTTCAGTGAGTACTATATTATACAATAAAGACATTACTGAGCCAAGTAAAGCTAATTGTGCACCAAAAAAGGTGTTATCTGCAATACAAGCACGTGAATTAAAAGAAGGTGGCCATTCTTCTCCACACAAATGAAAAACATCACTTGAAAAACATTTGTCTGTTGGAAGTGCATTCTGTGTAATAACATGTACTTCTAATTACCCAAGTTATGAGGAAGTGGCAACACAGACACTGCATGTTTTTCTTCTTGCCAACTTACAAGTTGAAAAGGCATGTGAACAAGCCACTCACTATCATAATAGTGGATCACAAATTAGGAAATCACTTGGCACTGATATTTTTACTCTTGAAAATGTCCAGGATCCGAATGTTTCATTATTGACAGATTCTAAGAAGTTTGACAAATCTGTCATTGCTAATTTGAGTGAAAGTGATGCACTGAAAAAATCAGAGACTAAAAAAGTTTCTACTTCAATAGAACCTTTACCTTTCCACAAGGTGAGCTATTACAAGTCTTAATTATTTGATCAATAAATATCTAACACCCAAGCATAGTAGAACTCTGTTGGAACATGAATTTTAGCTCTACAATCTCTTTAGTTTCGTAATCGGTCATTGCTAATTTGAGTGAATGTGATGCAGTGAAAAACTCAGAGACTAAAAATCAGTGTTACACGGGGACTCGTTCCCCCCCCCCCTCCCCGCGATTCGGGGTCTTGGGGACTTCTAGGGGACTTTTCCTGACGCTCCCAATTTTCGAAAATTTGGAGGGGACGTCGAGGGGGACGTTTCCCCATCTGGAGGGGTCGAGGAGGCGTGAGGGGACAGGAGGGGGCGTGAAGGGGGCGTGAGGGGATGGCTGGGGCAATAGATATTCTCATTTAATTCTCTATCAAATATTTTAATCAGTTACAATTAGCACCATATCCATTTACATTGTACTTTAATCTGTGAGTAGTAGATTGAATATTGGGAACTACTAAAGTATTTCTGGAGAGCTCGACTTACGACTAGACCTTCATTGTGATGTCAGTTGAACAGAACGATGTTTTTTTTATTGGTTTCTTTCTCTAGCTCCGTTTGCTTGCTTCTTTCCAATAACCTCTTCAGATATAATAGCCTTTAATTTCACTAAAGCTGTAATTGGAGGATAATTTATTATATCTCACTCTTAAGATAATTTTAGGTGAGAGAAATAGTAGCGGAAACCAAACCTTATAGTGGAATGTCATACTTATGGTTGAGGCATGCGAAAGCAACAGTGTACAGAATGTTGAAAAGTGCACAGAACCCAATCAATGCTCCAATTCCAGTCCAATAAAATTTAACTTCAGCAAATAATCCATGAGAATCTAGGATAGCACGTCCAAGTGTTTCAATGGAGCTGTTACTGACAGGATGCACAAAGATGAAATATTTAGAGGAAAGGAAATATTCAATATTTCTTTCCTTCGATTATGATTATAGGACACTCTATCAGTACATGATAACACATACTTTCTCCCATCTAGGAGCTAGAAATCCATTCACCACTCTGGTGTTTTGGCCATAGGACACCAGTGAGCACCAATATGCCCAAATCCACCAGCTAGGTATGTTCTCTGTTCTAGAAACATGAATAAAAGGAACCATTTTTTCAATTTTGTAACCCAAGTTCTAGTTGAAAAGCTCAATATTAGTATAAAGTATATTTCTTTGGAGTAAATAACTATCTTTACTCCCGTTTAATAATTTGGGCATTATCAGATTCCAATTATTCTGGAGTAAAACAAATGCATATCATAATTTTGGAAAAAAATATTAAGCAAATTAAGCTGACGGTAAATTAGACACACAAGATAAGGAAAATAACATCATCATAATCTCAGGAATCTGAAGACAAAAAATAAATTCCTGAATTTTGGAAGAACAAACCTCTCAGCCCTTGCTTTCCTCTTTTCTTCTTCCGATATTTTTGCTTCTCCTATTCCAGAAGAGGTAGGTTTTGGAGTACCATTTGCTAACTCACCAAATCTGTCAATAAAACATACCCAAAGGTAATTCCTGTCAATTAAGAGATTAAACATATTGACTGATAAGATTGGGGACCATGTGCACTGACCATTCAATACAGAAATTACTTCCATAGCTACTAATCACTTTAAATATTAGCACCAGAACTGACAGTCCACCAAACTTAAAACACCATTATGACCAAACATTGTTTAAAATAAAATACAGCATATATTTAACATAGATGATGAACATTTAAGTTAAACAAACATAAGCCTTGAAAATTCCAGAATCCCTAGAACCTAAATCATACAACAAGATTTTTCCACCAATCCGAAGGGTGGCATTCCAGGTCTGCAGCAGTAATTAGTGCCAGAACAAAAGGCTAATCATATATACTATACAGAGATTATCCACTGCACTCCATGCCTTCGAGGACCAACCATTTCTGCTAGCTACAGTATCAGTATGCGTCTTGAGAATGATTTGTCATGATCTGTCACGCATGAGGTGTTGCCCTCTGACTGAAGAATCAATGTAAACAGGGTTGTCATAGTATCCAAAACGTTACAGGAGCCTCACTGGTTCATGGATAATCCTCACGGCCAAAAACAAATTTTGATAGATTCTCCAATGATATTAACTGAGATCAGAATTTTTACATTGTGATCAGGATTTAGTTATAGAGATCATATGCTGTATAGAATTCTGGTTTTGTTCAACACTACCAGTGGTTGCATCACGTTTTGAATGGGTTACATTCTTTCAACGATTGTGATTTGTAACCTTTCTTGTTGGGTTGAAGATCCACATGTGTCCTCGTAGTTGGGAGGTAGTGTGTGGCACTTGCAGAGGCAAGATTGACTCTGATAACCATTACCTTGGAGGAAGATAAATGGTCCAGGATTCATGTTGGGACCTCTCAAGGGAATATCAACTCCAACACTTTGTATGACTGATAGTTACTAGACTCTGATAACCATTACTTTAGAGAAAGATAAACAGTCCAGGATTCATGTTGGGACCTCTCAAAGGAATATCAACTCCAACACTTAGTATTCCTGATAAGTCATTGAAGTGGAAGTTGGATTCACAATCACTGCATGGTGCCTTCATAACCAATGCCAAAGTTAATTTGGGCTGCCATGATATGTAATACATTTTTATTTGGGAACTGAAATAGGTCAACATGGAGTCAAGATCTGAAACACTTATTCACATTTGCTGGAGAAGGAAAATATGGAAGTCAAACTGCCAACCAAAAATGGAAGCTCATAAATAGCCTCAAAGTTGTTTTGTCTAGGATTATATATAAGTCAAACTGCCAACCAAAACTAAAACTGGTAGCTCATGTATAGTATCAAAGGTGGCTTATTTAACTGTTTAATGCCTTCTTAACGTTCCAAAGTTTTCTACAGTTTCAATAGTTCCAAAAGTATAGTTGGGCATAAATTTGAAAGGAAACATGTCTCACTGGCTCTTGACCCTCAAGTCTGTGCATGGAGATTGAATTTCAAAGATTGTAGATGAATGAAAATAAAGCTTATGTTGTGTAGTGGCATTATGGCTTCTGTGTTATTTAAATTTCTGCTATGCGTAAATAATTGATTTGCTTCCAGAATTTGTGCACTGACTATTTGCGATGGTTATCGTAGGTGTGGGTCAAGTGAATCTAACTTGAACTGACCAGTAAACTCATATAACCATATAACCTATGATGGAGGTTTAACAAGACCATTTTCAAATTTCAACAATGCTATCATGCCAATCAGGTGATTTTATAGCATTTTCTTATTTAGCTATACTGCACCAACATAATTATTCAAAAAAGGGTTACCACAGCTCTGAATCAAGAGAAGCTACTTAAACTGGACCAGTAAATTCCATGTAAACATAATCTCTGAATGAGGTTCAATAGGACCATTTTCCAATTTCAACCATGCTATCATGTCAATCAAGTGCTTTTATAGCATTTCTTGTACTGCAGAAACATAATGATTCAAAATAGAAATCATCAAAAGGCTTTTTATAACACAGTAAAGCTTAAGGAAAAAAATGCTACCATATATTTCTAGATTTTCAATCAAACATGGTAATATAAAATTCAGGCTTCAACAAATACTTTGGGTCTTAAAGCTTCATACTATGTATACCTAATGCCATACATTGGTGTATTCCGCTCGAATCTGAGGAACTCCAATATTGGAAATGCTAACTTACACTGCTTCATTTAACACCCATTGTTTAAAAAAAAAATACAATAAGGCAAGAAGAGACTATAAAAGGCAAGGTAGGGTGTCTCCAAGAAGTCCAAAAGTCCACTCGGGGAAATTATTGCCATATCAATATATTTCCATTGCCAAATATTCGTTTTGTCCTGATATATAAATTATCACCAACCTCATCAGATCAGTAACTTGGATAATTCTGCCACAAAATTGTTACGCCAGCGGCACAAATATAGGAAGGGACTTCAAGCTAATAGCCTTATTCTCATTTTGTTTCTCAAAATCTCTCTAAGTATCAAAAGAGTCATAAAATTCATCTTATAACAATTCAAGAAAGGAGAAGCTTTCACTTGTCTCTCCTGTACTTTTAGATCCCAGAATCAAAGGTTTTGATAAACCCTATAGATCTGGATTATAGAAGAATCTGAAGAGAATAAAGGCCTCGAGGACAATAGCAAATGGCAATTGAAACAACTTAACCATCCTCATATCTTGGTAAAATATTTTAAAACAACATTTTGCGCACTACATATGGTTAAAAAGTATCACATTCTAGGGGCATGGCATGAAGTCTATCCTTTTCAAAAAGGTGAAAAAATATATATTTATGTTCTTCTGTAGTTACCATACAATAATATGAAAACTATACACATACCTTATTATGCTCTCAAAAGGTTTTCATGAGACAATCATAGGCCTAGAGAGCAATATACAACATCAGTTTTCTAATTTATAGTAGACAAACAGAGAAAAAAGATAGAATTTATGTTAATATCCATGGATAACCAATGCAGTTAACTGGCCTACTGAAAATCAGCATCCCAATGATTAGAGCATCCTTAATGCTATATTTGAATGTACACTAATTCATACAAAAGGATAAACTAAAGCAAATTAAAGTGAAAAGAGAGAAAATAGAGAAATGGATCGATAGGATTCGAAAATGCGGGTTCAAAACTATGGAGCACCATATAATGTTTGGATCCTAGTGGTAGCTTTTGAGAGGCTAGAGACTAGTTTAACATCATTCACTTTTGCTCCCCACAAAATAGGCTTTTGAATGCTTTCCACCTCACTTTCTCTGCCTGTCTTCATGTCTTGGCATTCCAGTGTCTGCAGGTACTAGATCACACTGATGGAGTCAACTGAGGTTTTATAAGAACCTATGAAGCAACAAGGCATGAGATAGTTTTGCAGTGCATTCATCAATATAAACTTACATATCACATAATAAATACAAATGTACATTGATAAGTCCATGGATGAAGGAAACACATTTGTTTAAGGTCTCTTGTTCCTACAAACTGGCTGAGGGTTTGGAGTTAGGAGGTGCCACAAACAGCTCTATTTCCCAAAGAAAAACTCTATTTGGTCGTGGAATTGCACATGTTTCATCCCATTGCACCTGTGATCGACAATAAGATGAGTGCCAGGAAGATTTAACCTTAAAAGATTGACAAAAAATGTCAAAAAGGATACATCAACATCTGGTACTTGTGAAATAAACATTTTGTTAATAGGAAAAATAAGTTGAATGAACCACCTAAAAAACCACTACAGTAGCTACAAGAACTAACTATGGTAAGCATACAGACCTAGTAAGTTGGACCAAAATATTCCCTTTGAGGATATTTTAATGGTGCTGTAAAGACCACTTACAAGCTCGGTTTCTCTATCCTCCACTTTGGCCACCTACTGTTTTCCTACAATATGAATATGGAAGTCTAGTGAAGTTGCCACCTCAAGCTCAAATTTACCAAGAGAATTCAATAAGGAGCTTTGTAACAATATGAATTAAAATCAAGCAATACGATGAACTACAAGAGGCCATCTAACTATAATTTATAAGGGGAGATATGATTTCTGAGGACCAAGAGAGAGTGCCACTTATTTGGGTGGCATAAGTAATCCTTGAGAAGGAGAGATGGGTGTTGTGTCCACTCAAAATGTTAGACGTTTAAAAGCTATAAACATAATTTATATTTAGAAAAGTATTACAATAAATGAAGAAATATTTACTAATATGTATGCACAATGTACATCAGAATTATAAAGGACTGATCACTCCTCATAATCAATGGTACTAGTCATTTTTTAAGGCACCCACCCCTTCCCTTATGTAGTTAAAAAAAATAATACAATAAGGCAAGAAGAGACTACAAAAGGCAGGGTAGGGTATCTCCTAGTCCAAAAGTCCACTATGGGAAATTATTGCCACATCAATATATTTCCATTGCCAAGTATTCCTTTTGTCCTGATGTAAATTATCACCAACCTCATCAGATCGGAAACTTGGATAATTCTGCCACAAAATTGTTGTGCCAGAGGCATAAATATAGTAAGGGACTTCAAGCTAATAGCCTTATTCTCATTTTGTTTCTCAAAATCTCTCTAATTCTCAAAAGAGTCATAAAAGTTACTTTATAACAATTCAAGAAAGGAGAAGCTTTAACTTGAAACAACTCAACCATCCTCAGATCTTGGAAAATTATTTTAAAATGACATTTGTGCACTACATAGCGTTAAAAAGTATCGCATTCCAGGGGCATGGCATGAAGTCTAACCTTTTCAAAAAGGTGAAAAAAATATATTTTTGTGCTTCTGCAGTTACCATACAATAAAATGAAAACAATACACATACCTTATTACGTTCTCAAAAGGCTTTCATCAGACAATCATAGGCATAGAGAGCAATATACAACATCAGTTTTCTAATTTATAGTAGACAAACAGAGAAAGAAGACATAATTTATGTTAATGTCCATGGATAACCAATACAGTTAACCGACCTACTGAAAATCAACATCTCAATGATTAGAGCATCCTTAATGCTATAGTTGAATGTATACTAATTCAGATAAAAGGTTAAATTAAAGCAAATTAAAGTGAAAAGAGAGAAAATAGAGAAATGACTCTATAGGATTCTGAAAATGTGGGTTTAAACCTATGGAGCACCATCTAATTTTTGGATCCTGGTGGTAGATTTTGAGAGGCTAGACCCTAGTTTAAAATCATTTAGTTTTTCTCCCCACAAAATAGGATTTTGAGTGCTTTCTACCTCACTTTTTATGCTTGTCTTCATGTCTTGGCATTGTAGTGTCTGCAGATACTAGATCACACTGATGGAGTCAACTGATGCTTTACAAGAACCTATGAAGCAACAAGGCATGAGATAGTTGTGCAGTGCATTCATAATTAAAAGCTTACATATCACATAATTAATAGAAATGTATACCAAGTATTAATAAGCCTGTCGATGAAGGAAACACATTTGTTAGAGGCCTCTTGTTCCTATAAAATGGCTGAGGGTTTATAGTAGGAGGCTCCACAAACAGCCCTATTTCCCAAGGAAAAACTATCTCTGGTCATGGAATTGCACATGTTTCATCCCATTGCACCTTTGATTGACAATACAATGAGTGCCAACAAGATTTTACCTTAAAAGATTGACAAAAAAATGTCAAAAAGGATACATAAACAACTGGTACTTTTGAAGTAAACATTTTATTAATAGGAAAAACAAGTTGAATGAACCACTTAAAAAACCACTCTAGTAGCTACAAGAACTAGCTATGGTAACCATACATACTTAGTAAGTTGGACCAAAAGATATCCCTTTGAGGATATTTTAATGGTGCTGTAAAGACCACTTACAATCCCAGCTTCTCTATCCTCCACTTTGGCCACCTATTGTTTTCCTACAATCTGAAAATCGAAATCTAGTGAAGCTGCCACCTCAAGTTCAAATTTACCAAGAGAAATCAATAAGGAGCTTTGTAACAATATGAATTAAAAGTAAGCAAGACGATGAACTATAAGGCCAGCTAACTAGACTTTATAAGGGGAGATTTGATTTCTGAGGACCAAGAGAGAGTGCCACCTAGTTGGGTGGCATAAGTAAGCCTTGAAAAGGAGAGATAGGTGTTAAGTCCACTCAAAATCTTAGTTTCAAAACTATAAACATAATTTGTATTTAGAAAAGTCTTACAATAAATGGAGATATATTTACTAATATGGCTGCACAATGTACATCAGAATTATAAAGGACTGATCACTCCTCATAATCAATGGTACTAGTCATTTTCAAGTCTGTTATATTTCTATTATGGCCTTGTGTATTGTGTCTTTGTTGTTATGAATCCATAGCTTAAATACAGTTTTAAAAATTGGCCCAGTCCAAACCAAAACCAGTCAAACTATCCAATTGGATAGGATTGGGGTCAAATCAACCACCAACCTAGACAAGTGGACCAATTTATACCAGTTTGGTACAAAATCGGTTCGCAGTGGTCTGGACTGACTGGCATTGTCCCGAACTAGTCAGGTCATAAAACCCTAACTCCTAAACCCTAAACCCTAAACTAAAAACCTAACTCCTAAAGCTAGCAATGCTTGCAATCAATGGTAATGTTAAATTCTTAAATTAAAGGGTAAAATCCTTTTACCTATATTTTTAACATCACCATTAATTGTTTCGAGAGGTTTGAGATTGCTTCCAACCTTATTGGACTTCATATAGAGAATATAGAATTTCACATCCCTTGGAGCAATCCTATATATATTATTATTAGCACTGTCATTCTCTCATCTTACGAACAATATCTCGGTCTTCTCTGATGTTTCTCAGGTTCATGGAAGGCTTATGAAGGCACAGTTTGGAGGTTTCTATCATGGTCTTAAATGAAAATATTATGATTTCTGTTTATTATGTATACTACTAGCTCAGATCTCTTGAGGCTAGTTTGGATTGATCTATGTGATCAAGTGCAGATCTCTGTGGTACTAATGCGGATCTCAAGATACAAGTTCAGATCTCAGTGGAATTAGTTCGATCCTCTGTTGAATTTCATATAAGCACAGTTTGGATATCTAACATCAGTCCTAAGGTATGTTACATTGTTTCTTGAATGATACTGTTACTATAAATTGCAAACTAGTCTGAGGCCTACTTCTAGGATTAAATAGTCTGAGGACCACTACATAGCTAGTGTGCTATTACAGCAGCCTGTGCCATCATTGAAGTGAAATATCTCTGTTTTATACACTCTACAGCACAATGGACCGTGTCTTGGATAAATCTAAGGTAGATGGCATATTCCACAGTTGCAATAGTCTAGATCTATATATTGGTTATAGTGGCACTATATCTAGACCGAGGGTATTTAAGTAACTGCCCAAGTGTATATGTATATGTCACAGCATGTGAGTAATTCTTATATTGGAACATAATGCAATGTGAATAAAATGCAACGTACTAAGTTATATAATATGAAGAAAGGACTGAACCTATAATTCAACAGATGTCCCAAAACTATGATGCTTCAGGCAATCTCGACTATACTGGGAAGGTAACTGACTGAGGTTACATATGATTAAGATGAGGACATATATGCTATAGTATGTCTGGTGAGAGTGAAAACATGATATGCAGTAGGTCATGGATCAGCAACACAAAGATGCATTAAGTATAAGACTGGAATGTGGATTGCTTTGGATAGGAGATAACTGTCTTGACATGATGAAATACAAGATGACATGACAGTAACTACCTTCACTTGATTACATGGGATGTTAGCAGTATGACTATACATGACAGTGACTCTTTTAGGACCATGATGGCTGTTGAACAGTGATTCTACATCAGCATATTGACAGCGACCTTCATTGGGCTTGCAGCGCAAGCATGTGTTGTTGGCCCTAGGTGGTGTGATGTATCACATCTCATTTTACCTATTTCTGCTGAACTCTCGATATTAATCGAATAATAAGAAGAATTGAGTATGGGTTTTCCCCCTTGTGGGGTTTTTCCCCGGTCTCCGACCTAAATTTTGGTGTCCTTATTCTCTCCGCTTTTCTTCTATTCGGTCCTTACTGTTACACTGCATTACCGTGATGTATATTGTTGATCATGATGGAATGATATGGATAATGAAAAATTCAAATGTTTGCATGCAACTCATCTTCAGCTAGATGTAATATTAAGCACTAAAAAAAACACATACCCAAGGGGTTTTGACCCCAAGACCTCCAAAATAAATTTTCCAGCTTTGTTGGAAATTCAATTTTACAGCAGTTCCAAGGCTTAAAGGTGGTCTAACTTGACTATATTTAAGTCTTTTAACCTCTCCACCCTTCAATCTAAGACTTAGAATTGTTCCAGCACTTTTGGGTGGCTTATCAAAGGACTTTCTTGCTGATTTTTGCATTTTCTGCAAAAATTACAAACCTATTAAAAGCAGGACAGTAAGGCTGCTATAATTCACCATTGTATAAATGGCTTTTGCATCATTCAATTTTTAAAAACTCCAGAATACAAAATAGGTTCTCTCCAAAGGTCCCTGGTTTTGGGGTTATGACAGATTATTTATGCAACCTTGCAACTGAACATTTGATCCCTTCTAAGAGGCCTTGTCCTCTTTTCAAATTTGGGTAACGAATCTCAATCTTCCTTGGCATTTTTATAATAAGGATTCCCTCCAGGAAATTAGAGGGAGCCTCAGGAGTCAGAATATCTACCTTGATCCCCCCGAAGTACATTTCCAACCACTTATCCACCTTTGCAATAATTTATGTGAAGGTGGTTTTGGGCCTTGGTCTCCTAGAGGAAATCCTTTTAGAAGTTGATGGATTAATCTAGACCCAGAAGCCAAATTATGGACAAGTTTATTTCAAGTGCAAATCTTGTTTTGACACTGGTGCCCTAGCTACATCTTTCCCTAAGCAGGTTTTTTGAGGCCACCCTTTCAGGGCACTGATTAAAAGGAATAAGAAATGCAAGCTCACTTCATGGAATGGTGCAAAACTACATCATCATATGGTTGGTTGAATGTCCTTAGGCAATGAGGATGGGATGGTGCACGAAGTTCCCCCGCACAGGTATAATCCTGGGCAGACCAAGGCAGTTCAACTCTACCAGCATAAGAGCACCAGACTCACTCAAACATCAATAAAATTCTTGATGGGGAGACCCTGCCACAAGGGAAATGTGTTGAAGTGAAGAATGGGAAAGAAAAGGCCCTCCAGTTTTAGAATATTTTTACCATTTGGAATCCAACATCTTCCTTTGATTTGGCAGCACCAATTTCTTTATCAGAAGGACAATCATTAGAAGAAACCATGAAGGATAACTTTCAGCAATCAGAATACTCTTAGATTTCAACAGTGTTCCATGGGGACACGTCCCCCAAGGTGAGGTGCATACACCCCACACTTCTCATGTCTCCCCTGATGTCTCCCCATCCCCCCTAAATTTCCACAAAATTTGAGGGTACTCCCACACATTCCCCCTGTGTGTCTCCCCGCACCTGCATCCCCCCATCCTAAAGTCTTGGTGTAACATTGGATTTCAAAAGTGTTGAGATCAAGCAAGTCATATTATGTATGTACACAGGCACACTTGGTATTGTCTTGTTTCTTTCACCCATCATGGACATTGGATAGTTGGGGTGTTGTTCTTGTAAATCTATGGAAATCTTTTCTAAGTGCTAGTTTGCAATAATTTGAAAATACCAGCCATTTTCAAAATGTGTATACATCCAGGATGTTTGTAGCCCCTACAAGAAGTTCAAGCTCCCAACTTTGCAGACCTATATGTAGTCATTTCAGCAGTTAATAACTTAAATTTGAATTTGTTTTTGTCTGAAAAGTGAAAGAGTTAAAGGTTAGATAAGTATGATCTGATTTGTGGTCCAATGATCTGGTTTCATTTAAGAATCTACAGTATGATGATGACCTAGAATACCACACATGCCTAATTACCTCAAGGAATGAAAGCTATGTTTTAATCTTGAAGCCAACCAAACAATGTTACAAAAAAATTTCAATGTAATATAAACTAGTAGATCAGAGATGCACCTCATCATAATACTCCCTCCTTAAAAGTTGGAATTATAATATTGGCACATTGGAACTTGCATACTCAACTATCTGAAAATGCTCACTACTGAAGTGGGATAGTTTAAGAACGTATCATACTGAGATGAAAACCCACTAGTGTAAGTTTTTATCACTGTTGTACATAGGTTCCCTGACACACATTATATCACTGACAATGATTGGCATCTCCAATATACTGATGACCAGGTTGCATTTGGTGGCCACATAAAATGAACTTAAATTTTGAGCTGTGAGCATGGAAAATCTAGGTAAAGTGTAAAATACCTGGCCTAATGCTTGGATTGAAAGATTTTGCAATAGCCTTCCTTCAGGTCTGCTGGCAGCGTCCTCCTTTGAGGAAAAGATATATCAGATATATTGAAATAAAATATGTGTCAGAACCCTGTAAAACAAGTATATTTCACATACAAAAACATAAACAAGCACATTGTAATCAAAATGTATTACTTCTTTGTGGAAACATCTAACATGGTTGACTTATAAGAAGAAATCAAGCCAATCTTAAGAAGTCAACATGATTATGAAACTGGTAACAGATTCAAGAAACAGAGGATATGAGACATTGAACAAGTAAATGGAATACTTCACTTCCTCTCGTATTTGAGGCAAGACAGATCGAACTGCAAAGTCTAAATATCCTGCTGCCTTAGGAAATATGTCGATTGTTTCTTTCTTGTTCTCTTGTAGTTGGAATAAATAAATTCCAGATCAGAAATGCTAATCAAAACAGAAAATATTGAAGAAATTAAACAGCTAAAAGGGATGAAAATGCATGAATAAATACAGATAGGCACAAAGTTTCCTGGTAAGGCAAAATCATTGAAAAATCATTTTAGTTACAGTTGAGATGTGGCAAACCAACCTTCTGTTACCTTTGGCTGGTATCCATCAACAAAAGCTTTTGGGATCAGCAAATATTTTGCTTGTGATAAAGACATCATAGACATCATGTGTAGAACAGATAACACCTCATACCAAGCACTTGATATTGCTGTTTCCTGAAAAGAAAAATATCCATGAGCTGTGATTTTCAATGAAAACTATCTTAATCCTCAATAAACAAGACCAAACACCTGAAACATCAATGCTGCTGGAGGTAACATTCTTCTATGGAACAAGCGCCTGTTCATTGTCCGCCTGATTGATCCAAACATATTCCACTAAATATTGTAGTTGACTTCCTGCATAAAAAATAAAGCAATAGAATAGTAATCAAGCTCTGCCCAGTTTTCAAATACATCTTCATTCTCACAATGCCAATGTCTTTCATAATCTCTAATCCTATACACAAAGACCTACATTTTTTTATTTAATCAATTCCTCCTTCATTCTAAATATCGTCCATGCTGAGTATTGGTCATGAAGTCATTCACTCACAATTACATTGTCAATATCTAGAAAAATAAGGTCCTGTTAAAATTACCTTTTCTTAATCCCAACAAAACAGGTAGATAATCATCAAGGGCCTGCTGCAGGTCAGCCAGTGTCGAACCACCTAAAAACAATAATGAAGAGTTTCTAGGATTAATATACCATAATATAACTAAGTTGTAGATTCCCATCCGAGCAAACTTATATGCACTAGAGTACTACAAAATTTATTGTCTCTCAGAGCACAGTAATTTTCTAAGAATACATGCACACAGATTGCAGCATTTTATGTCTCTGAAACATGCATGTTGTATCATTTATAAAACTCCTCACATAAACTATTTCCGTAAATTGTAACTAATATCAACCACCATGTGTGCCACATTCCTGGTCTTTTCATTGTTTCTTCGATGAACACTATATCCTGCATTCTACCATTCAAAATAGCCTAATGTTGATGAACAATAATTATGTTTTTCAAAAGTTTGTACATCTTTGCACTGAGATGATTTGACAATATCATGAAGCAATGTTACCATGTTGCGTTGATGTCTTTCTTTTATTTCTTGTAGCAGGACCCTCCCCTACTTCCATGACAACTATTCGTGTTCGAAGTGCTGACAAGTGCTCAACCTTTTTTGCTGAGAGGTAACCTTGAAGTGATTTGCCAAAGTCAAAACTTTTAGGAATACGTAGACATGGTACAAATACAAACATTTCTCCACCTTGCCTCGATTTCTTCTTTGTGCCCCCTTCATATGTTGATGTAGATATTATACATCCCGTGCTTTCTCAAGACCACTTTTGCAAATACACAGTAAATAATCTGAAAGCTGTGGCACATTGATGAGAAAAAAAAAACCTGTAATATTTTCCTCTAGAATCAAATGTAATGAAGACCTTAAATGAGTCGAATAGGGCAAATGTTGCCATTTTAACATTCACAATATGCAGTGCACTAAGACTTGCAATTTCCAAGGATTGAAAATTCTTAATGCAAACCTAGGTCTCACAGATTTGGCCATCATAATCTTGCTTAACGTACTCTGCAGTGGGACTTGAATCAAAGTGCAACGGATCGAAGCATGGTAAAATAGTTTTGAGGTTAGGCTGCAAAAGTCTGCTATGGAACAGTTATCTGTGACTGTTACTTCGCTGCGCTGCTGCGTATAGAGACTGGATTCGGAAAAATGTAGAAAATCGTGTACAATCAACTCCTGTGAGAATTATCTGACTGGTTTTGCCTGCCAATGCTCCTTGGCCATACCCACGAGTGGGAAAATGAAATTGACTGGTTTTTCCCGCCAATCCTCCTTGGCCATACCAGCGAGTGGGAAAATGAAATTGACTGGTTTTCCCTGCCAATCCTCCTTGGCTATACCCGCGAGTGGGAAACTGAAATTCATTGAAAACCCCAAAACTTTCACAATAATCATAATTATTATGCAAAAAAATTATTATTTTAATTTTTGTTAAATTTATTAAAGGTTAGATATTAGACTTTTTATGTTATTAAAAGTTATAAATGTGGTTATAAATGTTTTAATGTTTTTCAAAACGAAATGTAATTGAATTTGCAAGTGATTTTGTTTCTTCAATTTTTTTATTTATTTTTTATTGTATATGACAAGTCTAGATCTATTTTAACCTAGATTTATTTTAACTTCAGACCAAGAGGGATCAAATATTTTTTCACTCTAAAAGAAAGGTTTTCACCTTAAGAAATATTCTATTCCTCCCGTTGATAGATCTAGAGTTAAGATAGATCTATATCGTTTTAATTATTAATTATAGTTATAGTTGTAGAAATTTTTGAACCTTATACATTATGCAGAAATTATTACTGTTAATCCGGTTATGCTCCTCCTACTTAGATAAGTTATTAACTGAATAAATTCAAGTTAAAATCGAAGCAAAACACGTAACAGATCTCTACCAATCCGGATCTAGAATAGGCACAAGCACACATTGACAAAGTGACATAGTTATTTCTGGACAAATAGTCCCTGGAAAAACCCAACGCGAGAAAACCAGTCTCTGGTTGCTCGAGGGTTATATTATTAAGAATATTTCTGAATACACAAATCCGGGTTCCAAATCTGGAAATCTCGAAAGAGAAAATACTAGATCTACAACTCACTGGCTGATCTAGGGCCAAAATAATGACTGATCCACACCCTCAAATGGGATTTACAGAACTCAGCCAAGAATAGGGCCTAGAAACCCCAGTGCTGTCCCTGAAAGGCTCTGCGTCAGCCTCTGAAGCCCCTGAAAGCTTTGCGTTAGCCTTGGACGTCCTCCAAACCCTCAATGCTGCTTTGGAAGGGACTGTGTTACCCTAGACTAGGTGACGCAGTCTATACGCTGCCCCTGAAGGGTCTCTGCGTAACCCCTGAGGGTTTCTTGCTGAAAATCACGCTGCCCTTGGAGAGACTGCGCTGTCCTTGCTGCTGCCTTCCTCTGTGCTATCCTTGAGCTGATCTCTGCCTCTTATGTATTCTAGACCCCGAGATCAGATCATCCCCTTGGCCTAAATTCCCCTCTCTGCAGCTGAAACACTTATGAGTATTCTTAGCAAACCCTGCGCTATAATCTCAGCTTAGCTTCAGTGCTCTGCCTCTGTGTGTTTACAAATGACCCCCATGGCTCTGAGTCTGCGCCAAAATACCATTAGGGGTAGCCAAAGAGGTGCATTCTCAGGTCGCCATCAACGCAGCCTGGACCACCGTTTGGAATCCATTGAAGGCTCCTCTTCTAGCAACCATGACAGGGAAGCACCATCACGGTCTAAGCGCACCCAGGAGGAGATTGCCTTAGCTCAGGAGAATCAGAGGGGCAAAAGAATATGGGGCCCCAAGAAGTCCACCATTTCACACTCTAAGCAGCCCACTCCTCGAAAATTCAAGCCTCTCCTGGTTCAAGAGGCCTCGGGGGAGGACACAGATGTGTGGATCATGGACTTGGACGAAGTTTGGACGCGAGTTCCTGACGCTGAGTACCCAGTCATAGCATAAGTGTCAACAAAATACATTACCACCAACAAAATATAGTAATATAGATTGGTTTAAGAGCTGGCACAAGTCTTGCTTTGAAAAGTAAGAAGCCTGAAGAGGAGCCAAGATAGTCGGTGTTTTTGGTTATTGTCGACACAAAAAGAGAAAAATTACAAATCTCAGAATTACACATTAAGGATGGAGATTGGGAGGAAACGCTCGAAGTGCAGCAAAGAGAGCATCACGTTCATGCATAAGGTAATCAATGTGTTCCACTCAACTCTCCAAGGTGCGAAGATGGTCATTTGTGCGTTGTTGTTGGCACCAGAGTCCTTCCACAGAGTCAAAGGTCTCATTATGCACATGCTCGAGGTCGTTGATATAGGAAACCAATTCGTTCATGTCCTCATACCTCTGTTCCCTCAGCGTATCAATGTTGAGATGTATGCGATCCAGCTGGGTCGCGATGGACTCCAAGGTGACCAGACTTCTACGTGGCTCAATGAGCGGGCTGGAGACAGGGTCATATCTGTAGCGGAGTGGCGACTCTCAATCGACTAAGAGTCTGAGCTAGGCTCCCCATGTTGCTGGCGTACATCCATGTGTGGCCCAGCACCCCCCCTGCAGACCCGTCCTCTCTGTGGAGGCATACTACCAACTCCAACACCACCTGCAGCACTGCCATGGACTGCGTACTGCTTTACCTGAGAAACACCCCACTAGACATTGAATTGATAATATTGAAATAACACACCACTGACAATTCCAGAGTTTTTGAACACGATTACCCAACTGAGAAGGATCTTGAAGTCCTGAGCACCAACACCACAATGACGAGTAGTGAAGACGTAGGAAGACACAGCACAAGCCTTGGGGCCCGCAAAGCTCATACATCCCCAGGAAAGGCACCTGAAACTGCTCCCCCCATCCGACTGGCGATCCAGTGAAGTGTGCGCTAACGAAAGAAGAAGTCGGGCTGAGGAAAACTCTGCGTCTGCACCCGACCCATGCAGTCTATGCCAAAGACCAAATAAATCGTTACTTCGGACAAAGAAAACATCCCCCGATCCCATGGCCATGTTGGATGCAGGCCTCAATATCCCTCCCTTCCGCATTCAACATTCAACAGCCTCGTCCTATTCTACTACCCCAAGCCACAACTTGAGCCAGGACGAAAACAAACCACACCTCGTCCTCTCTCGGCACTCTCTCCGCAACTAAGAAGGATTTTTTCATTTTCATTGTGTGTATTTTTCTCTTATTTTGATTTTTGGGATTCCATGGGGTTGTTTATGCATCATGGATTCATGATTCCATTTTCTAGGAAGATTATGAAGGATTTTGTCATGTTCATTGTGTGTATTTTTCTCTTATTTTGCTTTGTGGGATTCCATGGGGTTGTTGATGCATATGGATTCCATTTGATAGCAAGATTATGTTATCCACGGATGGTGAAGATGAAAATATTGAAACTCATTGGGTTGTTCTCTTCGCTGGTTCTTCCAAATATTAAAACTATAAACATCAAATGATTTTCTGCATGGTTTTCCATACTAAGGTCTACATAATGCACATTGTATAAATCTAACATGTAAGGTAATTAATCAATTGCTATGTTTCTAGGCAGACAATTAGGAACACATGTCTAGCTCAATTTTAGATATGAAAATCTTGGAACTCATTGGGTTTTTCTCTTCCCCGGATCTTTTGGATATTAAAACTATAGACATCAAATGATTTTCTGCATGGTTGTCCATACTAAGGTCTACATAATGCACGTTCTGTAAATCTAACATGTAAGGTAATGAAGCAATTGCTATGTTTCTGGGCAAACGATTATGAGCACATGTCTAGCTCAATTTTAGATATATCTACAGTTGAATTAGATATGCTTTGATACATTTGGTTATATATGATTTACAATGATAAATATTTTCATAAGCAAAGGTTCACTAGTGAGGTTGGGGGAGTTTTAAGTAGCTCACTGGAATTGCATCCTTTTTGTTTCATTCCTCACCTACATGCCATGAACTTCACAAGATGAGGCTCAATGTACTTTTTTGATGATTTTGGTAGAGCAGATACCACTAATAGATACCACTCTTTGCCCAAATTACCAAATAGACCATATTTTTTAAATTACCTTTGGCTAATAGAAGATTTGTATAGATCTAAAGAGTTAAAGCTATGCTTCTATCTTATATACCTTTGGTATTTAAGCTACATAGAGATGTCCATGTAGGGTAAGATTATGATTATAGGAATATTTCAAACTCTTGACGCATTCAATTTATGTTACTTATAACTTTGGCATAACTCTGCTAGGGGTTGAATCACTCATTTACAGGTTGGTGTTTGGCATGCATATTAAATCATTAAAATATTTAGACTGAAAGATGAGAATATTATTGTGTTTATGTATGATGGAATAACAAACCAACATTCTTTGGCTTGGTGCTACTATAAAATGCCAAACATTTGATATCATTATAAATATTACTACCAACTGAAACTATTATCACATAAGAGTAATATACCCACCCAATCAAACTTAAAACTAAGTGTTAAACAACATTTTGTCACCGTCCCCGCAATCCCCATCCCAAACATTGGAGGGCCATTTCTGTGACTTCTATGTAGTGTCATGCCTTGCAAAAAGTGTCATTACATCCCTTGCCATGAGAAGAACATTTCCTCTTTTGACTATTCCTGGAACAGGCTCTCAAAAACATATGATTTTGGGTCGGCGCTAGCAGGTAGTTATGGCCTCGCGCCCATAGATAAATTAACACTCGGCCTCGCGCCCATTGTCACGAGGCCGTTTTTTGATTTTTTTATAAAATAGAAGCAAATTTTCCATTTCCAACCACTTCGTGAGCGTAGTTAGCATGGGTTGTTCGACTGAATAACGTCGAAAATCTTCCTTTGGCTTCTTATTTCCTACATTTGAGCAACCTCCCAAACGATAAGGCCTCCCTTCCACCATATGAGGGATCCCAACCTCCTTCATAAGTCTTATTCTTCTCCCTCAACCCTTCAATCCCCCTCCTCTCTCCCTAGAAGATAATTCCCTTGCTTAAAAGGAAAGGAAGTCCCACTCTTTATTTTATCTTAGGGAAAGGGTTTCGAGGGTCACTTCCCACCTATTCACTTCCCACCTATTCATTGACCTATAGTCTACAAGTGACTTCCTAAACTATTGGGACTCCACCCATCGGTGAAAGTCTGTGAAGAGCAAGGAGCCTTAGCTATGGTGACAATGGGCTAAGCCTCCATCATTTCCCTTATCTTAGTAGTTGCCCTCTTAGGAACCTCTTTTAGATCCACTACTAGTTTGAGTGGTAACATGTTGTTCACAATTCCATTTGTGAACAACTCTTTGGTATGCCCACTTTTGCCATACTACAGCTCCAAGATGAGATGTCCAGGGCTATTGAGGTTGCCCTTCTTCTCACTGAATCAATCCTCTACAATATAGTGAACTAGGGCTAGTTGGTTGGCCCACTTGACTGTTACTTTAGTCCTTCAAAGTCTGCAAATCCTTAGGCCCTATACACCTGCCCTTCTACCAATTTTTTTGTCCTTCACCAGAACAAGAGTCGGGGCTCTTCTTTGATAGTAACCTAACAACCCTCCAACTATACTTGGCCTACCATCAATCTACCCAACCACAGTCAATTCCTTTTACTGATCTAGGGCCCACAATATTGTCTTCTTCTAGGGCTCTTCAAATCTGCCACCTAACAATGGTTTGAGTCCTCTCAAGATCATTGTTCTTGTGTATTGACAATTTGATCTTTGTTGTCCAATCTATGAACAAATATGAACTACTCCTCATATCATACTTCTAACAATCTGTAGATGACTGAACTAGGGTCACAAATCAACCACTAACAATCCATTCACTAATTTTTTATAGGTTTCTTCAGATCTTTGTCTAAAACTCTATGGAAAGTCCACCAAAATCAACTCCTCTGCATGTCAATCCATTCTTCATATGGCACATTTCTTCTGCATGCTCAATCTTCTGCTCAGGTTCCACCCTCCTTTGGATCTGTTGTCTCCACAGATACTGAATCTGCAAACCATCTTCCAGATCTATGGTCTTTATTGCATAAATAAACCTCGCTCTAAGGGTCACAACCCATCTTCTTCTACGCAAATTTGTCACAGTCTTAAGGTCATACCTTATGAACTAAACATGCTAGGAAACTGTCCTAACCAGGGAATTCTACTTATGTACTTCTAATTGTTGTAGAACAAACCCTATCCACACATAGAAAAAACACGACTCTTGCCTCCATAAGAGACTCGACCTAGCTCATATGGATCCATAGATTCTGGGCATTTCTTTGACTGAATTTTGACATGAACTTCAGATCTCAATGTCGACCCTCAAACTAGGGTTAAATCAGTCAATATTACACCTGTGTTGACTTCTGTTATGGCTCTAAATTACAGTGCAAGCCCTCCTCCATTTATGTTTGTCTTTATCACAGACCTTGCGGCCTACTAACCACCACAAGGAAAGATGGTATTAACCCTCTCTTCTATTTCATGTAGAAAATCTAACCAATGGGATTCAATCTAATCTTGTAATGTACTAAACAAGATATTGAATCCTTCCTACAATTTGTGGAAACAACACACGATCACACAATCACATATAAGTAAGAGAAACAAGTTATCAATCGCACAACACAAGATGTATCTGGGGAAGCAACTGCTTAAAACCCTCTATCTCTATTTTGTATTAAGTCAAGGAATCATGAAACAATACAATGTTTAATCTCTCTTGAGATTCTCAAACACTCTGCCAATTGTCTCCTGCTGATCTAGGAAAAATCGGTCTAATACTTAGCCAATTCTCAGCCTGCCTTGCTCACGCAATTCCTATGGAATTATCTTCATATTAATTAGGAAAATCAACCTTCCTTGATTGCACAATCCATCATGGCATCCCAATGACTTTATAATTGCACATGGGAAATTTTCTATAAATACAATTGATAGTTATGTTCCTCTGAACTGTGTTACAATAAGGATGAAGGGTCTTTTTTATTATTTAAAAATAAGATAAAATCCTAAACAATCAAAACCCTAACTCGAGGAGATGTAACACCAAGAGTTTATGGGCCCCATTGGGGTTAGTTGGGAAACCAACTTTCTGGGGTCGTAACTTGGTCATATGATCTTCGTTTGATGCACATGATACCTTGTTAGAAAGATCTCTTCGAGGACTACGACTGCTAATGCGATTTCTATGAAATCGCTAAACATTTTTTGCCCAAAAAACGTCGTTTGGGGCTTCAAAATGGCTCCGGAAGTTTAGAACCTGAAAAACTGACAAAAAAAGTAAACTGTGCTATAATTAAGGAAACTGAAAAATTGAAAGAGACAATGGCGAGGGCCCAAGTGGAATAGGCGGGTGGCTACCAATATCCACCTCGATCACCTTAAATCGAATTTCTTGAGCTAACTCAATCATCATGACTTAGTCAACTGGCACAAGTTGTTATGAGACAAAACTACAATTTATTGTCCAATTTATTTAAGGGAAAAATAAATTAGACGCCTCACATTCCTCACTCCTGGTACATCAAAATTCCTCACTAGTGTGGGTGCATTTTTTTTTGTCCTTTCTAGTTTCCAATTTCACTATTTCTTGTTGCAAATTTCAATATTCCCTCTCAACAAGAAAGGAATTCAATCTATCTCCATTCGGTACTTTTGGAATGTTCTGCATGCTACACTTCTCTAGTGTTGTTTGCACCTGCAAGTCCTAAAATTGAATAGCCTCCGAACAACTTACTCAGTATAATGCATCTGTCATCAGAATCTTCTGACTGCTGCTAGCTACTGCATTTGTCTAGTACTGGATTCTCTGCGCTGCTGCTGACATCTGCATCCGTGCCCTTTGAACTATTGCTAACTCTAATTTGTGATCCAGTATTTGACATCTGACTTTGATTTTTGTCTTGCTGACATCTGACTACATCAATTTAACTGATCCTTCCTACTACTATTGTACTGTGGCTCCTCGTAGCCAGGTTCGATCCATGAGATCACACGCCATCTCAATGGACCTTGCCCAAATTTCTTATCTTGAAATTATGTCTACACATCACCCCACTAGCTTACACCTCCAGGTATGGTTGCTCCCTCTTCCCATCTGGCTCGAAATTTCCCCCTCATGGAGGTCTCTACTTGAGTGGATGCTTCCACTCAGTCTCCTCTCTGCTTCTCCAATTGTGGCAACTACTCCACAACCTTCTGAGACCGCTTCTCATGAAGATTCATGTTAAGAGGTATTTATGCTCCCTTTAAACCACCAAGTCTCTAACTTATGCCTTTCTCCTCAAAGCTTTGCATGCATCTGGTACCTCAATTACATATAGGTTCTTGACTCGCGCACAGTGTAATTGTCCTGACGTTACAAAAAGTTTCTAAAAAAGAGTTGATTTTAAATCGATGATATCTCCCTCATCCGAGCTCCGATTCGACCGATTTTTTTTTCTATTTCGGTAGATTTTCGCAAGGAATCCAAATAGCCTATTTGTTTTTGAAAATTTTACACCAAAATATTCAAATATTCTATGCAAACTCGTCGCCCAAAAAATTTCTGCTCTAATACCATGTAGAAAATCTAACCAACGAGATTCAATCTAATCTTGTAATCTACTAAAACAAGATATTGAATCCTTCCTACAATTTGCGGAAACAAAACACGATCGCACAATCACATATAAGTAAGAGAAATAAATTATCAATCGCACACCAACATGATGTATTTGGGGAAAGAAACTGCTCAAAGGCCCTCTATCTCTATTGTGTATTAAGTCAAGGAATCATGAAACAATACATTAATGCTTAATCTCTCATGAGATTCTCCAGCACTCTGTCAATTGTCTCCCGTTGATCTAGGAAAACTCGGTCTAGTACTTAGCCAAGTCTGATCCTTACTTCAGCCTGCCTTGCTCATACAATCCTAGCTAGGGAATTAACTGCTTATTAATTAGGAAAATCAATCTTCCTTGATTGCACAATCCATTATGGAATCCCAATGAATTTATAATTTCACATGGGAAATTTTCTCTGAATACAACTGATAGTTATGTTCCCTTTAACCTCTGTCTCAACTGGGTATTCCTCGAAACTGACATGCATACAATTATTAATAGCGAATTATCAGTTATATGATTGATCACTCATTGTGAATTAAATCTAATTTAATTCACTGGACCTCTCGCTAGCTCATAACTTAGTTAGAACCAATTAAACTGATTTTAACGCATTTAATTGAGTTAATTACACTTGCACCCCACTAATGCATCAATTTCAACTGGACCCAAAAAATATTAGAATCCCTCTAGATGCCTCATCTTAGACCCTCAAGTACTTGAATTTCTTTAGCTAACTCGGTCATCATGACTTAATTAACTAACACAAGTTGTTATGAGATGAAATTACAATTTATTGTCCAATTTATTTAAGGGAAAAATAAATTAGACGCCCCACATTCCTCACTCCTGGTGCATCAAAATTCCTCACCAATGTGGGTGCATTTTTTTTTGTCCTTTCTGGTTTCCAATCTCACTGTTTCTTGTTGCAAATTTCAACATTTTAGAATTTGATGCGGCCTTCACACAAAGACACCATTGAAATCACATGCCCAAATTCTCATGAGAAACCTCTCTTAAGCTCGATTTGCCAGAAGAGAACCAACAATATGCCATCCTACTTCCTAGCGCAAACCGACCCTTAAGGTATGCAACATTCTTCTGAACACTCACATGATGATCTTGCTCTTGGAGGATGATCATGACCTCCCTTTAGCAACCCTTACTCGCCCTCGTACTCGACCTACTTTAGGACTACATCTCTCTTCACCGCCTTGATGTGCCAGATAGTGGGAATACATGTCAAACATGCTAATATGAGCCAAGTGATAAGGCATGCCAAGATGTGCAAGGGTGTGTCAATGCATGTCAGGGAATGTCAAGACAACAAAAGGGAGAAAAAAGTTAAACTACAAGGAAATGAACACATAAGAGGGTTAATAAGTCATCAATTTACCTTTTCCAAGAGGGGCATGCTAGCCACACCAACACTAGGCAACAATAGGTGCCAAGTGCAAAGTCTTAGTGCATTCTAAGTGCCAAGTATTCCTTTGTTGCTTCTCATCTACTTTCCAACAATTGATAATCACAAATAAATTTAATATTAAACCATGCCAAATCATACCAAGGCATCTAAACGTATTCCACACATGCTAAGACTTTCCAAGCACCAACACGTGCCAAGCGCCAATATGTGTCAAGAACTAGTGTTATGCATGTTATGAAGTGGAAGGGAATGTTGAAGAGTGCTAAAGTGTGCTAGAGAGTGATAATGCATGTTCATGAGTGTTAAGGATTACTAGGAAAAAACATTAAGGGAGCACCAAGTAAAAATTCATGAAAGTTAATGAATATGAGGAACGTGCGCCAGAGACTAGTGTTAATGAGTGTTAGTTGTCATGCCAAGGAGGGACTGACAAGGTATGCTAAGCATTGGTAAGGCATGCTAGGGAATATCAAGGCATGTCAAGAATTCCCAAAGTGTGCTTGGGAGTTCCAGGGTGTGCTAATTATATCATGTGCTAATTAATAGTGCCAAGATATGCCAATACATGCTAGGTGCTAAGGATGTGGTGCAGGGTGCCAGGGTATATCAATATATGTCAAGGCAACAAAAGGAAGAACCAATAAGAGGGTTAATAAGTCAAGACTTTATCTTTTTGAAAAGGGGCATGCTAGGCACACTAATAATAGGTCCCAATACATGCCAAGTGGCATTGTGTGCCAAGTGCTAATGTATGTCAATGCATTCAACCAAGGTGTTCCAGGGCATGCTAGGGACTATATGTAGCATGCCAACACATGTTAGCAGAGTTCGATGTTGTGCTAGCGCATGTCACCATGTGCTTGGGCGTAAGTGTCATCACAATATGTTCCAGGTACAAAGATGTTCCAATACATGTGGGGTGCTAAGAAATGTTAGTGTGTGGCAAAGCATTAATTTAAGGCATGCCCAGATTGGTGAGGATCGTTAGGTCTTTCTCATTAATAGAATTGTCAAAGCTTGATTATGTATTAAATAATATATTTCATACACACAATAGTGGAACTTTATCTAAAGGGAATTTTCTAGATAATAAACTTAATATATATGAATCATTTGTTGACTCATAGAAAATCTCTATTTGACTAGTTATTACTTGAGGGAAATGATACACACTAATTACTTCTAAAAAATTCACTGACCCTAACCACTATGGCTTTGGACATATTATAAAAAATACTCCACAATAATGGTATTAAATCGTTAAATTTTGACAAAAAATATATTAACAGGTACATAGCATCATCAAAAACTCATTGGAATGATCAATGATGACGGCCATTTTTTGACCGTCACCAAAAGTAACAAAACGAGCATTGGTGAGGGTCATTAAAACTTCGTCACTAGAAGTGTCACCAAAGAGAGAATTAGTGATGGGCCTTTAACAACCCTCACCAAAAGTGTCATTCAAAATGTCTTTGGTGACAAGGCATCAAGGAGGCCAGATTCTTTCGACTTAGTGACTTAAGTGAAAATACGACCCTCCTTGGTCACACAGTCACAATCTTATGCAAGTCGTACACCTCATTTGTCTCGCACACTCTGCGACCCAGCAACTTGGGCAGAGATGTGACCTATCAGTGGTTGCACAGTCGCAATCTTGCGTGGGTCACACTCCTCATTTGTTTCGCATGCTCCACGACCTAGCAACTTAGTCATGCTTGCCATGGGTCGCACGAGACACATATGTGACTCGATGATTGGTTGCAAAGGCCATAGGGTTCCTTCTCTTTGGATTTGACAATGCAACACGCTCGCTCTTCAAACTACAATTTCAGGTTGATCATACCTTTTGCACTGAGCACCGAACCTGTGCCGATCGAAATGATTTTTGATCACATTGGGATGTAGTGTAATTTCTTTCGTTCTTTCTGTGAAACTGTGGCGACATTCATCGTAGAGGTGATCTCAACAAAAGACGAGCCCCTTGACCATACAGGGGTGCGCATATTTTGATGCTCCTCGGTCGTTATTTCAAGAAAACGCAAGGGTCCAACCATCATTGTATTCATGGTGCATATATCCATGGTGGTTTATTCCATTGAACTGAGAAGCAACGCCATGGTAGCTTTACATCTCTTCAATGCACCGCAAAAAATGTGGAAGCCTCCAGATGATGGCAATGGCCGAGTGAAAACCCACACTATGTACTCTTCCCGTGACTATGTTAATAACAATAATATATAATAAAATTGTACTTTGAAAAAAAATAGTGTAGAACAAGTGGGTTTTTCCCTTTGCCGCTTTGCGGTTTTTCTCTCCTCCTCTCGGATTGGCTACAGATGGTCTTCATCGGGCTGTGGCCGTGAGTAATGCTTACATTAAGATGTCGTGGGTGTGTTTTGTATTAGCCTTTTACAGTCTTTTCTAGGTTTACTTCCACCATATAAAACTTTTGATCCAAGCTTGACACGCTCGAGCCCATGCCGTGAAGCAGTTTCTTAAATCTCCACGAGGCATGGACTTTTGAGTAGTCAAATAAAGGTGCGCATTTTATAGAGTTGTGCCTATGCGTATGATAGCCCATGACCTTTAAATCATTTCATAATGCATAGTCATCATAATCTTTCGTCCTCCCTTTAACTGTGGCCTGGCATGCGTATGTAATGCGAACGCTCTTTTGATCCCCATTGAACAATTTGTCGCCCTATACAAGCCTTGATCTTTAGGAATGAAACTATACATCCGAGAACATGTGCCTCAATCATGATCAAATATTTGCCCAAATAGTGCACCTTTGTAATTATAGTTTTGATTTATTTCTCTCAGTGCAGCGGTGATATTGTTCGCCAAATCATCTACGGGCTCAACCTGCGTGACATATTGTAATATCCATTAGTCCATGGTTACTCCTTTACAATAATGCTTCTATATATAAAAAATGATTAAAACGAGACCCCAAGCTCGATGGAGAACCCAAATAGAATGCCTAAAATCCATGGTGAAGGGGGTTTTAATGGAAACACACAGAAAATTTTCCATTCGATTGCATGCATCAGGATCCCCCCACACATGGCATGGCTGCGGAAAACGTATCTCGTCACGAAGGTCAGAAGGTTTACGATGGGCTAGGAAAAGGCCATGGGAATTTCACTGATCATAGGTAGGGTGAAAACCCTAAAGGCTCAAGTGCGCAGAGGGGGACCCAAAATTTTAAATATACCGAAAATTTTGGGTGGTGTTGTAGCAGCTACAACAATTGGCGAACCACTGGTAGAATACAACATCTCCTTCAACACCCCAACAAAATTATGAGTCCATGTAGTGATGCAAGGGAATATTGAACAAGCTCTAAGGGTACCCATGTATTATTTTGACCTTTTCAAATATGCCCAATCCTTGTGCCCCAGCTAGGTCTCGTTAATCAAAATGTGTCAAAAAGGAATCTCACGGATGCCAATGGTTGGTTGATGATGTAGAGAGCAAGGTAGCGGGCTTATTATATTCATAATTTTTAAAATAAGTTTCTGGTGTTGCTCTGCTACCAGTAGGCCTCGACAATACCCCGACGGAGTCACTTCAAGAAATCACAAATGTTCCTCTGCTGCCAACGATCCTAGTCAGTACCCCGATGGAGTCGTTGCATTACCTCTCTGCACAGGAAGCCTTTCTCAATCCTTTACCCTTTCTTGTTCATGTTATTTAAGCACTTATTTTTATGTGCTCGTGGCACTTATTTTGCATGGGCGGATGACGAATCCCGACGTACTTTACAGGAAAGAGAGGTTGTTTCCTATTCGATAGAAACTAAAAGATATCCCGATTTAGGTTTTCCCTCATACCAAGTCTTCACATCCTACCTACCACCCCAGGAAAAACGTGCAAAAGATATCATTAAGATGTTTGATACTATGATGGGCACAAGGCCCAGGTTACGGGTATGGGTCCTTCAAACTTGCAAGGGTTCCCCACAAGCAACCGGCTCGTATCTCCCTAGCTAATGAATTTAGACTCGCAAGAATAAAGGTGAGAATGTGACCTTGATGACTTGTTCTAAGAGAAGTTTCCTCTTGCGGTAACCACCACAACCCCATACAACAATAGGGTTAGGTTTTTTATTCACGTAGTGGGGTGAAGGCAACCAATAGGCTCAAAGCTCGTGCAAAGGGAATAAGAAAGCCAGGTTGGGCGCCGAGGGATTCAAGGCCTAGAGCTCAATGAGCGCTCATGCAATGGTATGGAAACTTTCACAATTCAATCAACAACTGGTGCAAATGCTGCAAGGCAGAAGGCGCACAACACGATGTAGTAGGCAAGGCTTAAGACACAATGTGATGCCATGTGCGAGAAAGAGCAACCAGTTTCAGGTGAAAAACAAGGCAAAGCACATGAAACAATTAACTGAATATAATGCAGCAACAAGCAAGCTGAATAAAAGCATGAGTGCCAAAAACTAAATGGAAAATTATAATTTATAAACTACCAACCACAAGAAAAGACAACAAGCATAATTTTAAACATAAAACAAAACCTTAGCAAGTGGACCTAATTACCAACTTGAAAAACAAATTTTATTAGCAAATATTAGCTAGCATAATCCTGAAACCCTAGTTTAACCAAAGAGATGGTCGGGTTATGTAAAATCAGCTTTCCAGTGTAGCCACCGCATTAGTTCTCGCCCTGGAAGAACAACAATGTTCGCAATCAGAGCCAGCATGCGAAATCGTGCACCGACAACAAGACTTACCTCAAGAGTATGTGCAATAGCAAGAAGGTCATGGCAACTTACTAGAGAACGTGCCAGAATAGATTGTGCTAGCTAAATTTCACTCTCATCCTCATACATAGAAATAGGTGCTTGAAATCTAAAATGATTTATAAATGACACACATCCATCGACACTCAACCCTAGGTCCAACAGAAGTGGGGATTTCCTATTTACAGGTATATTCATTGGATAGGATTCGTCAAACTAGCCTCGAATATCTTCATGATTTTGAGGATGATCACTTCGATAGAACCGAAAAAATAGGCATCCGCTAGGGGAATTTGAGATGCTTGCGAATCCACTTTCAAAAACCCTAATTTTGAAAACCCTAGTTTGAAGTTTTTCCCGTGTTTCATCAAGGATGTGGGAATCCAGAGTAACTATCAGTGAAGGTTGAAATGCCTCACCGTCCTAGACCAACTCTGGGCCTTCGAGCGGGGGGCTTCCAAGCTTTGATGGTTTCATAATATTAACTGGTGAATGGATTTGATCATCAATTTTAGTGATTAGAAAAATGTCAGTGGGCTTTATATCAATTCGGCCAAATGTTTGTGCACTGACAGATTGACAATTCAGTGTATGAGATTCTTCAGATTTCCCAGGATGGGGTGAATTGACCAGAATATCTTCAGGCAGTAGAGAGGTTTTCCAAACATCACACGCTTGTGCCTGAGTGTAACTGGTACTAGCTGGGCAACCAATTGAAAGATTAGAGACAATGGTCGGTGTTTCCCTTCGAGTGAATAAATTATGGTATATCAGTTGTTGCGTACCAGTCATTAGATAATAAAGGTCTGTGGTCAGGGAATGATCACTCAAATGGAAGATCTGCTCGGATGAGCTGACATCCAATGCAGTTATGCTGAGAGGCATGTGATATGTGGGAACCGCCCTTTCAGAAACCCTACTTTGAGAAACCCCAGTCTGACTTGTTTCAGGGGTCTCATCAGGTTTATGAGAACTTGAGATAACGGAGAGTAGAAGCTGAATCACTTCAATTTCCTGATGGGTCCCTGAATATTCACAAGGTGGATCATAAAACTTTGGTGGCTTCATATGGTTGATAGATATATGCAAATGACAGTCCTAGGGGGCCTGAGTGAATATGTTTTCAGTTAAGTAATGATCACTGGATTCATCAATTGGATCAGGTTGGGGACCCAACATGTTAGGCTTCCCAGGAGTTAACAATTGGGATGAATTGATGAAAGAAATGTCTTCAAGCATAATGGACTCATCAATTTCATAATGTGATTCTGAAATACCACCTGCGTGCTTATGATTGTTGCCAATACGAGTATAAGAAAATTTTGAATGACTTGAAGGAATTATTGGTGTGGTGGACTCATAAAATAAATTAGGGAATAATGGATGAAATGATTCAGATGCGAGGGTATCAACCGTAAAAGGACTTCCATCTCGCATATCAATGTCATCTGGAGAGGTCAATGATTTCATATGCCCATCATGGTCCAATGATTTTGTAAGGAAATCAACTTTTCCCACGACATGACTCAATTTTTTATCAGTATGAGAATGAGATTTAGAATCGTGCCCAGGCAAACATTCAATGGACTTGAGATAGGTTTCATTGACAGGGAGAGATGTTAGGCCAATATGATTTTCAAGTGCCGATTTGATAGTGTGCGTGAAAGATTCTAGGACAAAATATGAACAACAGGCATCTTGAGGGTTATTATAACAAACACTGGGAACACGCTCAGTTGGCGATTGAAATTGTTCTAGGGAAACATAAATCACCAGTCGAAACTGCTCAATTAGATATGTCCAATCGACATTCCTTTCAGGGAAATCAAGACAAAAATTAGCAAACCTGATAGAAAACTGATCTATAGATTCTTGAGGTTCCATTATGATTTCATCTAACCTTGTTAATACATTTTGAAAATAGTACCTATGAAAAGCTTGTTGTAATTCACTGGCGAGCTCTTAGAACGAATGGATGGAAGCTGTCAGCAATTTGTGGCACCATTTCTCAGCACAACCTCAGAGAGTGAGGAAGAAAAGTATGCAAGCCAACTCCTCGTCGTCAACTCTGTAACACTCACAAAACTCACAGAAATCCGAAAGGTGATCGGTTATGGAGACTATGCTTTCACCATCAAATTTTGACTGGGACAAGTGATACATAGGTTCATCGGGGATTGAACATTGAGAACCAAATAAATCTGATAAACATATCAGGAGAATTATTTGGGGATGAGCCATTGCAGCTATGAGATTAACTACAAGCTCTAAGAGCTTATCTTTTCATCTGGCCCTCCTTCTAGTGCCAATTCGTTGACGGGAAAAAATGTATTGCCGAAAAAAAGGGGGTTCTCCCTGGTGAAAGGTCCCAATTATAACTCACACCGTTTTGGATAGGATCCCCATCCGGTATGTGGGCCCGGTTGCCCCCATGATTGTTTCCACTCTTGGTTGCCAGATGAGAAGATGATGGAGCAGAGGCGAAGATGAAATGACCAATCAATGAAGAAAAATTAGCCCGAGAGTAAAAAACCATAAACAAATATACAAGCAAGCCTAAGAAGCAAAATAAAAGGGAGATATGTCATAACTGGGATCAGTCAGCCAAAAATGAGTCAAATATATATAAAAGAAAACATGCTAGAAGCTAATTGCAAAGTAGTTCACAATAGAATACCACCGTGGCAAGGAAAAATAGACACTAATCCAAAAGCAGACATACATACAACCATTGAGAAATAGTTCATAATTTATGACATGTATGAAAGTAAACGTACAACACAATGAAGTACTAGACAACTAGTACTATCACCACAAAAAAGCAGGTGAATCAGTGCCAGAAATTAGAGTATATTATTAATGTTGCTGCAATGTCAAATATATGTTTACAACTCGTCGAAACCCAATAGTGGAACCTGGTCTGTTCATCTCAATGCATGATACAAAACCCTAGCCTCGCTACCTCTCTCTATAGTTGATACCAAGAGCCGAGTGCCTTTAGCTCTCTTGAAAAAATTCCTCGACCATACTGAATTTCATTGTCGAATGAAAAGTCCTTGTAATTTTTCTCCAAGTTGTACATGTAGGCTCAGACGACTCTTGAGTTTCCCCCTTGACTCTTGGTATTCCCAACTATTGGGCTGGTTTGCAACTAGGGCCCATTTGTGACCCGCAACCCTAGGAAGTCCACGACCTACGGCCTCGGTCAATCTATGACTTGCAACCTTGAGCAAATCTGTGACCTGTGACCTTGAAAAAATCTACGACCTACAACCTTGGGCAATCTGCGACCTAGCGACCTTGAGAAAGTCACGACCTGCGACCTTCAGCAAATTGCGACCTTCGACCTTCAGCAAATTTGTGACCTGCGACCTTGAGAAAATTTGTGACCTTCTCTGGGTTTCGCAGCAAGATTTCTTTTCATTCATCTCTGTCTCATGAAAGTGATTAAGTACCTTTGCGGTTCTTTAGATCTTTGAAAGGATACACCTTGCTTGCTAGAGAAGGCCTTAGCTTCAGCTCTACACACCAAGTGCCTCTACATGTATATTTCCACTACAATCACTGGTTTCCAGGCAGTCTCCCTCTGCTCCTATGGAGGCTCTACTAATAGCTAATGAAGGAAAAATTTGACCTAGATCACAGATTTCTCTGCCTCCAACTATTTCTTGATAGGATCCCCACTTATCTTAGGATATATGATAGCAAGTGTGTTTTTGCAATAAATATTAGTTGATTTAGAATCTAATGTAGGGGCTTCTTGATGAATCTTTTTTGTGTCCATCCTTATAAAAAAATCCCATGGCCTTATTGTACCATCTGCAGACCCTGTCGCAAAAATACCTTCTACTCGTGCCATTTCCCATGGAACGTAATGAGTTTTCGACTTCCAGCTTTTGATTTGGTAGAAGATTAGAAATATTCCAACTGCAGGCATTGTGTGAAAGGTATGCCCAGACCCTACTGAGTTATGTTCCACATGGAAACTTGAACAAAATTTCTCAGCGGTTACCCCATGGTACCCATGTGGTGTTGGATTGGGCAATGTTCCGGCATAGAAAAGAGTTGCTTGCATGAATAGGTGAACAACACCATTGCCACCAGCAGTTGTTAAGGCATAAAAAGCTGAGGTGTTTCCATTGGCAGGCCTATGGGGCACATGCAATTTTAATGTATGATGCAGAAATCATTGACACAAATGAGCTATCTCTTTGACTATTGAGACTCACAGGCTTTCCTTCAACTTCCAAGTTTCTTATTCATGATTGGTGAAATAGTTGTGGTTAATCGGGTTTTAGCAGCTAATGTTCCATTTTTCTAATCCTAAACACAAAGAAAGCCACCATGAGAAAAGCCAAAAGATACAAGAGGCTTCCCATTTGGTGAAAAATTCACACATGAAACTCCGTATTCATGCGCTTTCATCTCAAAAATACAAGGGCCAGTCAAATAATCCCAAATTATTGCGGCTGGTTTATGCCCTGACTCTCCAGCTGTAATAACCTTTGCCCCGTTGCATGAACATGGTAGGCAAGTCAATGCTTTCGGGGTTGAAAAGGCCACCAGGAACAGGAATTTGTGATTTGCATCAACATTATACATGACAACGACACAATCAACAAGATAGGAAATATATACATTTGAAACATTGAAAGCAAAGCCACCACAGCTTCTTGTTGTCAAACCTATAACCTTCTCCAATTCGGGCTTCCCATAAGGATGAATTCTCTGGGATTTCTTCTTTAAAAGCCACATTCTGAACTGTGGGGATCTTACTCAGACATGACCTGTCTGAGCCCCGGGTTGTAAAGAAGATGCGATGTGACCGTCCTCCTATCTGGATAAAATAGTTAACTTCTTTATACTAGTTCAATTTTTCCTAAAAAAATGAGACACGATAAAAAATGAAGGCAACAAGGACGCCAGATTCTTGCGACTTAGCGACTTAAGTGAAAATGCGACCCTCCTTGGTCGCACAGCCGCAATCTTATGCAAGTCGCACTCCTCAGTTGTCTCGCACGCTCTATGACCCAGTGACTTGGGTAGAGATGGTCTTCATCGGGCTATGGCCTCAAGTAATGCTTACATTAAGATGTCATGGGTGCATTTTGTATTACCCCTTTACGATCTTTTCTAGGTTTATGTCCACCATATAAAACTTTTCATCCAAGCTTGACACGCCCGAGCCCATGACATGAAGCAGTTTCTTAGATCTCCACGGGGCATGGCCTTTTGAGTATTCAAATAAAGGTGCGCATTTTATAGAGCTATGCCTATTCCTACGATAGCCCATGACCTTTAGAGCATTTCATAATTCATAGTCATCATAATATTTCGTCCTCCCTTTAACTATGGCTTGAAATACGTATGTAATGCAAATGCTCTTTTGATCCCCATTGAACAAGTTATTGCCCTATACAAGCCTTGATATTTAGAAATGAAACTATACGTCCAAGAACGTGTGGCTCAATCATGATTGAATATTTGCTCGAATAGTGCACCCTTGTAATTATAGTTTTGATTTATTTCTCTCAACGCGGTGGTGATATTGTTCCCCAAATCATTTATGGGCTCAACCTACATGAAATATTGTAATATTGATTAATCCATGGTTACTCCTTTAGAATAATGTTTCTATATATAAAAAATGATTAAAACGATACCCCAATCTCGATGGAGAGCCCAAATAGAATGCCTAAAATCCATGGTGAAGGGGCTTGTAATGGAAATAAACATAAAAGTTTCCATTCGAGTGCATGCATGGTGATCCCTCGACACATGGCATGGTTGTGGAAAAATTATCTTGTCACTAAGGTGAGAAGGTTTACAAGGGGCTAGGAAAAGGCTACGGGGATGTCATTGATCACAGGCCGGGTGAAAACCCTAAAGGCTCAAGCGTGTAGAGGTGGACCCAAAATTTTAAGTATACCAAAAATTTTGGGTGGTGTTGTAGTGGCTACAACACCTTCTAACATCATTGCAAAAAAATATCCCAACTCAATTAACTAATCAAAATCTAGAAAAAGTAGATTTAAAAACAATAAAAGGATAAATTAAATTTTCTCTAATGTCTACATTAGAAAACATAATTTATTTTTTTCTCATTTAAATCTAATTTGAAGGTCAACGCATTAATAAATGTGCTATACCTTGTTGAGACATGGATAATAAAAGTGTTTTTAAAGTTAAAATTATTTTTAGGGTTTGAAAATTTTGCACCTAGGGTTATTTTCAAGTTATCTTTAGTCTGAGTTCATGTGTCTTATTTTCCTTGCATAATGTAGCTTCTACTTATGTGAAAGTAAAAGGTAGTGTAAATGGATACAGGGGTGAACAATATTTCAAAAATTTCTGGTTCCCCCTTACAATTTTACAAATCAATAGGGTGAGTGTAGTATGGCAATCTAGGAGACTAGGGGATTGCCAAAAGAAACCAAAGACCCTAAATTCAAGATAAAATATTTCTAGATATAGCATTACATTCAATTCATGCAAGGCATGCTATGATTGGGAAATTTTGGTGCTTCTAACCCACATATGTGCTCTTGACAGTTAGATTAAGAAAAAATGGAACCCTAAATGACAAATATATGGAATTGGGGGCTAAAGTCTTCCTCACTATGATATTTGATAATCTAGATGACCAAACATTGGTATTTGAAGGCGGTCCATATTTCTTCAATTTTGTAGTATTTTACCTCAATTTTTTTACTCAATGCGTTTTCCAATATAAATAAAGATTTATAGTTGTCCTATTTTGGATTAGACCATACTCCCTACCAATGGAATTCTAGGAGGAAGAAACCATAGAGGGTATAAGTGACATTCTTGGCCACATTGTAAAATCTTCACAGGTCACCAGAAAAGGCACATATACATCTTGTGCATATATCTATATCTACATGGATATCTCTAGCCTCTCCCAACCTCCATTAATTTCAATTTCAAGGATGAACTCTAGCAAAAACTACTTGACTATGAACACATCTCCTTACACTATTTTCATTGCCATGAATATGGTCATCTCATCAAAGAAAAACCTCTTCCCACCATGAAAATGAAACAACCCAAGGAACCACCCAAGGATCCATAAATATTCACTCGATCCAATTACAATCACAAGCATGTAAAGGGTTCAACTACTTCTAAAATTGATCCAAGACTCTAGACCTAGAAAAGCATCGAAGCCCCTGCTAGCACATACTCTGATGCATCTCCGATGACAAGCACCTTCTCAACCAAATCCAGCGATTACAAGTATTAAATCACACCAATAGGACTTAGAAATGCCTACAATATCCTTTTTCCCTTCTTGGTGCTTCCTTCCAACCCCAAGATATTGATGAAAAAGGTGCTCCCTCAATATATTTAACATTGAGGTGAGGATATAGAACTAGATTCTTTAGATATACAAGAAATGGAGGTTGAATGGAGGAACAAGGATCCTAAGGCCATTCTTGAACATCAGGTCCAAATATTAAAGAGAGTGCTCCATCCATTATTCCAATAATCTTGGGGTCAATCTTCAAAACCTTGAAGACCATCATAAACCCTTTAAAGGAGATAGGCATAGAGGCAGAAATTGCAGAAAGAATCTCTTGTAAGAATTAGGTGAATTTTTGGTCAATTCAGACAAAATTGCTCTAATAACTAAGGATTTTTCCTCAAATCCCCCTTCTACTCAATGGAAATCATCTCACGAAAAATAAGAGGCCTAAATTTCTTAGGTAAGAAAAGGATTCTTAAGGCACATATTTTCCATGATAAACATGATAAATTGATGATTTAGGAAAGAAAATTCTCTTATAAAAGAGTCTCCTCCATTATCTCAAAAAATTATAAAGGATCCCAAATCATGGCCATTGATGCAAATGGTCAAGCGAGAGTTTTAGCGATATGTTGGCATCCTAAAGATGGTTTTATCATAGGTTGTTGAGAGAAAAATAGAGTTTTAACAACCCAATTCAGAATTTCACGCTAAAATCAAGAGGGCGATATATCCAACATTTAAAGACTATACATTGTTATCGAAATATCAAACTTCCTCGGCATTATAAAGACACTAGGATTTATGTTCAAAATAACTTGTGGGTAATTGGCGGAGACTTTAATATGATAGAAATTATCTTTCATAAAAAAATGTGGTATTTGAAGGCTCAATTAGGAGGTGAATCACTTAAAAGAGGCCATGCATGTACTGAAACAAGTGGATCCACAGACCATCAATGGAAATTTGACCTAGAAAATATAACATAATAGAATGCACCATGTTGCCTTCAAACTAGATTGCTTCCTTGATTCTGAAAATATCATGTAAAAGGACCTTTTTTTGGAAGCCTCCATTCTTCGTTGTAGAGGTTTATATCATTGACCCATATCTGTAAGTATTGACGTCATAACCATACCTATTAGTCAACATTTTCATTTTGAGATTTTTTGGCTCTTAGACCTGTCCTTCCTCGACAAGGAAAAAACATGGTGGAGAAAATCTCATTCAAATACAAGCTCTCCCATGTAGTGTTTTGAAAAAAAACTCAAATATCTTCAAAGTTGCATCAAAATCTATAATAAGAATGAATTTGGGGACATATTTAAATCTTAGTGAGCTCTTAAACAATGTGTGCAATAAATATAACAACAAATTATCATTGATGGTAGATAATAAGGCCTTATGACAAAGGAAGCAATCCTCATCACTCGAATCGAATCTTTAAGAAAACAAGTAGAGATTATTTGGGGTAAAAAATAGTGTATCATATGGCTAAAAAAAGGTGAGAAAAGTTATAAATTTTTCTATTTTTCCATGCTTAATCATAGAAATATAAATAAAATATCATGGCTAAACATTTTGGGCATTAATATCTTAAAGCAAATTGATATTTAAGCAAAGATTATTTCCTATTATCAATATCTATTATTAGAGTCTCCTCCCTTTAGATTTGAATCCATTTGTAAAATAACCCAGTACATCCCTACCTTAGTCAGTTTGGAGCCAAATGAGGTTCTACTTCATCCTAATACCATACATGAAGTAGAAGAAACCATATTTGTAATTCCCAAAAACAAACTTCCAGGCCCTCATGGATTTACTTTTGATTTATATTAATAATGATTTTCATTCATAAAAGAGGATGTATGGAGAGTTGTGGAGGAATATCAATTAAAAAAAAAATCCTACCATAGCTCAATACTACTCTTCTCAGGCCCATGTGATAAAAAAAAAAAATTAGACGACCCTATTGGTTTTCATTCTATTTCCCTTTGCAACACTATCTACAAAATTATCTCTATATTCATTTCCAATCATTTGAAGAACCCTTATTTCATCACTCATCTCTTTGGAGAAAGCAGGAAATTTTTAAGGAAGACAAACTTTCAATGGGATAATAGTGGCCCAGTAGTTTGTTCATTCCCTTTACCTTTCAAAAAAATATGTATGCTCACCAAGCTTCATTTATCTAAGGATTTTGATAAATTAAGTTGATCTTACATTTCACAGATTCTTAGTGTCTAATTTTGTGAAAGCCTAGCTCATATATATTATTTTCCTTATCTCCTCTACCTTATTCTCTAACTTAGTTAATTGATCTCCATTTAAGGCTTACAACTCTTCTAGAGGAATTTCTAAATATGATCATCATTCCACCTTTACCTTCATCCTCGTAGCCAAAGGGATAAGATAGGCCCTAAAACAAGATTTTACTATTGGTTCCATCAAGGGGCTACACTACTCCAACTCTAATGAAAAATACATGTATCAGCAGTTTGTGGATGATATAATTCTCATGGGTGTTCCAACTATCTAAGAAGCATTATCCTTCAGAAGACTCTTGAATTATTTTACAACTTCCTCAGGAATCGACATATGTTTAAAAAGGTCTAAGTTATTTTTGTTTAGTACTCCACCTACTATTCAATGTCATCTCACTAATATCTTAGGCTTCAAGAAAATCACTTTACCTGCTATCTTTCTAGGCACCCCTTTAGCTCTAGGTTCCCTGTGTACCAAAATTTTCTCTAGCGTCATTCAAAATTTTACTAACTTTATGGATAGCTAGATTCTGTACTCACTTGACATAGTTTACAGAACTATCCTCCTTAAATATCCATTCCTTGCATGCCTTGCCCATGTATCTTATCTCTACCCATGAGGCACCCAGAATAATCTTTCACAAAATAAAATTCCTTTAGAAAACTTTTCTATGGGGAGGAGTGGAAAAAGGAGAAAAAATTAGCATTATTTTATTTGGATAAATTATGTCTACCCAAAAAATATGGAGGATTTATCCTCCGAGATCTAGAAAATATGAGCAATATCACAAAATTCAAACTTTGGTGGTGTTGGCTGCAAGAAATCTAGGATTTATTGAAGCAGATATGACCTAATAAATATAGCAACCACATTCCCAATGAATAACATATCCACATAGCCATGTTTTCAATGGGCTCATCTATTTGGAATCTGGCTTGTGAAGGAAACATTTAGTAAAAAGAAACTTCTTTTAGGAAATATCCCTCCTCTTAGGACATCCACTTATCAAAGAAAACCTTGAACAGTTCAAGGAAACTTTTCTACATTAAAAAATACACTATTCTGAAGATCTAGGAAAAATTCATTACAAATTTCAGCCACAGGGTTCATGAATCAAAGAATCTTACTTTGTTGTGGAAAATCAAACTCACACTCTGAATCAACAAGTATGATCTAAAACCAACATCAGAATCTTTGACCCAAGGTAAATTATTTTGTCTGTATTATTCTCCATAGAAAAAAAATTAACTAGGATAAGATTCTCTCCAATGGTTATGTTGTTCCCTCACCCTATTTCTTATACCAAGATAGTAATGAAAATTTTGAACATGTTTTCCTCTCTTTTCCTTTGTCCCAGGATCATTGGAACTACTCCTTCAATCTCTTTAGAAAACCTTTCTCACTGGATAGTTACCCCTAAACTTGATCAGTAATTGGTCGCTTTCCCCATTGTGCAATCATATTCTCAATAGATCATGGAGTCTCACACCTAGTTTTTTCTGTTGGATTCTTTGGAAAGAACAAAATCAATGCTTCTTATAAAACTCTCAAGACTGCAACCTCTCTCTATGGAACACATTTATTTATAATATTAAAGAAACCATCCTTATATCTAGTTAGTAAACCTCAGACTTAAAATTACAATATTTTGAGGCACCTATTCTCACTACTCTCAATATGCCCTCTTTGCTTTCCCAACTCTCTTCTCCTCTTCCCTCATCAGCTCCCTCCTCCCCCTAGCATTGGTATTCCCCTCCTCTTAATGCTATCAAAATATAATTTTATGATTCCTTCAAGGGAAACCCTATTCCTAGAGGCTATGAGGGAATATTTCACTTAGAAACAAGAGACAATATTCGTCTATATTTTGGTTAGATTGGTCACAATAGTAATAATGCAACAAAACTCAAACGTCTTTAAATGGGGCTGATAATTTCCTACACCATCAATTTCTATCACCTAACCCTTGAAGGTGACTCTTGTCTTGTTATTTCCCTTATTAATACGCTCTTCTATAAATCATCCTATCTCAAAATTTCAAAAATTTGGAGACTGAAATTTCCTCAAATATCATCTAGAAACTCCTTTATCAAACCTTTGTTTCCATTCCCTCACATATTTTTATATTGGGTAATTGATTCACATATCAATTAGCTAATGAAAGTTGTGCTACACTCTCTATGTTCAACCATTATTATTGGTCTTCCTTCACCCCTTCCTCATTAAAAAAATAATGCTAAAAAATAACAACTCAATGTATCAATAGCCTAATGTAGGTGGCAAACAATGAAATAAATGGAGTTGGGATATACTTTTGTTTTCCTTTAATTACATGCTCAATCTAATTTCTTACTAGCACAAACTATGCATCTCAATAAGGTTTCTATTTTTTACTCTTGGTGTTGATCTCCCCTAAGTGGGACATCAAATGGTTTTATTATTTTATTTTCATGGACTCTCCACCATTTTTGCAACTTCTTGACTCTCTACCTTACTTCCTCTAGTCTTCTTTCCAAGGTGGCAAGCCAACGACAATTATTTTTCTAAAATGATGTAAATATTTTCTATTGATATACAAGGAAAACATACAAAAAAAAGGTTAAAATTAAGTCTTTTTTTTTATCATATCGATGAAATGATATAAAAATGAGATAGAGTTTCAAAGTAGGTCCTCCTAGGAACCAATTTATTATTTGATCAACACCTTGTAAAATTTTGCCTACACTTCAATTTTGGAGCCTACTGAGGATCTTAAAATTTGTCACCCTATAATAACTTCATGTTTTGTCAATGTTTTTCAAATAATTTAATTCTTCTTCTAAAACTCTAAGTGTCAAATTCACTAGCTCATACATACTCATTCCTTGAATAATTCACAAGCGCACCCTTTCTTCCACAAGTTTAATATAGAAATGTTGCAACTCTTGAAAGTAAGGCTTTCACAATAACTACTCACTATGACTACACACTCCATAAGCATAGGGAACTACAAAATCCATTTCAATATTCAATGCGTACTCTCCATCGACAATCACCATCTCACATTGGTTATAATTGTACTTCTATTTCAATGACTTTTCTCAATTGTTGCTTTTGCGCACCTTTTCTTTCAAAAGTGTCACTTTCACTTTTTTGTTGGAATTTATGATTTCTTTAACTTTAACAAGTGGTTTTTTCATGTTATCATCACTTTCAAATATGCCACTTTCAATTTATTTAGCTTTTGCAAGTGTAATTTTAAAGTTTTCTTACTAACACAAGTGTCACTTCTAACTATTTTTACTCATGTATGTTTTTCACCTTTACACATCACTAGTGGAAATTATAGTGTACTCTCCCACATTATATGGACCTCTATATCATGAGAATATGTTCTAGGCACATTCCTATAACTTAGTGCACTTTTTGGCCACAGTCGACACGTGCATCGTAACTTGTATTCTAAGTGTCGCAAGGTGGCATTTCAATGATCATGTTTAGAAATAAGTGTCACTTTGCTATCGTTTCAAGTTTTGATTGTTATCCATGAGTATTGTGAATTCCCCTAGCTTGTATTGATGGCGTTCATGTTTGTGATCCATGTTTGAGCCTTGATCTGATGCTTTTCCCACTATTACTCTATTGGTCCCATACTTATACATTTTGGAGCTCTTCTTGGTCCTCCTACCCAATGAATGTTTTGAATATATCTACAATCCTCTAGGTGATGAGTGCAACCTATTCATGATCCTCACTGATGAAATATCACCTTTGCATACTTGTGCACATATTTTTTTTCAAGATCAGATCCTTTCATTGTGCATTGATAACTTCCAAAACATAGTCACCTAACCCTTCTTACTTCTACTAAATCACTTCACTGATTTTTTAGAAAATTTTCCTTGTATAGTGCATGAAGCATTTCTTGTGGAACTCTGAAAAGTTAAAATATGTGATACAAGGTATCCTCCCTTATCCTTAGGAAAAGTGAATTTCTTTGTCCTAATTGCCTTAGCTGACTACGTAATCTCCTCTTCTAGTGAGCCTTCTTGACTATAGGTCACATTTATAGTGGAAAAATAGCCACTGCAGAAGAAAGTTGTGCTAGCACAAGAACCTTCCCTTAAAGCACTATGCATGTCACATTTATAGTGTCCAATATTCCCTTCTATGATGACTGTAACCCATCACTATAGCTTTCCTTGTTTTTATTTTCTTTTCGTCACATGTCACAATTCTAGTGGACAATGGAGCCTTCCTAGATCACTGCTTAATAAAATTGTGCTCTCCCTTAATCCTACCTCTCAATCGTAGTTCATGTTACATTTTTAGTTAGTAAGCCATTAACCCTTGTCAACTAGGCTCCCTAATTGTGCATTCACTAAATATTTCCCTCCCACCCTAGCACATGTCATAATTATAGTCCATCATCAGGGCCTCCGTTAGCCATTGTGAAGCTCATCTATGCCATCACTTTCTCCTCCTCCCTTGATCCCTCTGCATGTCATAGTTTTAGTTAGTAGGGCTTATCAGAGTGTCTCTTGAACTTTCCCACTATGCTAGACCTATAATATCCCCTATTTATAGAACATGCATAGTTTTAGCGTGAAATGGTGCCTTCCTCAACCACTAGTGAGCTTAACTATGCCATCCTCAACAAGCCTCCCTATTTTAGTCCTTATAGAGGCCTATCATAAGAAACTTATTCCATGATAAAATTAGGGGTAGAGTATATGATTTCAATACTGATATTTCCTTGTTATGAGTGAACTTCATGGCAAGTGTACCACCTTAACAAGGCAAGGTGATTCTCATGGAAGATTTCAAGGAGAAGGAACAAAGAAGCACTTGTGGATAATAAGCACAAGGAAGAACCATCATACATGGGGAGATCCTGGACTGTGAAAAATGAAGAGATTTTATGATGACTCGGAATATTCCAATACTAATCTAAGATCCTTTGGAGGGTGAATATAAAGTGAAAAGCATACCTCTCATGTATATTAAAGACAAAGTAGCAAAGAGAGGAACTTAGCGTTGCCACAGCATTAGGAAGGTCCATATCATCAATGCCAAGCCATGACTTGTACAAGTGTTATCCTAATATCAAATGCGTCAATTTTTCATGCCACATGATGTGGAATGTAATTATGTATTATCAAGGAAAAAGAAAAAATTTAAATATGTGGAAATCTAAGAGTCATATGTGTAAATATGAAAAGTCACATGTGCACCAAAGAGTCTTATAGAGGTTCAAAGGTAATTTATGAGTCCAAGAGTCATGAGGGTAACTCAAGGGTCATAAGGGATATGGAAGTTCATTCCTCTTGTTATAAAAGAAACCTCATAACTCAAGTAAGGGGCTTTTGAAGGCTTGGAATTTGGAGAGCTATCCTTGGCTTATTTAGCTTGGAATAGGAGAGAATATCATTCCTTGGAGAAGAAATGTGTGACTTAATGCTCCACTACTAGAGCTAGTGTATCACCATTGTAACTATGTACTTGGATCGTTCACCTAATAATCAGTGTAATGTACCTCTTTTCCCATCTTTTCCCAACACAATTATTATTATTATTATTATTTTAAACTTTAAATCACTATTCTTAAAATTTTCAATTCCCTCAAAGGATAATTTTTCATGGTGTGATATAATGTAAGGAACCACTTAAGAAATCATAAGGGTTTCCTAATACTAACTATGTAATTATTATAGTTATTTTTATAATTGTAATAGAGCTTCAACCTCTATGGTTATTGCAACTCCTAATGAAATTCTTTTGGTCTTAATAGACAATTTAGATAATAAAATAAATACCCCACATGATTATGTTAGTTTTGATGCAATGATCCTTTCTCTTATATAAACTATGCACAATAATTTTTTTTTTTTATATATACTATAACCTTACTTGCAATCTATACTTATCGATTGTGACACTTTCCAAACATACTTATGTTAATAACGATCCTTTCACATTAGTTAATAGTGCAATAGTTTACACATAATACAATGTAAATTTTATTGAACTACCATACGATTTTCGTAATACCCTAGCATTTATGACGAGATCTTCGGATCGTGTGAACCAAGTCTAGGTGATCTATATCCCTGACAATTATTTCATATACTGCCCTCGCATTTATATGGCAGTACTCTTGGCCTTAAATTCTTTCACCCATTCGGTCCTCGAGCCATGAGTTTTAACATATCTTATTGTTTCTATATGGCGGTTCTGCAACTGTATTAATGTTCTCCTCTGCGTTTGTACACTTAACGTTTAATACGACTAGTGCTTTGTGATGCCAAAGTACTAATCATCGATCTATGTCCAACTCGATGGATTTATGACACTTGTAGGGTGGAAATTGATTAGGTTTTTGAGCTCTGTCTCCATTAATTTCAGAGGTTAATAATATTTCATTTCTCTGGTCATTTTGTTTTTCCTCCAACGTAAGTGCTCTGGTTCTCTCATCGCATATGAAAAAGGCGCAGAATATGTAGTCTATGGCGTGCTCTGACTTCCATCTCAAGCCTTTGCCGTCATAAGTACGTTTCATTTTATATGAACTCTATTTATCGAAATCCTTGATGACTATGTATTCGTAGCGTTTTTTTCCAGTTTCAAGTTCATTTGTGTTATTCATGTATATTAAATCTTAGGCGCCTTACTCTACTCTGCTATGATTTCTCTTTTTATTCTTTTTTGAATATAGATTTCCCTTTGAAGGTCAAGGTATGTCCTTTTGACATGAATTATTAACCTCATCATTCTGCGTCTAAGCGTTTTATGTTTCGAGTCGACTCAAACGTTGTTAAACACCATGTTAAGCACACACATGGTGTATGAGAAATATGAACACACACACAAGAGACTCAACACACAATGAAAGATAAGCATGAGGATCTGTTATTTTTCCATTATTCATGATTTACATTTATAGTACAATGGTGTGACTCTTGGTTTCACATTTCAAGGTCACTTGGACTCCATTATGACTTTTCACATTCCACACCTACCCATGTAGTATTAGGCGTTCCAACATCCCCCCTTAATCCGATGGGGTATGTGTGAGTCTAAGAAGAGAGTTGTAATACAAATCTGCAAAGTATACATGGCAGCACTTGGGCTGAATCAACTCTTTGAAATGTTGGAAAAAAGAGGTGGTTTAAGGATGACCACCAACACTGGAACGCAAAACTTGTTGAAATTCTCGGAACTCTTCCAAAACTAGCAAGAAGCTGAAAGCTTCTACTAGAGGAATTGTCCCTCATAAAAAATGGAGACCTTCAACCTAAAAGAAGGGAGGTCTACTACCTGTGATGGTTTTAGGATGACCAACAACTCTGGAATGCTTGAAGCATTTCCTGGAACTCAACCAAAGCTGGTAAGAAGCTGAAAGCTTCTGCTAGAGGAAGTGTTCCTCATATGAAAGGGAGACCTTCGACCTAAAAGAAGGGAGGTCTACTACCTGTGATGGTTTTAGGTTATCCACCAACCAAAGATGATGGTTTAATGTTTTCCACCAACTGAAGGCATTCTCATGGGCATTCGTGTCTCTAGCTACATCTCTGAATCTGGAATGACGAATTGTGGCTCAGGCTCACTTGAATTTCTGTGTCTCTGGCTACATCTCTGAATCTGGAATGAAGAATTCTGGCTCAAGCTCACTTGAACTGCTCTGTATCTGGCTACAACTCTGAACATGGAATGAGAGATTGAGGCTCAGGCTCGCTTGATCTGACTTCGAAGCTTGTACATGACCACCATTTTCCCCCTTGTCAGGGACAAGGTGAGATGATGGCCAAAACTCAACTGCAAGTTTGCTCAATATCTGTGAACAAATTCTAACATGTGTCGTAAACATCTTCTTGGCTGTTGATGCCCATTGCCAAGAAGCGATCCATCCAAGATGAATCTTTGTTCTTGCAGGAGGCTTGTTTCTGAAACATCTGTTTAAAGAATGAGTGTGCCGACCATAGTGCTTGCATGGATGAAGATCAAAATAGTGATCTTTCATGTGGCCAACTTGATCACAGTGTTGGCATTTTACAATCTGCTTTTGTTGTTGTGGAGCAGGATCTGGAACAGCTGTAGGTGAACTGTCATACAGGAATCCGGCACTCTGAAATATGATGGGATTGGTGTAGTCAGGAATATGAAAGGTCACATCCTTGTCATATCCAAGACCAGTTCGGTGCTTGTTGTGGACAAGCTCTTCCCAAGGTCTGATGATGGGCTTGAGAAGTGCAAGGTGAGCTCCTGCATCTGCATGTAAATCTGCTCTTGTACAAGGAACTGAATGGGAATCAACTGCAACTTTATCTTCTTTATTCTGATGAGAGTCCTTCACAATATTCTGAATAGAAACGGGTTCAGAATGGTGACTCTTTTGCTGAAGTTCATCTTGTTGAAGCTGAGTTTCCAACTGCAAAAACTCAATCTTTTCTTGTGCATGTAGCAAACAACTTTGAATTTTACAAAGAGCATCCTTGCTCATTTTTATCACATCATCAACATTTGAATGAATGAGGTTATTCAACAACTCTAATGCCTCATTGACTTTAGCCATTTTCAACAACTTAGGCTTAAAAAATGAAAGGGTGTCAGCTTCAACCGAAAATGCACCCGTTTACAATGTGATTCAACAACAAATACAAATGACTCCTAAGAATTTTCAAAGTACAAAATCTTCTCCTCAAATGATGGAGGACAATCAACAATTTTTCAACAACTCAAGTATTGACTGCAACTATGAAGAAGTAATACAATGTCAACTCAATACAATATTTCTGCAAAATATTTTGTAAATGTGCAGCTGAAAACACTTATGCAATGAGCCTTTATGGCAGCTGATTTTTCCTTCAAAGAGTTGTTTTGCACCAATAACAACTCCTCTTCAAATGTCAATTTCTTCATAAAATCACCCTTACGCCACAAATCACACAATGTCAAATTCACTTTTCTCTAAATATAGTCCTTGCCATTTATTCAATTTTTCTGTTCATTTTCTCTCCTTCCTCTCTCTCTCTGTTGTTTTTTTTTTTAATTAATTAAAAATTAATTAAAAATGGGAATTAGTGAAAAATGAGGAAAAGGGCCTTTTTTTTATAATAATAAATAAAAAATTAAGATGAAAATGGAGGGGGTTTCAATTGTAGGAGGGGAGGGAATTTTAAATGGGGGGAGGCAGGGAGGTATTGTATGGGAGGAGGGTCTATATTAAAAAAATTTGAAAATTTTAAAAAGGTTGACTTAAAGAAATTTAAAATGCTGGGAAAATCGTTTGGGAAGGCCGAGCGAATGTATAAAGCGGTGGGAGCATAGTGTAAACTTGGGAGAGCATAGGGAGGGGAAGGGGTGGGGATTAGCGTGGCTTAGGGGTTGAGGGGCGGTCGGTAGCATAGGGAGAGGAGGGCGTGAGAGCCGTAGGGGAAGAAGGGCCAAAAGGTCTTAATTTTTTTTTGTTATAATAGCAGAGAGTAGAATAAAAGACTTTGTAGAATAGCAGCATAATTTTTTTTCAGAGACAAATCCAGCAGGAGAAAATGCAGAGATTGAAGAATTTTTCAACAGAAAAACTTAGATTTCTTTTGCAGTAAAAACCAAAAATTTCTTCTTCAGAAACCCAATTTAAATAACAAGGTGTTCCAAAAAACGTAATGGTATATGAATGGGAATATTTGGTTTTATCTGGTTTTCCAATTTCTTCGTATTAAATTGTCCTCACGATCTCGGTTGTTTGATCCGAGCACAGAATCCAGAGTATATGGTTCAGTGCTTAGTTCGTGTTGATATCCAAATACTATCGTTCCTAATTGAATAATTTTCATCTCTGAGTCATATTATTATTTCTGAGTTAAACTTAAACCATTTACTTGTGTTTTACCTTCTTCTTCTCGGCTATGTTGAAGGAGTCACTTCGATTCTTCTGGGAATTAACTTTCTGGCCGGGAATGATAAGCTTGGGTTCTTTACAATGTGGCATGGACAACTTCGTTTCTCGTCTATTCGCAGAGGTAAACCTCTATCTACCCTTGTTCGAATGATAATCTTATGGGTTTGTAATGGTATTTACCAGTGTTCTTATACCCATTCGTTTTCTTGTTCCTATTGTAGAACATAAATTACTCATCGTTTTACTAGTTCTGGATCAGGTACTCTCATATACACGATTTGTTTAGAATATATACATGGTTTATGTAATATATGTTTTTTTTCATTTTGAATTCCTCCCTTCTAGAATTAACATTTTCTACTCTTGGGGTTTTTTTTTTCAGGTATCATTAGATCTCAAAATTTGATTTCAAATATATCATAAGCTACTGTCTGGTTTATAAGGTAGGCCACCTGACAATTGATTTCTCTGTTGAACAAGGGTACCACGTCCCTCAAGTTTTCTTCGAATTTTCGAAAGGATTTCGGCGTTTTTCCCTCTTATTTCTTGTGTGTTATTTATAAGTGTAAACAATAGCATAAATTTCTATAAGGAAAATTTTGTGCTCATTTTTACGAGAGCTTACAAGACTCTCCTGTTGTAATAACCAGATATTTGTATCGGTTTCACTAAATTTGTTGTATGTTGTTTTTGAAAGATTTAATTATTGGATCTTAATACCAGTAATATTCGTTTTTATTTGGTAATCAATAGATAAAACTGTACCTATGTCTAGTAACTTATATATTTTACCTTAAAAGTGCTTGGCTTATACTGCATTAACTTATGTATAGATAATTCTATTCTTAGATGGCTCAATAGATTTCAAATTGATTGAAATAAAATCCTATTATGTTCACAGTAAGGAATTTATTCCTTTCTCCTGCATAGTGGAAATTAACCATTCATGGATTTACTTCTTTTAATAAATTTTATTTCAATCATAAGTATGGCTTATGTAATTGTTACGTGACTTTTGTCAACTCGTTTTTCACTATTATGCACGGGTTATAGATATACCTTTAATTCCTAAAATATATCTCTGTGTATTTCAAGATTATTTCTTCTATTGACACATAGATACCACTTATGTTAAAAGAATTACAGTTCTCGTTCTTCAAGTAATATTGCTAGGTTGAATTATTTCATAATGAATTGTGTCGACAAAATTCTACACTATGGTATATTTTGGTTCTCTAATACTGTAAAAGAAGCTCTCATTTCAATCTTCGTTCCAGTATTAAAATCTTTATGCAACAGGATTTTAATAATCCTTCATTTGATAATGGTATCTATATAAACTATTTTCATAAATAGGTATATTTCTCTCGAGTATGCCTTAGAAGAATTTAGCAGTAAGATGAAATTTCCTTCGATATAATTTCTTTTCTATCTCTTAACAAATGTTATTGTCATCAACTGTTAGTTATAAGTAGCTTCACTTGAATTATTAAGTAATTACTTATTCACTGAATTTTCACCATAGTTCTCGTCCGACCTTATGTAGTTCATTCATGTATATCTATTCTCTTGTTTTCTTCTGGTTTGTACATAGCATATATATATATATATATATATATATATATATATATATATATATATATATATAACTAGATAACAATTATAACAGAATATCAATTTTTCTTATCTCCAGATCCAAACCTGAATATAGGTTTCGACATTCTAGAAGGTGCATTTCTGAACTTATTCTATCATGCCACTATATTTATTGGATTAAATCTATTAAATCTGGTCAATCAAAGGCATGATTTAACATAGTACTAGTTAATATAATTATCCACATCCTGTCCACTTCATGCAATTAATTATACATACTTCATAACTAACTGGTTAATATTATGAGTGCATACCAATGTGTAATGACCAGTCCTCCCGACCATAGAATTCCTCTCTCTCCAGAATTCACTCCCGAGATGAGATCCTCTCCAAGAACATATCAACACCCAATCTGTTCTAGAGTAGCTTACTTAAGCTATGCTTTCCCCAAAGCCTATTTCCAATTCTGCGTCCAAAATTTCAGGATGCTTTTATTCCGTTTTGCCTAGGCTTCCCTTAATGAGGGAATTTAAAGCTACTTTCTACTTTTCCGGCTTTCTACCTCTTCCCAACTACTTTCCTCATCATTGGGGAATTTATATTTTTCCTCTTAAATCTAAATTAGAAATAATTCCTTTCAAGGACTTTTGAAAGGTTTTGGGAAAGTCTTAGCCTTATCCATATCCTCATGGATCAGGCTTATGATCTATAATCTCATCTAGTCATAGTGCACACATAATATTCCATTTATTTTCATTAATAAATATTTAAATAAAAATCCACACAATAATTATCCATTGGGGTCCACTTCCCTTTGGATTTTTGTTGAAATTTCTAACTTAAAAAGCATAGAAACTAGGGGTATTACACATTCCCCCTCTGAAAAAAAACACCATCCTCAGTGTTGCAGATTATCTACTATAATTCATTTTGAGAACAAATATGGATATTTTTCCATCATCTCAGCCTCTCTTTCCCACGTAGCCTCTTCCGCAGTAAATTTTTTCCACTACACCTTTACTCTAGCTACTGTTTGATTTCTCAATTCAATTTCTTCCCGCTCTAATATTTGAAGTGGCTTGGGAAGGAACTCCCCTTCTGGTTCCACCAGTATCACTTTCCAATCAACAATATGAGAAGCATCATGTACATATCTTTTTAATAACAAAACATGAAACACATCATGAACTTTAACATGGGGGGGTAAGGCCAGTTTATAAGCCACTGGTCCCACCCTTTCTAAGACCTCAAAAGGCCCACAGTGTCTAGGAGCTAATTTTGCACATATTCCAGCATAAAGTGTTCTCTTTTTGGGTTTAATCCATAGATACACATGGTTCCCCACTTTGAACTCTCGGTGCACTCTTTTCTTATCGGCATAGCTTTCCTGTCGATCTTGGGCTGTTTTGATGTTTCTCTTTATTTTCTTGACAATCCTTTCCATTTATTGTAGAGCATCTGGCCCAAGTACTAGCCTATCTTCAGGCTAGCTCCAACTTAAGGGAGTACGACACTTTCTTCCATAGAGGGCCTCAAATGTACTCATTTTTATGGAATATTGGTAGTTGTTTTTATAGCAAATTCAAGTAAATGTAAGTAGTCTTCCCATTTAGATGGCCTATCCATCACATACATTATCAACATATCCTCTAGGATCTGATTTGTTCTCTCTGTTTGACCATCCGTCTAAGGGTTATAAGTTGTGCTAAAATTTAATTTAGTACCCATGCCCCCAAATAGTCCTTTCTAGAAGGAGGCTATGAATTTAGCGTCTCTATCTGAAATAATCATCTTTGGAACCCTGTGTAGCCTTACAATTTATTTTATGAACACATTTGTTACTTGGGTTGTTCCAAAAGTAGATTTTATAGGTATCAAATGTGTAGTCTTTGTTAAGGTATCTACCATTACCATCACTGAGTCATGTTGGTACTTTGTTCTGGGTAGCCTGGTTATAAAATCTATAGAAGCAGTGTCCCATTTCCATTCTGCAATTGGTAAGGGATTTAGAAGACCAGCTGGATGCTGATGTTCAACTTTGACCAATTGACATTCCATGCATCTAGCTAAGTAGTTGGCCACGTCCTTTTTCATTCTTGGCCAAAATAACTTCTTTTTCAAGGCTATAATAATTTTCTGATATCCAGGATGTCCTGAATATGGTGGTTTATGGTATTCATCTAGGATTTATTTTTTTAACAAATCCACATTAGGGATGTACAATCTGTTTTTATAACAGATCAACCCTTTCTAGTTTTGGGTGTATTCAGCCATTTCCTTTTTCAGCATTTTCACTTGTAGATTCTCATAGTTGGGATCTTGATCTGCTACCTTTTTCACTAATTCTTCTAAGTCCCAACTAGTACTACTCCCAATGTTACTTATGTTTTGGCAGGAATTTTTGCTTAGGGCATCAGCAATTTTGTTTTCTTTTCCTTTTATATGTTTTACGTCCATATCAAATTCACTCAGAAAATACAACCATCTAGGTTGTCGAGCATTCAAATTAGTTTGAGAAAATAAATACTTGAGACTGATATGATCTATCATCAATGTAAATTTTTTTCCAAGAAGATAGTGTTGCCAAATCTTCAAGGCATGAATTACAGCAGCCAATTCCAGATCATATACACTATAATTTTGTTCATGTTTCTTAAGTTTTCTAGATTCATATGAAATAATAGAATTCTCTTGTAACATAACTCCTTCAAATCCCTCTCGACATGCATCCGTACACACGACAAACTCTTTTTTAGGATCTGCAATCTTCAATATAGGTGCTCTAGTAAGTTTTAATTTTATTTGTTCAAAGTTGTTTTGGCATCTTTTAGTCCACTCAAACTTGGTTCCTTTCCTCTGTATTGAAGTTATGGGATATGCTATTGCAGAAAATATTTCTACAAATTGTTGATAATATCTCGCAATCCCCATAAATGATCGTACCGGTGGAACATCAGTCGGCACCGGCCACTCTCTAATAGCCTTTACTTTCTCATGGTCAACAGCCAATCCTTGTTCAGAAATGATATGCCCCAAATATTGAATTTTATCCTTATAAAAATCACATTTTCTAAACTTGGCATATAACTGATTCTCCTTAAGAGTCTGCAACACAATTCTAAGGTGTTGTTTATGTTCTGCCTCACTTTTTGAATAGACTAGAATATCGTCTATAAATACTAGTACGAATTTGTCTAAGTATTTATTTAGAACACTGTTCATTAGGCACATAAAAGTGCCAGGGGCATTTTTCAAACCGAAAGGTAGGAATACAAATTCATAGTGACCATACCTAGTTCGAAAAGCTATTTTACTGATATCTTCCTCCTTAATTCTGAGTTGGTGATAACCAGTCCTCAATTCAATCTTAGAGAATACTGAGGCTCCTCTCACCTGATCAAAAAATTCATGTATTCTGGGCAATGGATACCTGTTTTTGATTGTCAACTTATTCAGTTGAAAATAATCAATGCACATTCTGAAGGTTCCATCCTTCTTTTTCAAGAACATCACCAGTGCTCCCCAAGGAGTTACACTCGGTCTGATGTAACCTTTATCTAGAAACTCTTGTAATTGAATTTTAAATTCGATGAGTTCAGGGGGGATCATTCAGTAAGGGGATATAGAAACTGGTGTTGTGCCTGGAAGATGAGGAAGATGAGGAATCTCATCCGGAAAAACTTCCTTAAAATATCTTATCACTGGTAAGGTATCTAACAAGTTTTCTTCAGGTTGCTATCCTGAGTCTTCAACATGTACATCATATACTTGATATCCCTTCCTAGCTATTTTTTTTAGTTGAAGGGTTGAGATTTTCCTTACAGTAATAGGTTCCGGTTTCCCTTTTAACATGAATGGTTTTCCTTCATCATCTATACAATGCAGAGTTTTTTCCCAACAATTCAACATGGTATTCTTCCTTTCTAACCAATCCATTCCTATCAATAAATCATAAGAACCTAATGGCAGAATGTTTAAATCTACCTTTGTTTGATATTCATTCAAGTTAATAGTTGTTTTAGGTAGCTTATGAGTTACTTTGCATTTAGTTCCGGTAGCTAACTGTACCAACCAGGACTGTGGGAACTTTTCTGTTTTGAGTGTACATTTCTCTACAACTTGTGGACTAATATAACTCAAGGAAGCACCCGGATCAATTAAGATAGTAACAGATTGATTAGAAATTTTACCTTCCATCTCGACTATTGTAGATTGATGTTCTACTTGTCGGTTCTCCAAGGCTGCACTGATAGTGGGGATATTCCTTGCCATGTCATTCACTGTGGTAGCTTCTCTATCTCTCAAAACCATCTGAATATTTCATTATGAACAGTCCCTCAGCAGATGAGGTTCTCCGCAACCCCAACACTTCAAAGGCTCCCACATTTTAATAGTTCCCTCTTTCTTATTATCCCCATCTATTTGTTTCGTACCAATTTGGGATTGAGCAGTTTGACTTTCCTTTGGTTTATTAAATTTCTTTCACTGATGGTTCCTACCAAAATTCTTCAAATAAGTTGGTTTCTGTTTCTTTCCCTTAAATTCACCCTCATTTGTCCAGCTCTTCCTTTGTTCACTCTTTCCTTTAAACTGTTTGTAGCATAATCTGGCTTTTCTCACCACTTCGTCCATGGTTTTTGGATTATCAAACTCTATCGTCTCCTTATATACATCAGGTAAATAGTTCAAAAACCTTTGCACCTTTGCTTTCTCTTCACGAATATAAGGAACATATCTTAGCAGATTTGTGAACTTGGTGACAAACTCATCTATGGTGATCTGTCCCAATCTGAGTTCGTGAAACTCTTTTGCTTTGTCATCATAATAGCATTCGTTCAAATATCGGTTTTTAATCTTGACTTGGAAATCTTCCCAAATCATGGTTTTTTCATCAATGGCATGAACCATTTTTGTCTCCTCCCACCACAAGGTAGCCTTACCTTGTAGCTGGTAGATAGCTAATCTAGCCCTCAGATTGCTTTCATGTTCGTAGACCTAAAAATACTTAATCATATTCAACAGCCATGCCTTAGTATCTTCCTCCTTCTCTCCATCATAGGAGGGAGGTTTGATTTTTTGGAATTCACCCTGTAATTCCTTCTTCAGTTTAGACTGGTGTCTAGTAGTATCATCTTCCTTAGAGTCATCTGAGAACTCGCCTTTCCTCCTTCTGAAATCTTCACCTTCTTGGATGTTCCGCGTAGTTAGTTCTCTTATCAGTTTTTCCTTCTCCTCACTTGCTAAAGATAGCCTATCATCCTGGCTTCTTAGCTCGGCCATATCCCGTTGCAACCTGTGCAGCATGGCCATTAAAGGAGCATGGGGATTTGGTGTATTATCCCTACCACCCAGATCGAAAAAAAGCATAGAAACTAATATAAGAAACATATCTTAACAGATTTTTGAAATTGGTGACAAAATCATTTGTGGTGAGCTGTCCCAATCTGAGTTCGTGAAATTATTTTACTTTTTCATCATAATAACGTTCATTCAAATACCAGTTTTTAAACTTGACTTGGAAATCTTCCCAAGTCATGGTTTTTTCATCAATGGCATGAACCATTTTTGTCTCCTTCCACGAAAAGGTAGCCTTACCTTGTAGCTGTTAGATAGCTAATTTGGACCTCAAATTGCTTTCATATTCATAGACCTGAAAATAATTAATCATATTCAACAACCATGCCTCAGCATCTTCCTCCTTCTCTCCATCATAGGAGGGAGGTTTAATTTTTTGGAATATACCTTGTAATTCTTTCTTCTGTTTAGACTGGTGTCTAGTAGTATCATCTTCCTCAGAGTCATCTGAGAATTTGCCTTTCCTCCTCCTTCCGGAACCTTCACCTTCTGGCTGTTCCGCGAAGTCAATTCTCTTATTAGTTTTTCCTTCTCCTCACTGGCTAAAGATAGCCTATCATTCTGGCTTCTTAGCTCGGCCATATCCCATTGCAACCTATGCAACATGGAAATTAAAGGAGCATTGGGATATGGTGTATTATCCCTACCACCTAGATTGACATAAAGTTTATCTTTTTCAGCCATTGAATTTTTAGTTTTAGTACCTTTTTACACTAAAACAAAATAACATCAGTAACCTTGAAAAAAAAAATCATAATAAATTTTTTATAATAGTGAGCACAGAAAAAAAATCCAGTTTTCCAACCTTGGGCTCTGATACCATTTGTAATGTACCACTTTTCCCATATTTTCCCAACACAATGTTTTTTTTTTTTTTTAAACTTTTAATCACTATTCTTAAATTTTTCAATTACCTCAAAGGATAAATTATCATGGTGTGATATAATGTAAGGAACCGCTTAAGAACTCATAAGGGTTTCCTACTTATACTAACTATGTAATTATTATAGTTATTTTTATAATTGTAATAGAGCTTCAACCTCTATGCTTATTGCAACTCCTAACTTTTATGAAATTCTTTTGGTCTTAATAGACAATTTAGATAATAACATAAATACCCCACATGCTTATGTTAGTTTTGCTGCAATGATCCTTTCTCTTATATAAACTATACACAATCAAAGTTTTTTTTTTATATACTATAACCTTACTTGCAATCTATACTTATCGATTGTGACACTTTCCAAACATACTTGTGTTAATAATGATCCTTTTACATTAGTTAATAGTGTAATCGTTTACACATAATACAATGTAAATTTTATCGAACTACCATACGATTTTTGTAATACCCTAGCGTTTATGACGAGATCTTCAGATCGTGTGAACCAAGTGCAGGTCATTTATATCACTGAAAATTATTTCACATATTGCCCTTGCATTTATATGCCACTACTCTTGGCCTTAAATTCTTTCACCCATTCGGTCCTCAAGCCATGAGTTTTAACATATCTTATTGTTTCTATATGGCGGTTCTCCAACCATATTAAAGTTCTCCTCTGCATTTGTACACTACGTTTAATACGACTAGTGCTTTGTGATACCAAAGTACTGATCATCGATCTACGTCCAACTCGATGGATTCATGACACTTGTAGGGTGGAAATTGATTAGGTTTTTGAGTTCGATCTTTATTAATTTTAGAGGTTAATACTATTCCATTTCTTTGGTCGTTTTGTTTTTCCTCCAATGTAAGTGCTTTGGTTCTCTCATCGCATATGACAAAGGCGCAGACTATGTATTCTATGGTGTGCTCCGACTTCCATCTCAAGCCTTCGCCCTCATAGGTACGTTTCATTTTATATGAACTCTGTTTATCAAAATCCTTGATGACTGTGTATTCGTAGCGTTGTTTTCCAGTTTCAAGCTCATTTGTTTTATTCATGTATATTAAATCTAAGGCGCCCTACTCTACTCTGCTATGATTTCTCTCTTTTTCTTTTTCTTTTTATATAGATTTCTCTTTGAAGCTCGAAGTATGTCCTTCTAAAATGAATGATTAACCTCATTGTTCTGCGTCTAAGTGTTTTATGTTTCGGTTTGACTCAAACGTAATGGTATACAAATGGGAATAATTGGTTTTATCTGGTTTTCTTATTTCTTCATATTAAATTTTCCTCACGATCTCGGTTGTTTGATCCGAGAACATAATCCATAGTATATCATTCAATTCTGAGTTCGTATTGATATCCAAATACTATCGTTCCCATTTAAATAATTTTCATCTCTGAGTCGTATTATTATTTCTGAGTTAAACTTAAACCATTTACTTGTTTTTTACCTTCTTCTTCTCAGCTGTGTTGAAGGAGTCAGTTTGATTCTTTTGGGAATCGAATTTCTGGCTGGGATTGATAAGCTTGGGTTCTTTACAATGTGGCATGGAAGACTTTATTTCCCATCTATTCGTATAGGTAAACCTCTATCTACCCTTGTTCTAATGATAATCTTATGGGTTTGTAATGGTATTTACCAGCGTTCTTATACCCATTCGTGTTCTTGTTCCTATTGTAGAACACAACTTACATGTCATTTTACCAGTTCTGGATCAGGTAATCTCATATACATGATTTGTTTCAAATATATATATGGTTTATGTAATATATGTTTTTTTTTCATTTGGAATTCCTCCCTTCAAGAATTAACATTTTCTACTCTTGGGGTTTTGTTTTCAAGCATCAGCAAATCTCAAAATTTTATTTCAGATCTATCATAAGCTGTTGTCAGATTTACAAGGTAGGCCACCTGACAATTGATTTCTCTGTTGAACCAGGGTACGACGTCCCTCAAGTTTTCTTCAAATTTTAGAAAGGATTTCGTCGTTTTTCCCTCTTATTTCTTCTGTGTTATTTATATGTTTCAATATTAGCAGAAATTGCTATAAGGAAAATTTTGTGCTCATTTTTACGAGAGCTTACATGAATTTCCTATTGTAATAACCAGATATTTGTATCGGTTTCACTAAATTTGTTGTATATTTTTTTTGAAGGATTTACTTATTGGATCTTAATACCAAAAATATTCATTTTTATTTGGTAAGCAATAGATAAAACTGTATCTATGTCTAGTAACTTATATATTTTACCTTAACAGTGCTCGGCTTATACTACATTAACTTAAGTATAGATAATTATGTTCTTAGATGGCTCAATAGATTTCAAAATGATTGAAATAAAGTCCGATTATGTTCATAGTAAGGAATTTATTCCTTTCTCCTGCATAGTGGTAGTTAACCATTCATGGCTTTACTGCTTTTAATAAATTTTATTTCAATCATAAGTCTGGCTTCTATAATTGTTACATGACTTTTGTCAACTCATTTTTCACTATTATGCACGGGTTATAGATATACCTTTAATTCCTGAAATATATCTCTTTGTATTTCAAGATTATTTCTTCTATTGAGACATAGATACCACTTATGTTAAAACAATTATAGTTCTTGTTCTTGAAGTAATATTGCTAGGTTGAATTATTTCATAATTAATTATGTCGACAAAATTCTACATTATGGTATATTCTAGTTTTCTAATACTCTAAAAGCAGCTCTCATTTGAATCTTGGTTCCAATATTAAAATCTTTATGCAACAGGATTTTAATAATCCTTCATTTGATAATGGTATGTGTATAAATTATTTTCATAAATAAGTATATTTCTCTTGAGTATGCTTTAGAATAATTTAGCAGTAAGCTAAAATTTCCTTCGATATAATTTCTTTTCTCTCTTTTAACAATTTCTATTGTCATCAGCTCTTAGTCATAAGTAGCTTCACTTGAATTATTAAGTAATTACCTATCCACTAAATTTTCACCATAGTTCTCCTCTGCCCTTATGTAGTTCATTCATGTATATCTATTCTCTTGTTTTCTTATGTTTTCTACATAGCAGCATATATATATATATATATATATATATATATATATATATATATATATATATATATATATAACTAGATAACAATTATAATAGAATATCATTTTTTCTTATCCCCGGATCCAAACCTGAATATAGGTTTCGACATTTTAGAAGATGGATTTCTGAACTTATTCTATCATGCCACTGTATTTACTGGATTAAATCTATTAAAGTTGTTCAATCAAAGGCATGATTTAACATAGTACTAGTTAATCTAATTATCGACATCCTGTCCACTTCATGCAATTAATTATACATACTTCATAACTAACTGGTTAATATTATGAGTGCATAACAATGTGTAATGACTAGTCCTCCCGACCATAGAATTCCTCTCTCTTCGGAATTCACCCCCGAGTTGAGATCCTCCCCAAGAATAGATCAACCCCCAATCTGTTCTGGAGTAGCTTACTTAAGCTATGCTTTCCCCAAAGCCTGTTTCCAATTCTGTGTCCAGAATCTCAGGATGCTTTTATTCCTTTTTGCCTAGGCTTCCCTTAATGAGGGACTTTAAAGATTCTTTCTTCTTTTCCATATTTTTACCTCTTTCCAACTACTTTCCTCATCATTGGGGATTTTATATTTTTCCTCTTAAATCTAAATTAGAAATAATTCCTTTCAATGCTTTTTGAAAGGTTTTGGGAAAGTCTTAGCCTTATCCATATCCTCATGGATCAGGCTTATGATCTCCAATCTCATCTGGTCATAGTGCACACATAATATTCCATTTATTTTCATTAATAAATATTTAAATAAAAATCCACATAATAATTATCCATTGTGGTTCACTTCCCTTTGGATTTTTGTTCAAATGTCTAACTTAAAAAGCATAGAAACTAGGGGTGTTACAATCAGAAGCTCATCGATCCTACACACTTTTATGCATGTATCGTGAATGTTGTAAGATTATTCTTTAGATGTTTGCAGTATATGTTATGTTAATATGTACTAAAGAAATTGAACTACTCAATTGGATTTCGTGCCCACCTTTTTGAATGTGTGTTGTATTTTCTGTAATGATCATTGTTTCTATGTAAACTATTTCTCTAGATAACTAAGGAATATTTCCTTTCTCTCGTGTGTCTCTCTTCAGATAGTACTAAATTAATTTCCTTATAGAGTCTAACTCTTTATTTCCCTATCGTGAAACCCTCCTTTTACACATTTCAATTGGGTTTTCATAATGTCAACTTACTTGTTTGTTTGAAGGTTATGTGTATAATATCTTATGTTATCCATTGAAATCAAGGAAAACCTTAGAGTTATGTTGGTCAGGTTGTTACTCATTATGGGGCTCCTACTCCAAACAGTGCGATATCTAATTGGGAATTCACATTGGGGACACCCCTTCTATGTTGGTGGTATCCAACACCGTCAACATTTTGGCGATGGAAGTAGGTCCAGATGACAAGTTTTACCCATTAATTTTGTGTTGAATATCTTACCTTAAATGGATCCTTCAAATCATACTCCTAGGGTGTTTTTCCAATAATTCCAATCGTCAAATTTTAATCCCAAATGAACCCCTTTATAACTTGTCTCAATTAAAGTTTTATTGTGAGGGTGAAATATCCATAGTCGGGTATATATCTAATTTTCTCTATTTTGGTGAATTTTATGAAATCAATTGTGAATATTTTTCTTGTGTGATTTTATTCCTCACACTTTAAGGTCGAGTTAACTATTGATGTCGTACATTACCATTTTCTTCCATCCATTCATTTGATCAACTCATTAAGGAGCTTCATCAAGCCTTTGATAGGTATGACTACTAGGATGTTTATAAAAGTATTAAGCAACTAAGAATGAAGAATGATGAGTCAATTGAGGATTTTTCTAATATATTACTTCACCTATGTTATGAATTCCCTAAAGAAGATGTGGATTAGGATTTCTTGAAGGAAATGTTTCAACATTTGGTTCATATCTCTTTAGATCATTATATATCTAAACCCCTAGATATTTTTTCTCTCCTAACTTTTATAAACCATGAGACATCTCTAATTTTAGAGGAGGAACCTACTATTCCTTTTGCTCCTTGTCCTCCTACTTTTCTAGTATCACTTTGGGTGCCTCCTTGTGTTTATGTCAAAGTTGGGGAATCTGAAAATCAAATTATTGAGTTGTATTCTCTACTTTCAACTACTCTCCATGATTTAGATTTGATGGAAGAAACACTGGAGTGGTTCATGAAGCATCAGGTAGCGACTAACCCCTTGATTTTTTAAGATGATATTAACACTCACAACTTTAATCTTGAATCTAATCAAGTTAATAGCATGAAATCTTCAAGGGATGATTTTTCACCTCTATTATCCCAGACTCATAAACCCTTGTCCCTCAATTTTCTTCATCAATCTCTTTCAAACTCTTCTAATTTTTTATTTCCAAATCCAAACAGGGATCAGGTGAAAGGTAGTCACATTTCACAGTTATAAGAGTAGAAAGGTGAAGATTATTTCAATATTTCTTCTCTTTTTCAAAGTCGTTTATGTCAAGATGATGTTCTCCCATTCTTGGTTGATTTAGAGTCTACCAATCTTGGAAATAAATCAAATAAGTAATTTTTCCTAATGCATCTAAAGTGTTGGGAAGCCATCATTCTGATGATGATGAATCTATTGATGTATATAATGATAAATGCCTAATTGCATCACATGATCTTTCAGTTTCTCGAGGAGATTTTTATTTTAAATATTTAGATATAGAATTTGATTCGGTCAAAGGAAATATTCTGATGGATACTTCCCGTTCAGCTCATTATTTCTTGTGCCCTACTCTTTGCAATGCATTAAGTTGTGATGAAGATACTCCATGCTCTTCAAGTTCATTATCTAATGAGTCAGATTTTGAATTGACAAAAGGTATTAAGGTTGTCCATGATGAAGAAGCAAACAATCAAATCATTGAGCACTGTCACATTCACTATAACAAATTTCACACAGTAAAATAACATGATAAAAAAAAAAAATTATTAATCGGTACAGGAAAGGGTTAATAATTCTGTTTTGATATCTGGAATTCTTACTATGCAATGGTATGCGACTATAGTACGCATACACCGAAGTAACACAACTCCAAAGTTTTAAATTTGCAATACGAAAAGTCATAAATCACATTATAATTCACATGGAAAAGGTTTAAGAAACATGATTCTCGTCGTAAGGCTGGCTTATCACATTAATTTTTTATGGATAAGAGTTATGGTGCAAGTTGATTTGTTATCCGGATCCAAATCTCCAAGGCTGAAATCGGCGCGCCAGTCTTAACTCCTCCACCATACATGGCGGCAAGACTTGCCACTTGTTACTATACTCTGCGTACACGGCAGATGCACCTCGACTATCCCGCAAGGATGTATAGGTAAACACCTCTGCCAGACATGCGTATTCATTTCGCAGGGTTTCTCGGAAAGGGCAGAGGTAACACCTGCGGCAAAACACCAGACAAGCGAGAACTCCACTCATTCTGATTCGCTCTTTCCCTCGGAATGCCGAGCTTTGCTACAGGTAACCCTCTGCAGAGAGATGTAATCGGGCGTTCATTCAGTATTGTTTCTTTATCGGTGAATTGGTGATAAAGTTACTATCCTAAGGATGTCATCCGATTATTTTTACAGTAGTCTTCCAGTTGGTGGAAAATCTCCAACTTGCCAGGTTGCGGCCTTCTCATACTTCGTTAATGGCTCCAGATGCAAACTTCTTCGCCGGAAATTTCAGGTAAAGATTTTTACTAATTGGTTTAAATGTCACTGCTTAAACACCAACTTCATTCTCGACTTCATTCTGTCGAGCCCTCTTTTAGCTTACCCATTTCTTCATTTTGCTTGACTTCGTTTTTCTTTGTTTTCAATCCAGGTTGCAATACGAACAGGCGGTCTAACTCCCTTTTCTCAGGTGATAATCAATCCCCCACTCTGTATTTTTTGCATCTCAAGATTATATATTGTTTTTAAATCTAATCTGCTAAACCCTACGTTTTCGTTTGTTTTTACAGGTTTGTCTATCAAAACCCCCAAACTCCGCTTCTCAATCTCCTTTGCAACTCAGGCAACAGTAATCATCTTTACTTATCGAAACCCCATGCAGGTGTTCCAGGTCAGTGGATTTTTAAGCCACAGAAGCTCCGGGAGCTTGCTTCAGCTCTTAGCTTGTCTTCCGGTTTTTAAACTGGTGTAGTTAGTTTAACAATCGATGTAATAATGAACTGAGTATTTGAGAAGTACTGTTCTAGCGATATCACTCTTTTCCTCTTACAGTCGGCCCTACTGTAGAATTTCTCTTCATACCAAATTTGCCTTGTGTAGTGTTGGTTTAATTTGATTATAACTTCTGTGCTATCTTTAAATGTGTAGTTATGGATGGGTGAAATTCTGTAACTATTTGCAAGGGTTTTCTAATGGCATTCGTAGATTTTCCACTTGTTTGGTTGCTACAGAAGTACTCGGAACTATATTTTCATTTTTCCCTGGAAACTCTATACATTTCTCTCTTTCAATATAATTTCCAGTTCTTCGTTATAAACTAAAGTTGGTATATCTCCTGTAAAGGTTATTTATAGTATTTTTCTTGGCACGAAAGCATATTCTTGTTCTACTATCATACTACATATATGTATGTATTGTATTATGGATGTAATTCTCTGCTCTTTACGCCAACAGCCATCGAAGTATCGCGGCCCTTCCTGCAAATTGTATCTGTAATTTTTGTTTCATATTTTAAGAGATTCTCCCTTAGATTTATCAAAGGGTTTTGTTTTACAAATACTAGAGGACTATTTTACAGTTTATATGATATGGTTTATCTATGATAGGTGATTTGGCACCAGTCCGCGATATAAAGACTGTGTATAGGTTTTATTCCACGAGCCGGAACAAGGATGGTTATCCTCGCCAACCCCGTTCCACAAGCTCTTCTTGGGGTCTATTCCTACTGTTTACATTTGTGTCATAGTCCGCTACTCATTACTTTGGTATTCTGTAATTTCTTGTTTCGAGTCACATGCATATGGTGATCTCAATAGTAAACGTGTTTATTGTTATTTCCACAATTTCTTTGTTTTCTCAACATTCTAGAAAAATAACCTTTTTGCTATAACAGAATTCACAAAAACTTTTCTTCTAATTCGGTTAAAGACAGAGGGTACATTAAACCCTCTAGGTTCACGGAATACAGTAACTGTTCCTATTTAAGCAGAGAAACACTAAAATATCTTGCAACTCTTTTATTTTAACAAGCATTTTGGTCTATCGCCTATGAGAAACTTCTTCCACTACTAATAGTCGTTTCTGTCACAGGCATCTTCTCTGTTTCACATTATTCTTATTTAAGAACATACTTAGCTTGGTGTTGGTTTACAAACAGTCCTGTTCCCGTAATAGTTTTAACAATAAAATAAGAACAACAGATAGCTGACTATAGTTACTGAATTCCAGGCTATGATATACTTATTTGTACTGAGTAAACTCCTTGATTCTGATTGTGGTCCTCCCAACCTTCAAGGGAGACAATGGCGTTCTCACCTTGCCCCTGAGCTCCAGATTTTGGACAGTGCCACGGGAAACCAGTGAATAGTTTTCTCCTTCTGTGACCTCTGGATTAATCCAGTCAACAGACAGAAATTTCTCGCTCACAAGAGTTGCAGAAATAATTTTCAACTTGTTTACCACCCAGCTCTAGAAAATACTTCACTCTCTGCTAGCCATTTCACCGAACCCCTACCCTTCTTCTGGAACTTCTTTTATTCCAGAGGGTAAGTAACTATCTCCAAATTGTTTCCCAACCACTTCCTATTTCTGGAAACTTCACCAACAGTCTAGAAAGGGTTTCCTCTTTCTTTTTCATCTTTTAATAACTCAGTAAATATTAAAATAAAAATACTTTAAGTTATGAGAAATTGCCAATAAGTTTTCCTTGTCCAGACTAACAAAAAAGAAAATAAACAAAATAAACTAAAGAAACTAATTAGACTAACAGTATTTTAACCAAAAGTAATTAATTGTCTCTTAATGAGGGTGTCACAGTTCCCCCCCCCTGGAGGTAACACCGCCCTCGGTGTTTTAGCCCCTCTCTGGAAAGAGTTCGGGGTATGCCTCCTGCATAAAATTTTCTTCCTCCCAGGTAGCTTTGTCAGGTCCAAAGTGCTTCCACTTCACTTTCACTTGAACGACTACTCTTTTGCGGAGCTCAATTTCCCTCCGATCAAGTATGCATAGAGGTTCTACCAGCAACTCTCCGTTCAGTTCTACCTGAAAGGCACAAAATAATCCCAAATCAGTACATTTCAAGATATTCAATCTATATACTAGAATTATTTTATCCTTATCCTACCTGAATATTCTGCCAATGAATTACATGTTTCTCATCGTGTATGTATCGCTTTAGTAAAGATACATGAAACACATTATGTACTCGAATGTGGCTGGGTAAGGCCAATCTCTAGGCTACTGGTCTGATTCTTTCCAATATTTGGAAAGGGCCGCAGTATCGAGGAGCCAGCTTAGCACAAGAGGTCCATCTCATAGTGCTTCTCTTAGGCTTAATGCGTACATATACGTGATCTCCTACCACAAATTCTCGGTAGGATCTTTTCCAGTCTGCGTAAACTTTTTTCCTATCTTGCGTGGCCTTCAAATTCTGCCTTACACGCTTTACCTCTGTCTCCATCTCAGCCAGCATTTCAGGTCCCAACAGCAGTTTTGTTTCGGGGCTGCTCCAATTTATAGGTGTGCGACACTGCCTACCATACAAAGCTTCAAAGGGACTCATTTTCAGAGACTCCTGATACCCATTGTTGTATGCAAATTCTACCAGGTGCAAGTAATCTTCCCACTTGGTGGGTTGCTGCATTACATACATTCGTAGCATGTCTTCTAGGATCTGATTTACACGCTCTGTCTGCCCATCTGTTTGAGGATGATAAGCAGTACCAAACTGTAGCTGGGTCCCCAATCCAGAAAATAAAGTTTTCCAAAAGGCAGATGTAAACTTAACGTCTCGATCTGAGATTACAGTTTTAGGTATGCCATGCAACCTAAAGATCTCCTTCATAAATATATCCGCAATCTATACCATCTTAAAGGTAGATTGCACAGGTATAAAATGGGTAGACTTACTTAATCTGTCTACCACTACCATAATAGAATCATTCTGCTTTCTTGTTCGTGGTAACCCTGTAATGAAGTCTAATGAAATAACTTCCCACTTCCATTCAGGAATGGGTATTGGCTGCAATAACCCAGCAGGATGCTGATGTTCAGCTTTAACCTGCTGACACTCTAGACACTTGCTTATGTATACCTCAATATCCTTACGCATTCCTGGCCAATAATAAAATTTCCTTACATATGTAAGCATCTTCTGATATCCAGGATGACCAGTGTAGTTGCTGCGGTGAAATTCATTCAGGATCAATTCTTTAAGATTAGTGCGGTTAGGCACATAAATCTTTCTGCGAAAGGTCAAAGCCTGTTCCTCACTCTCTCCAAACTCTGTTACTTTGTCTTGATGTTTGTCATTCTTCATTTGTTGCCACAGGAACTTATATTCTGGGTCACTTTGAGCTTCTTCCTTCAATTGATTCAACAGTTGGCTTTCCAACTAGTTAAAATATAGAGCAAACAGACTATGTAATTTTCGACTTAAAACATCGGCAAATCTATTTTCTTTCCCTTTAACGTGTTGAATGTCCATGTCGAAATCGCTCAGAAATGCATTCCATCTCGCCTTTCTAGAGTTTAAATCTGTTTTTTTGAAATAGCTGGTCAAGCTGCTATGATCTGTTTTCAGCACAAATCTTTTACCCAGTAGATAGTGTCTTCATACTCGGAGGGCGTGGACTACTGCAATAAGCTCCAAATCATAAGAAAAATACTTCTGCTCATGTTCCTTAAGCTTCCTTGACTCATAGGCTATCACTTTTCCCTCTTGATTTAAAACTGCTCCAACTCCCTCTTTACTAGCATCCGTACAGACTTCATAGTCTTTCTCTGGGTCAGCCACCTTCAGGACTGGAGTGGTAGTTAAGATTTGTTTTAATCTTTCGAAACTGTCCTGGCATTCTTTAGTCCATCTAAAAAGCTTGCCTTTCTTCTGTAACGTTGTAATGGGAAATGCAATTTTGGAGAACCCTTGTATGAATCTTCTGTAATACCCGGCTAAGCCCATGAAAGATCTAATGTCAGCCACGTTCCGAGGCACTTGCCACTCCATGATGGATTTGATCTTTTCGGGATCAACTGCTATCCCTTCAGCTGTTATGACGTGTCCCAAGTACTGAATTTCTATTTTAAAGAAATCGCACTTGCTGAATTTAGCATAGAGCTGATGCTTTCTTAGTGTTTCCAACACTATGTGCAAGTGTTCCTTATGTTCTTCTTCATTTTTAGAATACACCAGTATATCATCGATAAATATAAGCACGAAATTATCTAAAAATTGATGAAATACGCCATTCATTAGCCTCATAAAAGTTGCTGGTGCATTGGTTAAGCCAAAGGGTAGCACAACAAATTCATAATGACCGTATCGGGTGCGGAAGGCTGTTTTGCAGATATCCTCATCTTTAATCCGAACTTGATGATATCCGGATCTTAAATCAATCTTGGAGAATACCTTAGCCCCTCTTACCTGGTCAAACAAATCGTCAATTCTTGGTAAGGGGTACTTGTTCTTAACAGTCAGCTTATTAAGCTGCCTGTAGTCCATACACATGCGCAGCGTTCCGTCCTTCTTTTTAACGAAAAGGACCGGTGCGCCCCATGGTGACACGATTGTATGAATATATCCTTTGTCTAGCAACTCTTGCAACTTTATTTTTAATTCTGTTAACTCCGGCACACTCATCCTATACGGGGCTCTTGAAACTGGTGAGGCACCCGGCATCAACTCAATAGTGAAATCAATATCCCTTTTGGGTGGTAGTCCAGGAATTTCTTCTGGAAATACGTCCAAAAATTCCTGCACCACAGGAATATCATCCAACATTATAGCCTTTTCCTTAGAATCTGTGTATCCTACTTGTATAGCATACAACTGGCACCCTTTTCTAATACATTTACCCAGCTGAGATGCTGTTATTGGTCGTACTTGTACAGGCTTTTTAATTCCTTGTACCACTTTCTCCGTACCATCTTGTTTTCTGAATGAGATGGTCTTTTCCTTATAGTCTACTACTGTCCAATGTTTCTCCAGCCAATCCATACCCAGTAATACATCGTACGATCCCAATGGTAGGATATTTAAATCTACCTCTATTTGATGTTCTGCCACTTCCAGCACATAGTTAGGAATTTTTGTTGTTATCTTACGTTTTACCCCTGTGGCTAACTGTACCAGCCATGAATTCCTAAATTTCTGTTCTTTTAATTTACACAACTCTACTAACTTAGGACTGATGTAGCTCAGACTTGCTCCAGGATCAACCAGAATTGAAACAGGTTTAGTTAGTAAAGTACCTTCAATTTCAATCATCGTAGGCTGAAAATCAGCCTGTCGATCTTCTAGTGCTGCATTGATGCGATGCACACTACGCGCCATGTCTCCTACTGTAGATGCCTCCTGCAGATTTGCTACAGTTTTACTTTTGTTCCGCCTGGGACAGTTCTTATAAGAGTGAGCTTCCCCACAGCCCCAACACTATAAGGGAGGTTTAGTATTCTGTCCCAAATTAGGTTTACTCGATGCCTCTGTGGGCTTCTCCTCAGCTGGCCACTAAATTCTTTGGTGGCTTTTCCCAAACTGCTTGTTGATTGTGTTTCATGCTGCATTCCTCAAATTGTTGTTTTTACTGTTCTTAAAGGTAGAGTTACTTTTCTGTCCTTTCTTCAGCTTCCAGCCTTTTCCCACATCATTCTTAATTTTACTTTGCTGAAAACACAACCGTGCTTTTCGGATAGCTTCATCCATAGTCTGAGGGTTAACAAATTCTATCCGCTCTCTCATATGAGCAGGTAGACTGCTTAAAAATCTCTGTACCTTGGCCTTCTCTTCTCGAAGATAAGGTACATATCGCAGCAGCGAAGTGAACTTTGTCACATAATCATCCATCGTCATTTTCCCCAGGCGAAGGTCATGGAATTCCTTTGCTTTGTCGTCATAAAATCTTTCTGTCAAATATTTATCTTTAAAATACTGCTGCAACAATTCCTAGGTTATGTCGCATTCATCAATGATGCGCACATTCTTCACCTCTTCCCACCACAGGGTGGCTTTTTCCCGTAATTGATATATGGCCAGCCTGGCCTTTAAGTTACTGCTGTACTCATAAACCTGGAAATATTTTTTTATATTTATTAGCCAAGCTTCAGCCGCTTCTTCTGCCTCACTGTCAAATGTCGGTGGCTTAATCTTGTGAAATTCTCCTTGAAGCTCTACTTTTTGTCTTTTAAGGTCCTGCTGGCCGGACAAGTTGCCAGACTCCGCCTCTTGATAGTTCCTGTTTTTACTCCTTTGAGAGACACTCTTTTCAGTTTTGTCCTCAGTATTGTTCTGCTGATCTTCTGGCTCTGTTGATAACTCTTTCTCTGCACTAGGGTGCTTTGTTCCCTGGTTCTGTCTATCTGATAAACTCTTCAGAATCTTCTCTTGATCCTGTATTAACTTCTCATTGTCCCTTCGAACTCTTATCATTTCTTCCTGAAGCTGTTGTACCGTATTTAACAAGAAGGTAGTTTGCTACTGTTGTTCTTCAAGTAATCGACTAGTCTTTTGATGTTGTTCTACAGTCAGTTGTACCCACATTTCTGGGTTCATAATTGTGGGGGTTTGAGTCCCCTCATGCTGCGGTTGGGTTTCCATCGCTCTTGGTCCCCTTTGTGCACTAATCAGAAGCACACTGTTAGTAGACCCTTAAGATCCCAGTGTAGCAACTTAGCTCTGATACCACTTGTCACATTCACTATAAGAAATTTCACACAGTAAAATAACATGATAAAAAAAAAAAATTATTAATCGGTACAGGCAAGGGTTAATAATTCTGTTTTGATATCTGGAATTCTTACTAAGCAATGGTATGCGACTATAGTACGCATACATCGAAGTAACACAACTCCAAAGTTTTAAATTTACAATACAAAAAGTCGTAAATCACATTATAATTCACATGGCAAAGGTTTAAGAAACATGATTCTCATCGTAAGGCTGGCTTATCACATTAATTGTTTACGGATAAGAGTTATGGTGCAAGTTGATTTGTTATCCGGATCCAATTCTCCAAGGCTGGAATCGGTGCACCAGTCTTAACTCCTCCACCATACATGGCGGCAAGACTTGCCACTTGTTACTATACTCTGCATACACGGCAGATGCACCTCGACTATCCCGCAAGGATGTACAGGTAAACACCTCTGCCGGACATGCGTATTCATTTCGCAGGGTTTCTCGGAAAGGGAAGAGGTAACACCCGCAGCAAAACACCAGGCAAGCGAGAACTCCGCTCATTCTGCTTTGCTCTTTCCCTCAGAATGCCGAGCTTTGCTACAGGTAACCCTCTGCAGAGAGATGTAATCGGGCGTTCATTCAGTATTGTTTCTTTATCGGTGAATTGGTGATAAATTTATTATCCTAAGGATGTCATCCGATTATTTTTACAGTAGTCCGCCAGTTGGTGGAAAATCTCCAACTTGCCAGGTTGCGGCCTTCTCATACTTCGTTAATGGCTCCAGATGCAAACTTCTTCGCTGGAAATTTTAGGTAAAGAGTTTTACTAATTGGTTTAAATGTCACTGCTTAAACAACAACTTCATTCTCGACTTCATTCTGTCGAGCACCTCTTTTAGCTTACCCATTTATTCTTTTTGCCTGACTTCGTTTTCCTTTGTTTTCAATCCAGGTTGCAATACGAACAGGCGGTCTAACTCCCTTTTCTCAGGTGATAATCAATCCCGCACTCTATATTTTTAGCATCTCAAGATTATATATTGTTTTTAAATCTAATCTACTAAACCCTACGTTTTCCTTTGTTTTTACAGGTTTGTCTATCAAAACCCCCGAACTCCGCTTCTCAGTCTCCTTCGCAACTCGGGCAACAGTAATCGTCTTTACTTATCGAAACCCCATGCAGGTGTTCCAGGTCAGTGGATGTTTAAGCCATAGAAGCTCCGGGAGCTTGCTTCGGCTCTTAGCTTGTCTTCCGGTTTTTAAACTGGTGTATTTAGTTTAACAATCGATGTAATAATGAACTGAGTATTTTAGAAGTACTGTTCTAGCGATATCACTCTTTTCCTCTTACAGTCGGCCCTACTGTAGAATTTCTCTTCATACAAAATTTGCCTTGTGCAGTGTTGGTTTAATTTGATTATAACTTTTGTGCTATCTTTAAATGTGTAGTTACGGATGGGTGAAATTCCGTAACTGTTTGCAAGGGTTTTCTAATGGCATTCGTAGATTTTCCACTTGTTTGGTTGCTACAGAAGTACTCGGAACTATATTTTCATTTTTCCCTAGAAACTCTATACAGTTCTCTCTTTCAATATAATTTCCAGTTCTTCGTTATAAACTAAAGTTGGTATATCTCATGTAAAGGTTATTTATAGTATGTTTCTTGGCACGAAAGCATATTCTTGTTCTACTGTCATACTACATATATGTATGTATTGTATTATGGATGTAATTCTCTGCTCTTTACGCCAACAACCATCGAAGTATCGCGACCCTTCCTGCAAATTGTATCTGTAATTTTTGTTTCATATTTTAAGAGATTCTCCCTTAGATTTATCAAAGGGTTTTGTTTTACAAATACTACAGGACTATTTTACAGTTTATATGATATGGTTTATCTATGATATGTGACTTGGCACCAGTCTGCCATATAAACACTGTGTATAGGTTTTATTCCACGAGCCGGAACAAGGATGGTTATCCTCGCCAACCTCATTCCACAAGCTCTTCTTGGGGCCTATTCCTACTGTTTACATTTGTGTCATAGTCCGCTACTCATTACTTTGGTATTCTGTAATTTCTTGTTTCGAGTCACATGCATATGGTAATCTCAATAGTAAACATTTTTATTATTATTTCCACAATTTCTTTGTTTTCTCAACATTCTAGAAAAATAACCTTTTTGCTATAACAGAATTCACAAAAACTTTGCTTCTAATTCGGTTAAAGACAGAGGGTACATTAAACCCTCTAGGTTCACGGAATACAGTAACTGTTCCTATTTAAGTAGAGAAACACTAAAATATCTTGCAACTCTTTTATTTTAACAAGCATTTTGGTCTATCGCCTATGAGAAACTTCTTCCACTACTAATAGTCTTTTCCGTCACAGGCATCTTCTCTGTTTCACATTATTCTTATTTAAGAACATACTTAGCTTGGTGTTGGTTTACAAACAGTCCTGTTCCCGTAATAATTTTAACAATAAAATAAGAACAACAAATAGCTGACTATAGTTACTGAATTCCAGGCTATGATATACTTATCTGTACTGAGTAAACTCCTTGATTCTGACTGTGGTCCTCCCAACCTTCAAGGGAGACAATGATGTTCTCACCTTACCCCCGAGCTCCAGATTTTGGACAGTGCCATGGGAAACCAGTGGATAGTTTTCTCCTTCTGTGACCTCTGGATTAATCCAGTCAACAGACAGAAATTTCTCGCTCACAAGAGTTGCAGAAATAATTTTCAACTGGTTTACCACCCAGCTCTAGAAAATACTTCACTCTCTGCTAGCCATTTCACCGAACCCCTACCCTTCTTCTGGAATTTCTTTTATTCCAGAGGGTAAGTAACTGTCTCCAAACTGTTTCCCAACCACTTCCTATTTCTGGAAACTTCACCAATAGTCTAGAAAGGGTTTCCTCTTTCTTTTTCATCTTTCAATAACTCAGTAAATATTAAAATAAAAATACTTTAAGTTATGAGCAATTGCCAATAATTTTTCCTTGTCCAGACTAACAAAAAAGAAAATAAACTAAATAAACTAAAGAAACTAGTTAGACTAACAGTCTTTTAACCAAAAGTAATTAATTGTCTCTTAATGAGGGTGTCACAAGAACCCATCCCATTCCTTATCATTTCCAGTTTCACAGGAAGAAAACTCTTCTATTCAGATTACTTAGGAAATTTGTATACTCTATCCATCATTAGGTGTTCATTTAGAATAACTTTATGACATTGGTACATTTTCTGTTAAGATTGTCAAATATGATCATATTAATGATGTAGATTTATACCATACAAATAATATTCATCATGTTAATTTAATGCATAGTAGATTCCCACATGCAATTTGTGATCTGAATCGGTTTTCAAAATGTAATTTTATAATACTTGAAAGTTTCAGGACTTGTCAAGAAGTCGAGGCACTTAAAATTTTTTTAATGGTTATGCTAGATTCTCATAACCCCAGTGAGATCCAAAAACTAAAGCATATATGTATTATCTCAGAAAATTATTTTATTTACAAGGTTTCACAGAACGCAAACTCCTTAAAATATTTTTGGTATTATATATATATATATATATATATATATATATATATATATATATATATATATATATATATCTTCTAATTTTCAACATTCAGTTTCTAATCAGATCGAGTATTATTCATGCAAATTTATTGTTTCAAGCTTGGGTTTGGAATGTATATCTCTCATGGATGCACAAAGCCATGAAGTTTATAATTCTAAATATTATCATTGGCCAAAATATACATACCTATGAAATACATGTTAGCATTGTTGTGTTGGCATTGATATAATTAGGGTCATGTCATAGTGTTTCTGGTAATGTGAATATGTGTTTGGCTTGGTGGTCCTAGTGGTTATCATTGATGTCAATAGTCTGATGTCACTCAAGTTGGTATGTGTTGGAATTGATGATGGATGGATCACTTGATGGCACATTAGTGGTTTGATTGTAGCATGATGTTCATGGAGGATTTGGCATGTGCTGGATTATGCATTGATGACACACTCATGATGGTAAGATGATGCTATTAGTTTGATGATGAGGCTTCTACAAGTTGATGATAAGATCGACTTGTGATGATGGCTCATGGAACACTAGTTGAGTTGTCAGGTAGGGCCTCATTAGGTCTTCATGTATATTCCTATGAGGATGACTTGTAGTGGTGATGTGACGGCTTCATGATTATGATTCTCTTGTTGCAGAGGTGATTCAAATGTGTTGCATCTTGTTCAATGGTCTTATGGAGAGTGGAGGAATTGTTGGCTCACTTTCTAGCCTTGTTCGTTCGTCCTTGTAGATAAACTTGGAAGTGAAATTTGGGAGACATGTTTTATATACTTTCATATTTATCAGAGCCCATTTCAGAGTTTTGAATGCTTGCATAGATGCTCAAGAAGAGGATGGAACAGATGGGAGAAGTCCCGAGTTTAAGGAATGATGGTTCCCCATAATTTTATCCATAGTCGCATGCATACAAGGCTATGGAAGTGGTTGAGCATAGTGTCTTGGGATCTAGTTTTAAAATACATGAAAGGAGTTTCACATAGTGGGAGTGCGTAGTGAGTTCATGAGAGAGGAGAAGTGACAATGAAGCTTCAACGAAAGGAACAAGTTTCTCAATCCAATGGTGGTTGGATAGTCCAATGGTAGTTGGGCAAGGATCGACTCATCATGGTGGCCATCAGAAGATTCTAGTCTGTAGAAATACATACATAACGGAGTCTGTTAAGATGATTAGTTTTATCAAGTCTCCTAGCCAATGGGAGTTTGGATTCTGTACATGAGGTCAAGTCTCCATGCTGATGGGAGTCAACAAGTTATATAAAATACTGATTTCTTTACATAATATACATTTAAAGCAGAGCAACAGTAGCAAGGGTGTTTTTCTACCGAAAGGGTTTCCACCAAAAATCTTGTGTCTAATGTGTGATTATGTGACTATGTGCATTGTTTATTGTTTATGTTTCTCATATGGTTTATGATTTAGCTTTGTATAAGTTTCTATGTATGGATAATATAATGAGTTTTTGGTGCATATATGTGTGATTCAGAAAGTGAAGTTAATAAAAGGAAAAAATCGTATATATATATATATATATATATATATATATATATATATATATATATATATATATCACACTATTTATTCACCCCCCCTCTCAGTAGTGGTCAAAGGTTTCCACCAATTAGTATTAGAATCAGGCTCTTGGTTGTAGCTTGATCGTTGGAGAGTAGATCTGGGGTTTGCTAGTTAAAATTTTGAATTTTTCTTTTCAAAATTGGAATGAACAAAAGGAAACAATCCCAGAAGAGGAATGGCCCTTAAAATAATGAATCTCAATGAAAAGAGTCTCATATTCCTAGTGCAAGTGGTTCAAAAAATAATGTGAATTAATCAAAAAATAAAGAACCAAAGGAATTGTAGCAAAATGAATCCAAAGGTATAATTGTTTATAATTTTATTTTGAGTTACAATTTTGAGGATTGATATTTTGATCATGCTGAATTGCATAGTGAAGATGACAATGTTATTATAGGTCTTAGATTTGATATTTTAGGACTAAAAATTGCATGCAAGGAACAGGAAAAAATGTGGGATACTTTTATGCTAAGGAGGTCAAACTCAAGGAGGAGCTTGGAAACTTAAATATGAAATTGGTTGAAGCATAAAAAGTTGAGGAAGGAATGAGGAAAAAATTTCAAGAGAAATAAAAAGAGATTGATAAATTAGAATTTGAAGTTGTTTCTTTGAGAATTCAGTGAAAGATGGAGAAGAGCACGATAGGCTTGGATAGTTTGCTTGAGATCCAGATATCACCATTGGATAAAACTAGTCTTGGATTTCAAAAGGGTGAATATAGTTTGCATGGAGGAAAAAATATAAAATAATAATACAAGAAATAAGTAGCAAAAAATACTAGCACTAAAAGTGATATCCAAGGAATAAAAAACAGATACAACAGCTATTTATCATTCAAATGAACCAGCAGCAGAAAAACAAGTAGAACAAACAACAGATTAAGTAGCAAAAACAACAACAGAGAAGAAAATCTCAAGGAGCTCCTACATTTAGAAGACATTTTTCTCCTAGAAATTATCTTTGTAGATTTGTAAGGTTTCAAATAAACAAAAATCCTTTTGTTCCTTTTGTGCATATTGTAAAATGTTAGAATTCTCACGAGTTTGGGAATATTGCAGAAAATTGGTGGAATAGAAAATATAGTCCACATCAGAAAAGATTCCATCAATATCGACAACCAAGGAGAACGGAAAACATCTATACTTGTGATTTTTATGGTTATTGTTACTCATGCCACTTGTTTTTCCATAAGGAAATAGATTGCAGGTCTAGCTGTTAGAGGAGAGATACATTTCATGCATGGTTTATATATGGCATGAGTAGTAGGATATTTTATCCTCTTAATTTATATCTTGGCCATGTAGAATTCTATATTTTTCATAGATTTGGACATATGGCAAGATATTGTTTGTTGCCCCGCTACTCGAGCCAAAACTGTTAGAAGTAGAAAAATCAAAGTGGATCTAGCTCAAAACCTGGGAAGCAATAGAAGAAACAATGGAAATAATAAAATAATTAGATTAAATAGTAGAAGAAGTAACCGAAGACAATGTGGAGGAATAATTATCTTCATCTCTTCAACTATTGAAGATAAATCCCTCCTACTATCCATGGTTATTTCATGCTTATTTATAAATGATTGTAGATCATAAGAGGTGCATAACCTCAAGGGCACCTCAGGGGGAGAATTTCATAGATTTGGCAGCATCATATGATGAGTTCATTAAGCCTCATGCACTTTCATGTCCATAGGATTAACCTTATTGGAGGTATATTGAGCTCAGGTGGAGCTATGGATGGTATGATATTTTCCTAGATTACTTGGAATTTTCTCATTATTTTATCTAAGTATTTTCTGGTTTATTTACATATGTATTAATTAGTGAAAATCAGCACATTTTTCAGCAGTGTATATGTTTTTTGTTTCCACTAACAACTAGTTGAAAGTATGTCCAGCCATGCATAGATTATGATTATGACTCCAATATGTATTGAGATGACTTATGACATGGACCAACCCTGTATGAGTTGTTTTATGATGTTTAATACAACATTTTATTTGCTATTGTCTCATTATTATGTATTTGTATTGATTCCAGTCAATGGCATCTGAGTCATCTTAACGATAGTCTTATTATGGAGTATTATTTCAGCCACAAGTATGGGCTAATGATTACGACATAATATCTATGTATCATGTATTTGAGTCATTGGTCCATAGGAAATGATCATAGTGGCTATGTATTTCATTGATGTATTCATGTATAATGCTCATGGAGCCAGGTAATTTTATTGTACAATCTTTTGGGTAATATAGCCATGAGTCATGAGGTCATGTTATGGTCATATATTGGTCATGTATTGGGTCTTGTGTCATTTCTACAACCATGTATTTATCAATGAATATGCCACTTGAGTCATGGTCATGTGGATTCTTCATCCATATGGTGCTTCTATTTTCCAAATAAAACATTGTTTGCAGTGGAAGCAGTCATTTCATCCCAACAATTTGTATCTCTATAGCTTGTAGATGGCATATGTTCAGGGGGAGAATTGTTTGTTCCTATTAACTTCAGCCATACATTGTTGGAATTGTGATCTGCTTGGAGGTGTTTATGATGCCTCATACTATGATATGAGAGTGGGGTTCTTGGCCTCATGTGATGAGATGTTTTGGTAGTTGTTGCTATGTATTTGTAGTGGAGATTGTGTGTGGTTTCCTCACATGGATATTGTTGCATATTATGGTTATTGTTATCACCTGATCTGGACCTCACGCTGAAGGAAGGAAAATCAGGGTAACCTCAAACCACGCTCAGCCTTGTAGCTAGCCCTACAAGGTCAGGAGAGGGCTCTCTCCATAAAAAGATATTCAATGAAGTGTAATTAAAAATTGATTTTAGGCTAGGTATAATAATGACAAATTTTTTAATGAATTCTAGGGTTGTATGGAACAAATGGGATAATTTGAAACTAGGGAATTAAATCAGGGATACAGGGTATTTCATACAGCAAGGTAGGCATGAAATTTTAGCAATTAAGTTTAGATAATGATGGGATGGTAAGACTGGTGAGAAGCTGAAAAGGGCATAGGAGATGGATCCTTTTCAAATAGAAGAAAACATAGAATATTGAATGATTTCCCGAGGCAGAGAATTAAAAATGGATTCTACCTATCTATCTTGAAAGAATTCAACCAAATTTTTTTATGAATGAATGGTGAACATAATAAATTTACAGATGAACACAAAGGAGAGAAAAAAATGCTAAAATTCATACCACATGGATTCCACAAATCAGAGATGCAAATCTTATTAATTCCCTGTCAAACTGTTACAAGGGAGTGCAGAGCGTCCTCGAATGATTTTCCACACTTAGTTCCCCTACTTACTGACTCTTACAAATGATTGAAAATTACATTAAATAGACCAGAATGGGGGAAGTAGATCCACAGAAAAAAGGGAGTGGTTTCACTGGAATCCAAACATAGAAAAGAGACCAACTATCTGCTCCTGAAAGGGAGGAACAGCAATACATTTTTTACCATCTAAAGATTTTGCTGTCACATTTTATTTAAATAGAGGAGAAGACAAACTAAAATGATTTTCTGTGCTTCATAATTATCTCTCGTCCTTTGACTGTTTATTATTTATTTTCCTTTATCCTTTGAAGAAAACCAACTTTGAAGAAAATTCCATTTAAAACCATTGAAAATGAAATTATGCCTTAAATGAAGAAAAATACCCTTTTGAATGGAAAAGAGTGAAAGGGAAGGGATGTGGGTCCGAATGGAAATCGCAATCGGAATATCAGAGGAGGTGTGACACACAATGGAGCGATGAGATAGTGTATAAGCCGATGCGATGATAAATGGGAGGAATCCCTTTAAAACAAAGAAAAATGGGTTTTCCACTTTTTACGAAGGAAAAGACCAAATTTAATTTGAAAAAGAAGGAAAAGGATCAAGGTGGGACCAGGGGTGCAGTGCAATCACAATTGGAAATCGAGGCACATGTATTATACAATGGGACTTCACTGATTGTGATTGGGAAGAAGCGATGGGGGGAAGTCCTTTATAAAGTAGAAATAAATGAAATATTGGACTTTACATAGGAAGAAACCATTTTATTTTGAAAAGGGCGGAAGATTTAAGTGGGACCTAAAAGGGAATCGCAATCGAAATTGGAAGGGGGACAGGGTTAACACATACCGGAGTAACGCATTTAAAAATTTGCGATGTGATAGTGTATATGAGGAGAAGGGAAATTGCAATCGCAATCGGGGATCAGGGTGGGATTTGTGGACACATAAAAATTTGCGATGCTATGGAACACTTAAAAAATATTTAAAAATTAATTTTCACACTTTACAAAGGGAAAAACCCTTTTTTTCATGAAGCGGGGCAGAAGGTTTAATGGCGGGGCCCGTTAACAATCGCAATCAAAAGATCGGGGAAGAGGGAAAGCGGGTTCAAGTGCTTCGGAAAAAAATATGTGATTTCAATGATGTGATGGGTTGTGGGTCATCCGATCGGATGGGTAGATCAACAGTGTAAATGCAATTGGGGGAGCGGAGTTAATCACAATCAGAATAATCGGGAGGGGTCAATTGGACGGGATCGATCAAGACGCGCAATTGCAACGATGTGATTGGATCAAAGAAAAGGCGTTTAATAGTACAAAAACTTCAAAATTATATTATAAAGTTTAAGGGAAACAATGAATAAAATGGGTGAGGTTAGGCTATAGGGAACTTTTGTTCACTTAGGCATAATTTTCGATCCAGGAGTCAGTTTTGAGAGTATAATATACCATTGGAAAGCTCTTTTCAAGGTATTTCTGATGGACATACTTAGAACATGATTTGACACTGAAAATGCTGTGGAAAACTTCTCTGAAGGAAAGGGTGGTTACTTTGTGGAGACAACAGCTTCTGAAGTGCAAGTTATTACATATGAAGACATAAAATTACATAAAAGATGGTAATGAAAGTAAGTACCATGTTTTCACCTCAAAACATGGTTTTGAGGTGAAAATTACATGCAGTTGAATAAAAAATTTCTTTGATCTTCCCAGATGCTATGACTTTGAGTTTATTTCACCTCCTCGTGATCTTGATAACATTTATCGACACTTGACTCATTAATTTGACCATTATGAGACCTTAGAGCCTAATGAGACCAACCCTATGACTGAATAATATGGATCGGGAGTGAAAGTGAACCATGAATAAAAACCATAGAGGGGAGACTCAATAAGTATTACATGAGGGAAAACTGATTGAAATACCACTACCATCAATGAATCCATGACCTAATGGAATGATGAAAATTTATGGTATGGGACTCCTAATATGCAAATTCGAAAGAGAAATTTTGATCACTGATGGCAGTATGACAAGAATGACACTAAAATTAGCTCCAATGGGGATGGTATATCCTTGGAGGTGCTAAGAAAACCATTGACCAAATAGCCTTATCCATTGGGCATGGATTCAAAAATACTGAAAACTAACACAATGCAGAGTGACTCTGACTGAAGACTAAGACTAAAACAAAAACAAAACCAAACTTTACACATATCATCCAAGTTTTATAGCCTTCACCTCGGGCCCCAAACTTTAATGACTGTGTACTTGAAATTTGACCAAAATTAACATGGTATACACAATGATTATGACACAGTTTTTATCCATTATCTTCAACAGTGGTAGTGCTTCAACAGCCTACCATTCACTCATCCTCCACGGCAATCTTGGCCATCCATCTCTAAGAGTAAGAAATAATTCTATCCCCTATACGCTGAAATCTTGTATGGTCCTTTCCATAGGTTGTCAAACTTACCATGCTTCCCTTTGTCCTCATTTCGTGCATCCCATCTCAACACCACATCATCCAACTGAAACTTTTATGCTTTGGTGTTTCGGTCATAGATCTTATTTATCTTCTCCTGCAACTGAATAGCATTCTGAGAGACTTCCTCCCTTTTTTGCTAAAGGAGGATCGTTTGATTGATCCTTTGTTGGTTATCATCTTCTTGACTGCCAACCTCTTGTAATAATCTCATGACCAGGACTGTAAGTGATGTAGGAAAAACAACATCAGTACCATAAACCAATTCAAACGGTTACATACCTATGGATTTCTTACTGCTAACTCTATCTGCCCACAATGTGTTGATGAGATTTATATGCCAGTTCCTTTTATTTTCCTCCAGCATCTTCTTGATTATGTTTATCAGAGACTTATTCAATGATTCTTCTAGGCTGTTTCCTTGTGGGTAATACACTGTTGAATGGCCCAACACGATGTTGCATTTTTCATAGAAATCCACCATCTTCTTAGATTTGAACATTGTTGCGTTATCTGTTATGAATTTGTGAAGGCAACCAAAACAAGATAAGATATTTGACTCTAAAAATTGAATAATTATCGTATCTATATCCTGCCTTTCTATAACGGCCTCGATACATTTGGTGAAGTAATCGGTACTTGTCAAGATCCATCAATGCTGTGCTGATGATGCGGGATGGATTTCACCTATGAAATCAAGTCCCCTTTGCTGAAAGGGAGCATTTACTGCAACTGGTTTCAAGGGAAGAGGAAGAAATTTCCTTTTCCCCTAGAAAATTTGACATTCATGGTAGCTCATCACTATTTTATACAAATCTGAAAACAAAGTGGGCCAATAATATCCTACTCTCAACACCTTTCTAGCTGTAGTTTTTCAAAACAAATGACCACCACAATCACCTTTGTGAAATTCATGCATTACCTTCTGAGCCTCTTCTTCAACCAGAAAATTAAGAAGAATACCTCCTGGATCTTTCCAATAAAGAGCACTATTTAAAATACAAAACTTAGCAGACTTAAGTTTCAGTGATCTACCTTTGCTTTTAGACATCCCTGGAGGTGGTGAAAGATGCTGAAGCACATAAACAATATCTGAATACCATGGGGATTGTAGAAATTTTTTTGAAACTATAACAAGCAAACCTTTATCCTCATCTTCGGACATTGTTGTTATGAGATTAATATCCAGAGCATGCAGGTTTGATCGAGCCATTAGCTTTTCCAAGCCTTGTCCTTTGATCAAATTTGTGGGTTTGATCTCCAAATCATATTCTAACATAGCTGCTATCCACTTACCTCTTTGACCTTCTCGATTAGTTTCCATCAGGAAATCCTTTACTGCTACATTAGGAACATATGCTATAGTATGTTAGTGCAGAATATAGACCCTAAAATCCTTCAATGCCTTTATAAGTGCCAATTCTTATTTCTCAATGATATTATACCATAAGGCAGCATCTCTAATAGTCCTACTGAAAAAGGAAATTGGATTTTCAATGTGATCTCTCTTTTGCATCAAATCCACAGCCATAGCATGCTCCAATGAAAATGAAAATATAATTAAATCTTGAGTGTAATCAGGACTAATCAATACTGGGGCATTGGGAAAAGAAAAATTTACCAAATTAAATGACTTGATAGCCTCCTCATCCATTTGAGAGTGCTATCCTTCTTCAACATTCATTTCTCTTAAATTTTCAACCAAATTGGGTATGAATTTGCGCAAGAAGTTCATCTTACCATTGAATTCTAGAATCTCCTTTTTGTTCCGTGGAAGATCTATGTACTGAATTTCCTCCACTCTTGAAGGATCAATGCAGATACCATCTTTAGAGATGATATTCCCCAGCAGCTTGCCTTCATCCATAGCAAAGAGGCTTTTCTTTGGATTGAGAGAAATCCCAAACTTCCTACATCGCTGAACAACAACTCTCAAATGGTTCAAGTGTTCATCATAAAAACCAAAAAACACTATCAGATCATCCAAATAAACAACAAGAGAAACATCCTTTTCGTTGGCAAAAGAAATGTCCATTTCTCACTGGAAAGTGGCTCTAGCGTTCTTCAGTCCAAATGGAATTTTGGCATACTGGAAGGTTCCCCAGGGTGTTGTGAAGGCAGTTTTTTCTTGGTCTTTTTCATGCACCAAGATCTAATTATAGCCCTAGTAGCCATCGAATAGTGACATCCTTGATGCTCCAACTACTCTTTGCATAATATGGTCCATATTCGAAAGCAGCTAGTTATCCTTTAAGGATGCTTTATTTAGATTCTGAAAATATATGCATAACCTTATCTCTCTTGTCCTCTTACGTATCGGGACCAAATTTGAAATCCAGTTAGAAAATCTAATTGGGACAATGATACCAACTTTATACAATCTGTTTACCTCCTTTTCAATGGATGGTAGTAGCTTTGGGTTGATTCTTCTCAGCTTCTGTCTAAATGGCTTCTGATCCGGCTTGATGGGAATAGTATGCTAAATTATGTTTTTGTCATACACCTTCAAATTTGAATAATCCCATGCAAACACATCAGAAAATTCAGAAAGTAATTTAACGTACTGTTCATTTACCTTAGGGGACAATGATTTTGATAACTTCACAAGCTTGGGCTTGTCAGTTGTTCCAAGATTAACATCTTCAACTCCTTTCTTAGTAGGCACCAAGCTTGGTTTCTTTGCAATATCATCCTGATCTAAAAGCTCCTCTAAAGGTATGAGACCTCTAGGAATTACATTGTCTTTCAGCTGCAATATGTCCATCTGATTTACTTCAATTTCTTAATCATCAACCTCATAATCTCTTTCTATGGGAGTATCCTTGAATTTTCCTTCATTCTGCAAAAAAGCATTGATTTTGATTGTCATCCCAAAACACTTGCCAATACCTTAGATTGTCCGGGATAGCAGGCCGATGTTTGACATAAATTTAAAATTTGTTGGTAGAGTTCATTGGAATTTTAAAATTTCTTGCTATAGTGGAAAAAGAATCAGTAATAATATTCTGCATCCTGGGTACTGCTGTCAAAGTGTACTCTAAAAATGTCCTCAAAATGTCTAGGACTGCATTTCCGTAGGCCCTTAATCATGGATGCTTAGCTTGGTACTCTCCTTTTACCTGTTTTATTATCAAATTCAAGTCTCCATAGACAGAAATCCTCTTGGCATTCATCTTCTTCAAAATTTTCAAACCTGCAATCAAAGCTTTATACTCTGCTTCATTGTTAGAGCGATCAAAAGCCAATTTGTACGCACACACTCTAACATTACTTAGAAATTTTTTAGGCTAGAAAACAGGCTCTGAATCCATATTCCTATACCAGCACCATCCTTACCAACAACTCCATCAAAATCCATGCTCCACAGGCCTTCTTCTTCCTCTTCTAGATGCTGAAATATTTCTTCTTTCTCTACTTTTTCTTGACTGATTTCTGCATCTTGTTGTTGTTCACTGTCTTTTTGCTGCTGGAAGGCAGGAGGCTTAGAAGTGCTTGTTGCTTTATATTTTTCCTTTTTGTGGACTTCCCTAAAATTTTTGAGATTTCAGGTATCTCATCTACTTGTACCAACTAAACATCTTCATCATTCAAACCAGCATCTGAATATAATACAAATGAATCTAAATCAGTGTGGATTGCATTAATGGGATGATTAACTGGCTTCTGTTTGCTAGTGATCATGTATTTCATTTTCTTCTCCCTATATAGTTTTCTCAACTGACCAAACAAGGGAATAGTGGCATAAGAGAAGTCAAGCTACATGGTTCCTTTAATTTTTGCACCCCAAGATCTAGATAGAAGCATTCCAAATCGTGGTGGAACATCGGCAACAACTACATCCATCAAAACATTCTTGGCTAGGATTTGATCTAAATATACTAGCAAGTCTTTGATAAGACCAATACAATGGACCCTACCAGAGTCAAAGGAATACAAATCATAGTATTTGTGGCTAATATCCAGTCCCAACTTCTCCATAATAGCTTTGGGCATCAAATTATGTGAGGCTTCGGAGTCCAACATAGCATTATGTAAGTTGAAATCATGTAATCTAAGACTCAGGTAAAAGGAAGGAACTTCACTTTCTTCAGATTGATCTTCTGTGGCTGGACCACAAATGAGTTCATGATAATCATCTTCAACATTTACCATATCCGATACAGAGTCTATTTGCAAAATTCTAGACACCTGATGTTTATAAGCACTATTTTTCACCAACTCAGTCAAGGGTATGGACACTTTCAGCTTAGAAATTTCATTTTCTAAATTAAAAGAAGGAAATTTTTCTACCTCTTTGATGGGAGGATCTTTCTTATCTACTTGTTCCTTTGCTGCGCTATGCTGGTTCTTTTCATTTGCAGTGTTGATCGCTGAAGATGTCTTACCAGGGGAAGGATCGACAGGCTCTTTCCCTTTCTTCTGAGTATTTGAAGAATAGTTCTTCGATTGTATGTCTTTTCTTTTATGAATGGGACTGATCGGCACATCTCTGCTCCTCAAAGAGTACTGCTTCTCATCGGACTCTTCTTATAACACTACGTCATTAGCCAATATGAAATCTTCGTCCCTTTGAATGACTGCCATCACTGTGTATTATTCATCTTCTGTGAGAAATATGGGAGCAACATCTGTAGTGAAGAAATGATTGGCTTCAACCACAGGATCATCATCATCATCTGTCTCCGTTCCCTGAATGTAATTTTGCTGCAATGGATTTATGATCTGCTGTTGTGGAAGTGCTCGGTCTTGTGCTCTATGTTCTCTTTGTTTAATTCTGAATTACGGCTACTGATGTCCTTTGAAATTTGGATTCCTGATTTGTGCTTCAGATCTATCTGAAATTGTCAGTCGATCAACCATATTTTCGAATATTCGAATCAAAGTATCCATCTTGATGTCTAAAAGAGACGCTTCTTCTTTAACAATTACCCTCTTTTTAGCCTTTTCCCGAGCTCTTCTGGCGAGTAGATTTGCTTCTATGCTCACAGCTATCTTCTGCATGTCTTCAAGTGTGGTAGGATCTCTTTCTCGTAGCTGATATGCCATGTCAGCATCGAAACCATCCAGAAACTTGAGTAAGGCTAATCCCACAGGGGGTTGAACATTTGCAGGAATGGCATTATATACAGCATTAAATCTCACAGAATAATCCTGTACAGTTTCACCCACATTTCTTTTAATATTTTCATATTCAGATAAAATTTGGAGTGGGTTTTTCTTTACCTCCCATCGGTCTAAGAACTGTGTATGTAATTCCTGCAATGTATGGATATAGCCTGCTGGTAGGGCTCTAAACCACTTTCTAACTTCACCTCCAAAGCTTTGGACAAACAGCCTTGTGGTTACATTCTCTGCCAATACCTCATGAAGATCAAAAAAGTCATTCATATTATTAACATGTTGTTGGGCTGTGATGCTTTGAGTGGCATCAAAGATAGAAATTTTACTTTGATAATCAGCAGGCATATCATTTAGGTTCTGAGGTAAAACCAGGGGTGCATACCGGGTAGCCATGATTCGAGGTGGATTTACAACAGTGTTTGTGCTACTAGGATTTAAGGGAGGTGTTGATGGAGGAGATGAAAGCTCAAAATTGACTAATGGGAATGCTAACAAATTAAGAGGAGGAAAATCTGCTTCTGATGATTCTGAAGGCTCGGGAATATTGGTTACAATGATAGATGATTGAGGTGAATTCAAAATATAATCATCAATTGAAGTATTTTCCCTTTGAACTTAGATATCTACAAGAAATTATGGATCTAAGACTGTGTCATCAAGTGCAGTTTTAGATTTACTTCTAAAAAAAGAAAGCTCAAAACATTCATCAAAAGAAAAATCTTTTATAAACAACCACTCACTAGGCCAAGTATGGGATCTGAAAATGGGTCTAGGACTTAGTGATCCCTCTTGTCTTCTGAATATTCTTAGAATGAGATTATGATTTTCAAACACAGGGGGAGGATTTGGATTAGGATTGGCCCTTGTGTATCTTCTTGAAGCCAATGTGGTCGAATTTCTACTTTACAAAATTTTATCTCAGCCTAGCAAACTCTGAACATCATCATCCAGAGTCCAGGAATTTACAAGGAGAATATTACTCGGGTGATCAATCTTTGCGTTACAAAACAGTCCCCAGTATGATCACCAGAAATGTTATCACTTGATCTGGACCTCAGGCTGAAGGAAGGCAAATCAGGTTAACCTCAAACCACGCTCAGCCTTGTAGCTAGCCCTACAAGGTCAGGAGAGGGCTCTCTCCGAAAAATGATATTCAATGAAGTGTAATTACAAACTGATTTTAGGCTAGGTATAATAATGGGAAATGTTTTAATGAATTCCAGGGTTGTATGGAACAAGTGGGACAATTTGAAACCAGGGAATCAAATCAGGGATACAGGGTATTTCATGGGGCAAGGTAGGCATGAAATTTTAGCAATTAAGTTTAGATAATGATGGGATGGTAAAACTGGTGAGGAGCTGAAAAGGGCATAGGATATGGATCCTTTTCAAACAGAAGAAAACACAGAATATTGAATGATTTCCCAAGATAGAGCACTAAAAATGGATTCTACCTATATATCTTGAAAGCATTCAACCAGAAAATTTTATGAATGAATGGTGAACATAAAAAATTTACAGATGAACACAAAGGAGAGAAAAAATGATAAAATTCATACCACATGGATCCCACAAATCATAGTTGCATATCTTATTAATTCTCTGTCAAACTGTTACAATGGAGCACATAGCATCCTTGAATGATTTTTCACACTTAGTTCCCCTACTTACTGACTCTTACAAATGATTGAAAATTACATTAAATAGACCAGAATGGGGGAAGTAGATCCACAAAAAAAATGGAGTTATTTCACTGGAATCCAAACATAGAAAAGAGACCAATGATCTGCTCCTGAAAGGGAGGAATAGCAATACATTTTTTACCATCTGAAGATTTCCCTGTTACATTTGCTTTAAACAGAGGAGAAGACAAACTGAAATTATTTTTTGTGCTTCATAATTAGCTATCGGCCTTTGACTATTTATTCTTTCTTTGCCTTTATCCTTTAAAGAAAACCAACTTTAAAGAAAATGCCATTTAAAACCACTGAAAATGAAATTCTACCTTAAATGAAGAAAAATCCCCTTTTGAATGGAAAAGAGTGAACGGGAAGGGATGTGGGGCCGAATGGAAATCGCAATTGGAAGATCGGAGAGGGTGTGACACACAATGGAGCGATGCAATAGTGTATAAGCTGATGTGATGAGAAATGGAAGGAATCCCTTTAAAACAAAATAAATGATTTTTCCGCTTTTTACGAAGGAAAAGACCAAATTTCATTTGAAAAAGGAGGAAAAAGATCAAGGTGGGACCGGGGGTGCAGCGCAATCGCAATCAGAAATCAAGGCAGGTGTAATATAAAATAGGACTTCGCCAATTGCGATTGGGAAGAAGCGATGGGGGGGAAGTCGTTTATAAAGCCAAAATAAATGAAATATTGGACTTTACATAGGGAAGAACCCATTTTATTTTGAAAAGGGTGGAAGATTTAAGTAGGACCAAAAAGGGAATCACAATTGCAATTGGAAGGGGGACGGGGTTAACACAGTGGAGTAACGCATTTAAAAATTTGCGATGCGATAGTGTATATGAGGAGAAGGGAAAGCACAATTGCCATCGGGGATTGGAGCAGGAGCTGTGGACACATAACAATTTGCGATGCTATGGAACACTTAACAAATATTTGAAAATGAATTTTCGCACTTTACAAAAGGAAAAACCATTTTTTTCATGAAGCAGGGCAGAAGGTTTAATGGTGGGGCCCGTCAACAATCGCAATCGGAAGATCGGGGAAGAGGGAAAGCGGGTTCAAGTGCTTGGGAACAAAATCTATGATTGCGATGATGCGATGGGCTGTGGGCCATCCGATCAGATGGCCAGATCGATGGTGTAAATGCAATCAGGGGAGTGGAGTTAATCGCAAACGGAATAATCGGGATGCGTTATTGCGACGATGCGATTGGATCAAAGAAAATGGGTTTTATAGTATAAAAACTTCAAAATTATATTATAAATTTTAAGGGAAATAATGAAGAAAAGGGGTAAGGTTAGGCTATAGGGAACTTTTCTTCACTTGGGCATAATTTTCGATCCAGGAGTCAGTTTTGAGAGTATAATATACCGTTGGAAAGCTCTTTCCAATCTCTTTCTAATGGAGATACTTAGAACATGATTTAACACTAAAAATGTTGTGGAAAACTTCTCTTAAGGGCAGGGTGGTGACTTTGTGGAGGTGGCAGCTTCTGAAGTGCAATTTATTACATATGAAGACATAAAATTACATAAAAGATGGTAATGAAAAAAATTACCATGTTTTCACCTCAAAAAATGGTTTTGAGTTGAAAATTACATGAAATTGAATAAAACATTTCTTTGATCTTCCCAGATGCTGTGACTTTGAGTTTATTTGACCTCCTCATGATCTTGTTAACATTCATTGACACTTGACTCATTAATTTGACCATGATGAGATATTAGAACCTAATGAGACCAACCCTATGACCTACTAATATGGATCGGGAGTGAAAGTGAACCATGACTAAAAACCATAGAGAGGAGAATCAACAGGAAATACATGAGGGAAAAATGATTGAAAGACCACTACCATCAATGAATCCATGACCTAATGGAATGATGAAAATTAATGGTATGGGACTCCTAATATGCAAATGCAAAAGAGTAATTTTGATCACTGATGGCAGTATGACAAGACTGACACTAATCGTTATGTTGCATATATTGATTATGTTTCCCTTATGATGGCATGCTTCTACTTGCCTCTAGTTGTTGTTAAATGATATTATTCTATGGATGATGATTGGGATATTATAATGCTTGTTTCTTTATGGAGACATGGATGATTTTTTATGCATTACATTTCATTCATGTAGAGATGTATTTCTTCAATATGTACCTAAATTCTTGCTTTGTATTCAATGGAGTTGAACCTTCGCCATTGATGTGAAACAGGGAGAGAATTTGGAAGGACAGAGTGCAGCTTTAGTTTTTGATAAGTGTATGGAGATCAACCTCAGATGTTGATGAGGTTGACATAAATTCCAAAGGGGGATTTTATTGGCTCTGCTGTGTTGAAATTTATGTCAACATGGTAATGGTCATAGTGTTTCTTGTCATGTGCATATGCATTTTGCTTAGTGGTCCTAGTGGTTTCCATTGATGTCAACAATATGATGTCACTCATGTTGCTATGTGTTGGCATTGATGTTGGATGGAGCACTTGATGGAATATTATTAGTTTGATGGTAGGATGAGAATCATGGAGGATTTGGCATGTGTTGGCTTATGCAATGATGGCACACTCATGATGGTCAAATGATGGAATTGGTTTAATGATGAGGCTGATAAAGGTTGATGAGAAAATCTATGTGTGACAATGGCTCGTGACCCACTAGTTGAGTTGTTAACTAGGTCCTCATTAGGTCTGCATGTCCATGGCTATGAGGATGAATTTTTGTGGTAATGTGATGGCTTCATGATGATGATGTTCATGTTATAAAGGTGCTTCAGATGTGTTGAAACTTGTTTAGAGGTATGCTTGAGAGTGGAGGATTTGTTGGAACACTTTCTAATCTTGTTTATTAGCCCTTGTAGGTCAACTTGGAAGTGACACTTGGGAGACATGTTTGATCTACTTGAATATGTGTCAGAGGCCATGCTAGATTTCTGGAGGCTAGTACAGATGTTGGAGAAAAGTATGGAACATATGGAAGAGGTCCTGAGCTGAAGGACTGATGGGTTCCATCAATTTTAGCCATAGATGCATGCATACAATCCTATGGAAGAGGTCGAAATGCTATAATTTCATGGAGATGGGATCAAGGGAGTTTTTATAGCCCCATTCAATTTTGTAATGTTTCAAGGGAGCGACTAAGGGTTTTCACAACATTTTCTTCACACATGTTGTGTTGTTTGGACCAGGTGACTCAAGGACGAGTTACTAGATTATGTTGGGGGCTTGTTGGTTTAGGGTCCCCTAGGGTCAATTTTTGGGTACAATTTTTGTTAAGTTTTCTTAAAACACATTGCACGCAAAAATTCAAGGATCTTTGGGGTGGGTCAAACTTCCTTTATGATTGTAATGAGTAAAAGGGAAAACATGGGGCTCAAACCACGGTTGAGACCATGGTATTTGCGCAAATTAGTCATATAAATATGTATGAGTCAAGTCAAGTTAGAGATCATGGAAAATGTATTGAAACAATCTTATGTGAAAGTGATCTAATTTTGGGAAAGTTTGTGTTAGTCTGGACTAGATAGGCTCCTGCTGGTTGTGTTCGCAGAGACCTAGTCCTGAGCTATGTGCAAGGACCCTGTTTTTATGTACGCTGGAGAAGACTATTATACTAATTGAAGATCTATTAATAGAGAGGAGATCTTTGCGAATCACTATCTACTTGTATGATTTCCATGTTTACATGTTAATGCATTCATTTACTTATGTATCCAGTGTTGTTAATGAATGCACATTTATCTAAAGTTACACATATGATATTAAATTGATGTATTCATGCAAGTATTGCATGATTGGTTTGGATTTATATTAAGGATATATCTGTGTATATGCACAAGGGTTATTCCAGTTTCTATTCAGTAGATATGAGTAAGGATAATTGTTTGTTTTGTGTAAGAATATATTAAATATAAGGGTTTGCTGTGTTAGATTTGAATTGGGTTAAGGAAGTAATTGCACAAGGAAGCAATCATTAGATCTATTAAGAAGGGATAATATCCACATCACACATGCCCTCAGGTGTGGAAACCTAGTTCCAACACCCTCCCCATACTTCTTTCAGTGAGGCTTTGGTCTTCGCAAGAAGCTGCTGAAAGGGCCAATAGTCGGAGGGTTTTTTTGGTTGCGCAAAAAAATCTCAACCTAGGACAGGACCCCTCAAGGCAACACTAAGTCTTGAAAATACAAAAGAGAAAATTTAGGTTTTTAGCAGGACGCTGCTTGGAAGAAAAATCCTGAGTTGGACTTGGACGAGTGGTGGTCTTCATAACAGACTAAATTAATGGTTGGGATGTCGTCTAGATGTCAAACATATTAATCCTTGAAGAAATTTCGCATATTTTCCAGGAGAAGGAGCTCAGAGGGGAGAATAGGACATAATCACTTTTCTCATGGTTGGGAGGACTTGATAGCTCTATGAGGTTTTTTGCTAAGACTACGACACAGATAAGTAACACTATAATGATTAAATTCTTTTTAATTATTGTTGCTAGGAATGTAATATCAGTTTGTGATATTCTTTTTCTGATAAATATGATTGAAATGGTGATGTGATCTCAGTAGTTTGAAAATAATGGTTTTAGCGAGGATTTGTAAATTATAATCAAGCAAGAACATTACTTTGTAGAGTAACATTTTGTCTTTCTAAAAGGAGTGATTGTAGAGAGCATGACCAATAATTTTGCATATAATGAATAGGAGTGTTATATAATGAATAGCAGTGCTATTTGATAAATAATCATGCTACTTCTTGAATAATGTGAAGAGTACAATTCTTACTTATGGTGTATGTATATAGATTATTAATGCAGAAAACCATGGTATGTATATAGATTATTAATACAGAAAACCGTTGTATGTATACAGATTATTAATACAGAAAGCCAAGGGGTTTAGACTGCATTCTAGTAGGAAAACAGTGTTAGTCCCGTCCTCATTGGGCTATATGGAAGTTAGATTAATAATAATCTTTTTAATATGCATTGTAAATCAGAAAGAATACATAGATTTAGTACTTCGATAACACTAAACATCCTTAACTATGACATTATAATTGAAACATTAGAAACAACACCGTAATAATGATAACAAAAAATGTCAAAAAAATATTTAGTGACTTCAGCATATATTTTATTCATTGCGACGATAAGGATAGACTGCTATTTTCATTATAAAACTATAGCATGCAGAGTAACCATCTGAGAACAACACCAATTAAACCAGAAGTGGAACCAAAACTTTATACCATAATAATTATCACGAGTTATTGTTAGTCATGAAAAAAATATACAGAGAGGTCAAACCCTCACACTCAAGAAAATTCTGAGAATTCACCGTAGCCATAATAGATTGTGGCCACACATTATAATAACCTAAATTCTGAATTCAAACTTAAATAGTCTACTTGAACTAATGATATTCCAACTCAGAACCATAGCAAATAATTTATTGTAGAACCAGTAGTATTGTGCTTCTCCAAAAACATATAAATAATTTCTAGCATGAAATCAATTGTCAAGAGTAGGGTATAAGAGTCGTAGGAACATTCCCCCAAGAGAACATTAGGAAATGTGTCAAAGTTCGTTCCCTTAAGATTTAAAACCTAAATTGCAACAGTGTCGAGTACATACCTGAAGGAACCAAAGGCATCTATGCTTGCAGGAGATTTATGGTCGTTCTATGGTAACCACGTGCTACAATTAATAAAGGAGAAATCACATATTATGAGAAATTGAACCCTAAATAAGGAAAGAAAAAACTGAAAGAGTTAAAAACCAATTACACTTGCAGGTGCAGAAGGTCTACCTGTAATGGAGAAAAGAAGAACATCTGATGTCTGATGACTATACACTGAATTCCAGGAGGACTAGAGTAATATGAGAATGACCTGTGAGTGAGGTTCGGTTTCAGCGTTCCTGTGCAACAACTGCTCACATAAGAGAGATAGCTTGAAGAAAAATCGTGGGAGTTAAAAAAACATAGCTAGCTAGAGGCTTGAACTAGAAGGAGTCGAAGCTGAAAGTGGTATCACAGTTGAAAAAGAAGCAGTCGCATGCTAGGGTTGCAGAGCGAGTTGGAGATGTTAAGGTGAATGGGGCAAGCGCGTGGCGCTAGGGTGGGGGTTAGTTACCCTAACTCCCCTCCAAATATTCTCACCCATCTGATCAATGATTGAATACCAAACACCTATCGAGGCAGGGATCGACAACTATCAGTAAAACGGTATTCGTGAAAGTTCCATCGGCAAAATACGAGCCTCACAAGAATGGTTAACCTTGATGGTAGGTTGACACAACATTAATATTAATGTTGTATGCGGATTGTAAGTCGACAACTAAAGCCACAACATTTAAAACAATAACAAATATCTTGTACCGAAGTCTCATCTTGTGCCGAAGTCTAATATGTATTAGTGAATTTGATACTATGTTATTTCTATAGTTATGTGATGTAATGTTTATTGATATGTATTACATTGTGTTTACATGGCATTAATTTTATTTTTTTTAACCATGGTATATAGATATTGTGACCTTTGTTTTATAGTGATAGTGGAACATGTGACAGTTCCCTTTCTATATCTCTATAAATCCACTCAACGTTGGAAATTATTATTTGACCAAAAGGCATTGGAATTTTTATTAAGGCAATAGTAACACTATTAAAATGGATGCCTACAATCTCTCAAATGCGGCCATATAATAGAATACTTGTACGACCTGAATATATAATCAGAAATTACTGATTGGTTGCAAGTTGATCGCTGGAGCATATTACACTAGCATAAATGAAATATTAAAAGAGATATTACGTGTTTGGCTTATGCGTATAAGCCAGACACGTAAAATCACACAATCACACTCTAATTTATTTTAGTTTTTATTTTGGACATTTCTGTCCTATCAAGTACAAAAAAATATTTTATTTTGTTTTAGGTAAAAGATTGCGATGATAATGTTCAAATTACAAAAGAAATCTTTATATTTTTCAATTTTTTTTTGAAAGATGACAATGATGATGCTCAAGGATTTAAATTAATAATAATAATAATAATAAAAGAATAATAAAATATTATTATAAATTAAATTTAAAATGATCACACAATCACACTCTAATTTATTTTAGTTTTTATTTTGGACAATTTTGTCCTATCAAGTACAAAAAAATATTTTATTTTGTTTTAGGTAAAAGATTGCGATGATAATGTTCAAATTACAAAAGAAATCTTTATATTTTTCAAATTTTTTGAAAGATGACAATGATGATGTTCAAGGATTTAAATTAATAATAATAATAATAATAATAATAATAATAATAGAATAATAAAATATTATTATAAATTAAATTTAAAATGTTTGAAATTAATGTAGAAAAGATTATATTTATATTTAAATTAATATATGATTTTTTAAAAATTTAATTATTAAAATTTATAAAAATGTATATATTTATTTTATTTGGTGCATATCTTTAACATATTTATTCACTATTGTTATACAAGTTTTTGAAATATAAATAAAGTATATACTAGCAATTGCACCATCACCAAATGTTGCAAAGGAAACGCCGTAAGATTCTTAAAGAAATCCAATAGTTGTAGTGATTTTGGTCAATTTTAATAAAGGGTGTAGATATGATCAGTGAACAAAATTTCAAAGTGAGATATGATCAGTACATTGAATCCGTGCAGTGAAGAAAATGTCAAAGCGGGAAATGATCAGTGCATTGAATCCGTGGGAAAATTTTGAGTGACAATTCTCTCTATGGCTTGCTATATACTTCTTTTTCAAATATCAAAACAATACAAGGAGAAGTGCCTTCAGTGGCCAGTTTGGAGCTTCCCAAGTCAAAATGAGGACATGGGTACTTTATATAAATAAATCAAAGGTCTATCCCAAAATTAAGTTAAAAAAACAATTTGAAAAAATAATTTAATGAAACATATTTGAAAAGAACATGATTCGAATTTGAAAATCTGCTGAGCGTTTGAATAGATCTAGCACTTGATTTTCAATTTTATTCAGCCCCCACTTTAAGATGGGTACAGTTTGACATAGTTCAGCATGCCTTCACAACAGTGTGTTCATATTTGTCACTAATCCTAAACTTGAAGATTCAGATTTTCCTGGTCAGTTCATGGTTAGCCAGGAAGAAAACATCATAAGAATCATAAAACATGAAAATGAGAATGTTAGCATGAGTGACATTCAGAGAATTAAGGGAATGATGGCTGAATTTTCTTCTTAAGGGAAAATGAAATACTCCTACATTTTCAAATAATGATTATACCCAGCCCATGCTCCAATAACTATTGGAGCAGACTTACCCACAAACCTCTACATGCATTCAATGATTGGTTTGTACGTCAATGGAGCTGGATGGGTTCATTTAGACTGAAACTTAAAAATAGAGGCTTAATTTCCCTTGGGCCTCCATTCATCTTCCCTTTTGGTGGAATCATTGCCCCACTCATGCTTTCTGCAGCGATCTTTGCCCATTATATATTATAATCCAGAATTAATATTTACATAACTTGAGTTCCTCTTGGCAATTCTACCACAAGGTCCATAGAAATATAACTACAACATCTGCATGCCTAGCCATTCACTAGTCAGGCCTTGGCCTTTGAACTCTGCACTCAGAATCGACACTAGGAACATTACAAACATGGTTATTTATTTAATTTCATGTGGCTTCACTTTCGTCATCATAACCATGCATTTACAATTTACACATAATATGATATAATACATTTCAGGAGTCAAAACCAGGGTATTATAAAATTCTTAATCCATAGAAAATTTTGATGATCAAGACATCCATGCACACATTTAGCTGATGTTTTGACTCCTATCTTGATGGAGTTTGGAAGGAAAGGTTTGGCACTCTTTTCCCTGTCCATCTTGAAAAATAATGGCTGCAACATGAGAACGAGCTAATTTTAAAAATTTATACCCATTTCATGTAGAAGGGAAGTCTCCAATACCCAGCAGATACAACTAGGTACATCAATGGATAGAAACCCTACAACCTAATCTCAGAGAGTGCCCTGATAACTCGAACTCCCATCATTGAATTGTAAGGATAGATCGTGATGATCGAAACTACATTTAAGGGCCATATAGTAGCGCAAATTTTTGTTATGGCGTAGTCGGAGTATCGTATTCCTTTCAAGGGCTTTTCATTGTTAAGTGTGGTTAACATGATTCGAATTTGAAAATCTGGTGAGTGTTTGAATAGATCTAGCACTTGATTTTCAATTTTATTCAGCCCCCACTTTAAGATGGGTACAGTTTGACATAGTTCAGAATGCCTTCACAACAGTGAATATATTCCAACTGTGTTCATATTTTTCACTAATCCTAAACTTAAAGATTCAGATGGCTTTAAACAGTTTAACTAATCACTTTAATTACAGTTCTCAGACCTAAACATTTTAACTAATCACTTTAATAATTTAATTACAGTTCTCAGACCCTCCCCTTTAATCATGTGATCAAATGCTTTGTTGATATCAGCAAAAGAAACCTCGTCTGTAATAAATTTATCTAGTTCAATTTAGTCAATTTCCGGCCGCCCATGGTTAGCCAAGAAGAAAGCAAGATAAGAATCATAAAAGATGAAAATGAGAATGTTAGCATGAGTGACATTCGCAGAATTAGGAATGATGGCTGAATTTTCTTCTTAAGGGAAAATGAAATACTCCTACATTTTCAAATAATGATTATACCCATCCCATGCTCCAATAACTATGGGAGCAGACTTCCCCACAAACCTCTACATGCATTAAATGATTGGTTTGTACGTCAATGGAGCTGGATGGGTTCATTTAGACTGAAACTTAAAAATAGAGGCTTACTTTCCCTTGGGCCTCCATTCATCTTCCCTTTTGGTGGAATCATTGCCCCACTCATGCTTTCCGCAGCGATCTTTGCCCATTATATATTATAATCTAGAATTAATATTTACATAACTTGAGTTCCTCTTGGCAATTCTACCACAAGGTCCATAGAAATATAACATTACAAACAGGGTTATTTATTTAAGTTCATGTGTCTTCACTTTCGTCATCATAACCATGCATTTACAATTTACACATAATATGATATAATACATTTCAGGAGTCAAAACCAGGGTATTATAAAATTCTTTATCCATAGAAACTTTTGATGATCAAGACATCCATGCACACATTTAGCTGATGTTTTGACTCCTATCTTGATGGAGTTTGGAAGGAAAGGTTTGGCACTCTTTTCCCTGTCCATCTTGAAAAATAATGGCTGCAACATGAGGATGAGCTAATTTTAAAAATTTATACCCATTTCATGTAGAAGGGAAGTCTCCAATACCCAGCAGATACAACTAGGTACATCAATGGATAGAAACCTCTACAACCTAATTCAGAGAGTGCCCTGGATAACTGGAACTCCCATCATTGAATTTTAAGTGGATAGATCGTGATGATCGAAACTACATTTAAGGGCCATATAGTAGCGCAAAGTTTTGTTATGGCGTAGGCTTGAGCATTGTATTCCTTTCAGTGGCTTCTTCATTGTTAACTGTGGTTTCATTTTGGTTTACACACCCTGCATGTAGGCCCTTTTGCTGGCCAATACAATTTTAGAGGTATACGAATTATTGTAGCTTATTGTGCTTTGAGGCCCCTGCATTTGTGAGAATGGATGACAACCATTTGAAGAGACTACAGTTGTACTTTCCATCTTATCAGTGATAGAGAACAAACCCTGAAACACTGTAATAGCACCCCCTCACCTTATTTATGCTCAGCTAACATACTTACCATCATTGGAACTCTGAAAGATTGATATAACCTTCAAGAATAGCCCACAAGCAGAGAAATCTACAATGCTAAGCTTCAGTTGTTTAATTTTTAGTTGCTTGTCTCTGGAAGCGATTCTCTAGCAGAGAGAACTATTGCAAACATCCCAAAATCATGGTGAGAACATAGCTTCCTAATAAGCATGGAGTTAAGGAGTTACGTTTTAACTAGACCTTTACCAACTCGAGATAAAAGAAAATGAACCTAATTGATCAGGGTAAGGATTGAGTAATACTTCTCCCTTTGGGTTTCACACAAAGGTAACAGTAACTTAAGGATAAGGGCATATAATTCATTCATCAATCCATGCAATTACCGTATCTACTATTACATGGCTTTGAAACTATAAAGCGAAAACCCAACCAACACACTCATTTAATAACAAAATCTAAACCCATATCCACAATCCTCAAATGCCCGCATTCGATGCATACCTCATCACCGTCCTTGATTCCGAAACCGCTCAACAACGACCCGTCATTAATAAGTTTCGATCCCCCATCGTAGGCCAAGCGTGTTTCCCGTACATGACACCTGCAAGAAGAACCAGATTCTTCAATCTCAAAACCCAACAACACAAACAATTCCTAAGACAGAAAAAAAAAATGCAGTGTGGCTGGGAAGAATGATATTCTCTATCAGTACCAAGAAATCTTGCCTTCTTCCATCTGCGAGTCGCCGAATTTTTCCTCAATGACCTTCTTTAGTTCAAGAACAGAAGCTGTTCCAGGCACACTTACATCTGCAATAGAATTCAACCCATAATTCTCAACAACCCATCTGCAACTCAAAGCTAAATGCCATGCATGCTCAAAACTAACCAAACGATGTTTTGTCCATTCGAAAATATATTTCACACTCTTTTCCTCACTGATTCGAAAATAATGGCTTCAACATGAGGACGAGCTAATTTTTTAGAAATTGTATGACCATTTCATGTAGAAGGGAAGTCTCCAATACCCAGCAGATACAACTAGGTACATCAATGGATAGAAACCTCTACAACCTAATTCAGAGAGTGCCCTGGATAACTGGAACTCCCATCATTGAATTGTAAGTGGATAGATCGTGATGATCGAAACTCCATTTAAGGGCCATATAGTAGCACAAAGTTTTGTTATGGCGTAGGCTTGAGCATTGTATTCCTTTCAGTGGCTTCTTCATTGTTAAGTGTGGTTTCATTTTGGTTTATACACCCTGCATGTAGGCCCTTTTGCTGGCCAATACAATTTTAGAGGTATACGAATTATTGTAGCTTATTGTGCTTTGAGGCCCCTGCATTTGTGAGAACGGATGACAGCCATTTGAATAGACTACAGTTGTACTTTCCATCTTATCAGTGATAGAGAACAAACCCTGAAACACTGTAATAGCACCCCCTCACCTTATTTATGCTCAGCTAACATAGTTACCATCGTTGGAACTCTGAAAGATTGATATAACCTTCAAGAATAGCCCACAAGCAGAGCAATCTGCAACGCTAAGCTTCGGTTGTTTAATTGTTAGTTGCTTGTCTCTGCAAGCGATTCTGCAGCAGAGAGAACTATTGCAAACATCCCAAAATCATGGTGAGAACATAGTCGCCTAATAAGCATGGAGTTAAGGAGTTATGTTTCTTAACCGGACCTTCACCAACTCGAGATAAAAGAAAACGAACTCTGATTGATCGGTGTGGTAAGGCTTGAGTAATACTTTTCCCTGTGGTTTCACACAAAGGTAACAAGAATCTCAAGGATAAGGGCATATAATTCATTCATCAATCCATGCAATTACTGCATCTACTATTACATGGCTCTGAAACTATAAAGCCAGTAAACCCAAACCAACACACTCGGTTTAATAACAAAATCCAAACCCATATCCACAATCCTCAAATGCCTGCATTCGATGCATACCTCATCACTGTCCTTGATTCCAAAACTGCTCAACAACGACCTATCATTAATAAGCTCTTGATCATCGTAGGCCAAGCAGAAGTTTCCCAGACATGACACCTGCAAGAAGAACCAGATTCTTCAATCTGAAAACCCAACAACACAAACAATTCCTAACACAGAAAAACAAAATGCAGTGTCGCTGGGAAGAATGATATTCTCTATCTGTACCAGGAAATCTTGCCTTCTTCCATCTCATGTAGTCACCGAATTTTTCCTCAAATGCCTTCTTTAGTTCAAGAACAGAAGCTGTTCCAAGCACACTTACATCTGCAATAGAATTCAACCCATAATTCTCAACAACCCATTTGCAACTCCAAAGCTAAATGCCATGCATGTTCAAAACTTACCAAACGATGTTTTGTCCATTCTGAAAATATATAGGCGAATTGAAGCCGATGTGCACTCTTCCTTGGCTAACAGGGGCGATTCATCACCAGCCCCCAATGTTGCTGCTTCTATGGCTTTCATCTTGGGCACCAAAATGAGTAACTGGGCCACGAATGGAAGTGGGAAATATTCAACCTTGTTCATATCTCTCATTATTGAAATCGATTCCAATGACATTCGTTGTAAAGACTGCATCTGAATGAGGGACCCCTGTTAAAACGGATACACCAACCCTGCAAAAACATAACTCTGATATCAAACATATGCATTGCCTGCATTTGCTTAAATCAAAGCAATCAGTTTAAAGCTACAGCTTAGAATTAATCCTTGAACTCGATGGATCATTACTTGAGACCTCAACATTCAAAACCCTGGGCAGTTTGTCTGAAACTGACTCACGTGTATGTGAGAGTCCAACATTAGAAATTGCAGGTGCTTTTCCTGAATGTGGTACATGCTTGGATTTTGAAACCAATGTTTCCCTTTGCATCTTTGTTCCCAGCAGCAACGAGGCCCAGGCATTGCTTCTCTGAAATCCCAAAGCTTCTCTGAAATCCGAGAATGTCCAGTAGCTCAATGCCCTACCTTCTACATTTTCTCTTTTCATTTTCTCTATTCATAACTGCATTGTAAACTAACTTTTCTATCAAGGGTTTAAAATGTTTCAATCGTCTAACAAAAGATCAAAGGGCTCAGAGTATGACACGAGGACACCCAGCAAAGTTGTTTTCAAATAAATACGCCTTACGGTGTAAAAATAACTAAAAAATTCTTTCAATTTGAAGCAAAGCATAATATTAAAAGTTATATATATTCTCATATAGTGGATTAATTGTGATAAGATATTTACAATATAGTATATTATATTTTGTCACATTAAATTATTAAATTTAATATTCATACATTTTAAATTTTTTCTTGAACAAATTGAAAATCAAATCACAATAAATATTTTCAGTGTGTTAATTCTGATAATATATTTACAATATAGTAAATTAAACTTTAACATACTGAATTATTGAATTTTATTTTTACTACTAATTTATGATAATAATTATTCAGAGAAGATAGCTTGATCAATTCTCCTATTGATAATGAACATGTATACCCCAAAATTTTTGGATTCAAACATGGTGAGTCAACAACCCCTTGATAATGAAAAGTTATGCCCCAAATATTTTGCATTCAAACCTAATTGGTGAAGTAAAAAAAATGAAATAATACTTATATGACATATATTGAAATTTTGGTATCTACCATACTTAATTAAAAAACAACAAATTAAAAATAACATTTTTTATAAAATTTTAATTTTTACCAATACAATCTTATAGCAGCATTATAAATTTATGTTATTATTCTATTTTTTATTTAAAAAAAATGAATAAACATTTTCCTTTTTAATATGAAAATATGGTTGATTTATTAACAAGCACATGTTGTTGAATTATTAGATTCCATCAAGATTTAGTTAAAAAATAAAAAATAATATTTTTATAAAATTATAATATATATATATATATATATATATATATATATATATATATATATATATATAAATTTAAATTATTTTTATAAATTAAATATTTAATATATTTTAATTTAAAAAAGAAAAATAGCCTGGCTTTATTTTTAATTTAAAAAAAGAAAAAAAAATAAAAAATATGACTAATTAGGAAACTACATTGGATTCTTGAATTATTTGGCTTAACCACAATAGATTCTTGAGTTCCATATTTAATGAATCAAGGTGATTCTTGAAATATTTGAGTTCCATATTTACTAAATCAATATTTTAGTTTTTTTTATAAGGATATTTAAATAAATATAATGTCATTTTTTTGACATTGAAATGGTGATTTGAATTTAGGATTTGTAAATAAAATATATGTTTTTAGCTTAAGTTGACTCAAATTACTGAAATTATATTTATAGAAATATTATTTATGGAAATATTACTCAATCTATGGAAATATTTATTCATAGATTATAGAAATATAGTAGTGGTAGATTATAAATTCAATATTTTTACATTTTAAATTTTATGTTAAATAAATTGGAAGTGAAACAACTGCAACATTTTCCATAGTGTGTGAATTGTGATACTATATTTACAATATAATAGATTAAACTTTATTACATTGAATTATTATTATTTTTTATTAATTTGAGATAATAATTATTCATAGAAGATAGCTCGATCATTGATTGTCTTGATAATAAAAATTTATACCCATAATAAAATTATGGGTTCAAACCCATGAATCAGTCAATTATAAACATACAACAAAATTTTTATATCTATAATACATAAATAGAAAATAACAACAGAAAAATATATCATTTTTATAAAATTAAAATGTTTACATACAACGTATAATATCATTATAAAATAGATAGCTATTTTCTCTCTAATATGAAATATAATTAATTAGTTAACAACATGTTGAATTATTAAACTTCCATTAATATTTTGTTAGAAAATAATAAATAATAAATAACACTTTTATAAGATTATAATTTTTACATATAAAAATTAAGATCCTTTTTATAAATTTCAATCCTTATTTTTTATTTAAAAAGGTATATAGAAATTAAATAAAATTAATTGATTAATGACAACATATTCTTGAATTATTTGACTCAACCACAATAGATTCTTGAATTATTAGACTTTAATAATGTAATACCATTTTCTTCACACTTTCTTGAACTATTAGATATTAATAATATAATACCATTTTCTTGACATTGAAATGATAATTTGAACTTATTATCTGGAAATAAAATATATGTTTTTAGTCATTAAATTGAATTAAAATATATTCATAAAATAATTAAATTAGAATATTAAATAGTATTGTATTTTATATCATTAAAATCATTATAAGGAGAAGGGATTTTCATTTTCATTATTATTTATGATATAAATGTCAAAGTTTAATTTTATTTTGTAAGTTATAAATATTGATTTTAAATTTTAAAATATTTAGTTTAGTTTATAATTTAATTTCCATAAAATTTTAAAATTTTCAATATTTTAAATGAATAATTTATTTACTAATATATATATATATATATATATATATATATATATATGTATATGTATATGTATATGTATATGTATGTATGTGGGAGGTGGGAATCGAAGGGTTTATTTATTATTTTGACTAAGAAATTGAGGTTAAATATGTTTCGGTTTAGGCTTTGTTCTGACAATGAGGTCAAATTTTTGGCGTTATGGCAAGGGCTCAAATTGGAAATTTTGAAAAACATCCAACAACTAATGGGTTTTAGAGACTCTACACTAGTTATTCAAAATGTGTGCAAGATCAATTATTCTCATTTGAAAAACATCTTTCTTATTTTGCATAGGATTAGTCTGCAAATTTCAAAGTTCAATGTCATCAAGTTCTTCCACATAAATATTAATGCAATGGTTGACTCCTTTGCTAACAAACGAGTTAGTATCGAACAAGGATTAGTGGTCTAGGATGATCACATCCACGTTGTTTGATCTATTCCATGAAATCTCCATTTATAAATATGTTAATTGGTGTCCTGATCACAATAAGGATCATTAAAGGAGAAATGAATGGGTTGGAAATTCCACATCCTCTTGTTAGTACTTAGGTGATATTGTCGACCATTCCTTCTCTGTCCCTATCATTTTGGTGGCGCCATATAATGGTTGAGTGTTGGGTTTGAGTGTACAAATGGGTTGCTCACAGGTTATGGGAAGAAATAAAGGACAAGTGGAAGATTCAGCCTTATGGTATTAAGTTTGGATGGAGGCAAGGTTTTCTCATATCAAATTTCACAGTTCAATTAACACGCTTGAGGATCCTAGGTTTAATCGAGCGAGACATTAGATGCAATGTTATTAACTCTTTGGCCATGTTTTGGGGATGAAGAATGTGTAAGTTAGAGGATGGTTTCAATATGAGGATGAGAGGTTTTGAGCTAGTTGATGCAAGCCTAAAAGCATATAAATTCTTCTGGTCCTCTCTAGCTTTAATAGAAAATATATTTTGTTTTCTCCTAATTACTATAGTGAGGGTAGATTGTGGAGTACTAGGCATAATGGAATGCTTGTAGGTTCAAGAGAAGGAGGAATTTAATCATAAACTGACCTATTTGACAACCTCGATGAAGTATATATTTACTTTGTTATCCAGATAGGGGGAGATGGGTAAGGTTGATTCCCAAGCCCATTCTATCCTCTTGCACTAAACAATTGGTGCATTGTAGACTAAATTTGAGAGGATTCAGTTGTCTTATGATAGACTTATTTTGAATACAAATGAAGTGCTTTCTCTACTTGAAGGACAAAATAATAGAGTGAAAAAGAAACTGGAAGTTAAGGTTCATCAACTGTAAGAAGAAACGTCAGACCCTTGAGTGGTGAGGGCTCGTCAAGACACAATGGACTCGTCTACTCTTCCCTCTTAGCCTTGAATTTTTGACTCTGAAGTTGGTATCTCCATTGAGATGAATATTGCAGGATATATTTTTCTAATTTTAATTCATGATTTGTACGTTTTTTTTTGTTATTATTTTTTTGGAGGTAGAATAAGCTATTAGTGTAGTAGTATGCATACAAATGGTAGAAATGTCAATCATTTTTGTCTTGAATGTGCACAATGAATGATTCTTATGAGGAATATGTAAAATGTTTTGACCTTCAAACCAACTGAACTAATAGAAAAATACCCAACCCTTTTCGTTCAAAACAAAAAATATAAAACTTTATAATAATTTTACTTCTAAAAATTTATAATTTCATCGTTAATCAACTCCACTCGAATATAAAACTTAATATTATTAATTTTCTAATAAATTATTAATACTTAATAATTATATTTATAAAAAAAAAAAAAAAAATTCTCAATTTTATAAATACAATATATGTTAAATGTACTTAATTTTAAGTAATAGTAACCTTTAGTAAATAATTTAGGGTAGTAATAAAATTTCTTGTCACTTTTGGTAAATGGATTCAAGGTATAAATATAAACGTATTTATGGGAAGAAAGGGAAGAAGGATTCCCACATTGTAAAGGAACAGAGGGAGTTTCAACATATCTAGAAGGACATGTTTCCTCAGGGAACCTTCAACCTAGATATCCTTTGCTAGTGAGGAGGGTTGAAATTGCATGTACATCTCGCGGGTTAGGGGTTTCTTGTTTGGCTCAAACCTCCAAATGGTTCATTGGATCTGATATTAGTGCACCAAACCATTGCCGGATGGAAGCTAGGGTGAGTGGTTTCGAAGGTCATTTTTCGAAGGAATTGGGAAGTGGAGAGGAAGGTGAAACTCGAATAAGGGGAAAAATTATAAATCTGCCAAAGGAAAGGGGGTGACAACTAGTTTTGGGGGAGGAACTAAATTGAATAAATTTATGGGCATGAAAGATAGAGTTACTGTTGGTAGGGTTTGAGCTTGAAGCTACTCAACAACTCACCTGAAGATATGCGTTGTGGAGGTTTGGGCCAAAGTCTTGGATTTTATGTCCTTTATCGTAACTATGACCAGAGGTTGGTTTGTGTTGAGCTTCAAAAATTTGTAACATGCTCAATGGGTTTTGGAAACATTCTGGCACATTGAAATGGCCCCTATTATGATGAAAAAATGGTCTCCATTATTTGACCCTGAACGTGAACAATTTTGGGGCAGTCTGATTCAGGTCAGGGTTCCGAGTTTTCCGCTGCAACTTTGGACAGAGGATTTTTTTAGAAGAATTTGGGATGACCTTGGTATTTTTTTAGACTATGATAAATCCTTTATCAAGATGGGTAATATGGAATTTTTGTTGATTCTCATTCATCTTGACACTAGGGAGGGTCTGTTTGAAATATTGTTGCGTTAGTAGTGGGGTTTCTCCATATTACATAAGTTGGATTATGAGGGAGTTTGTTTTAGATCTAGAAGGTGTTATGATGTCAAGTAAATTTTCAAATAATTCCCTTTATTGTCTAAGGAAAGGACAGAGGATGAAAAATGTGGTGGGATGGAAGGAGTCACAAAATCCATGATGCAAAATCGCTAAAAGGACTTGGCTCATCAGAATAGAGGATAAGATCAATCTAAGGGTCTAAAAGCACAAGTCCCTGGATCAGTTCCTTTGACTCCTTCAATTTTCACCTTCTCATGTGTTGCATCAACTACGCCTTTTCTAGGCTTCTCTCCGTTTCCCCCATTCTCAGAACCTTTTACTTCCTTAAATCATGTTTTAATATCCTTCATTAAATGCCCAATTATGAATGAATGGGTGGTATCATCATATATATTATCCTCTACCACTTTTTCTTTGGCCTCGGCCCCAGTTGGTTATCCAGCTCCTTATCCTTTAGTTTCAGCCCTTTCCCTCACATTTGATTCCATGCTCAAGGAATCATATTCAGAGTCTTGTTCCAGTCATAGATATAATTTTCTCTCTTTAGCCAAGCATCCCATAGGTATTGGGAGGGGTATAGGTTGCTCATCACCTCCTAAGTGCATTAAATCTTGCAGCGATAGACAGTCTCAAATGTCCAAAGAAATTCATAAGGCTAGCTTGGATGTTGTATAATGTAGGAATTTATCTATTGACATGCTTCTTAGAGAAAAAAGAAACCCGGGTATGGTTATCCAATGAAGTGCCTCTCCTTTAAGTACAGAGGGTTGGCTATCCCTGCTAAAAAACTAGCCCTTACAGTATTAATAGTGTCTAAAAGATTGGATGTGATTTTTCGTCACGAGACATGATGGATTAGTGATAAAATTGTATCTCTTCTTTAAGCTATGGTTTCAAGATGGACTTTCCATGCCATAGATGTAAAAGGGCAATTAGGAGGTATTTATATGGGTATTAATGGAAAATCAATGAAAATTTTGAATGTATGGGAATGATAGGGCCCTCTTATGGTAGACATTTTCTCAGAAAAATTAGGACTTGAATTTCGGATGATCAATATATATGGACCTTGTCACAATGTAATGGAATTTTGGGAAGCTATCATGGGTACATATTTCTTGCAAGTAGAGCATTTAATTATTGGGGGTGACTTGAATTTTTCCTTTGGTCATGATAAATCATGGGGTCATAATTCACAGGTAGACTCGCTTACTAATTTATTTGAACATATCATAGAATATAATAGGATCATGGATATTTAATCGGTGTATACCCAATCTACTTGGAGAAATCGCAAAACAAGTACCACCATGTTGGATAGCCCACTGGATATATTCCTCATAAAGGAACCCTTTTGGATAAGATTAATATGATTATATAATGGGTCGGGTTGGAGGGTATTTGTTGTCAATATGATGCAATGTGTTGTCCTTGATGGAAACCTACTTGATGAAGTTGTCTTTGGATAGCAACCTATGTGTTAAAGATGTAAGAATGATGTATCTACAGTTCAGTTCAGATGTGACAGAGAAAATAATTCCAGTAAGTGCTGGAGAAATGATAAATATAATATGTCACAATGTATACGTGAGTTTTTAAAGGGCAAGTTGCGTATGCACATGGATAAGTACGTACCAAGTCGCGTATGCCCTTTTGCGATCCAAATTTATAATACCAAGGGGCATTACCATGGTTTTGGCACACAGTATTGAGCGCTATATGGTTTATTTGATTCCGTCCAAGAATACCATCGGAAGTTGTGTGGTTTTGGTTCACGGTATTGATAAAGGCTAAAACTATATAAGGAGAAGAGGATCATAGTGCAAGGTGTGCATGTGTAAGGGTTATTAATAAATAAATATCTTTAAGAGATATCTGCATGGTTGAACTTTGTTCTTAAGTGATAGATCTGAATCTATGATGCACCTATGGATATGATGAAGGTTCAAGATCTCTAGATCTAGAAATGATGAATCTCTAGGATGATCAACAAAAGAAATGATGAAGACCTGGCGCAAGTCTGATGAAGAAATTGAAGAAATCTGGGTAAGTTTATAGATCTGGTATGTTCTACAAGTTTATCTTTTACAGATATAAATTCTAGTTTTTCTCGGCAAAAGTGCGTATATATGTGGGTTTTCTTAATAAAAGGCGCATATGGAAGTTAGGGTTTCTGAAGCTTATTTACAGATATTACTTCTATGATTTCTGTTTTCTCTCTGCTGTCGGTTAATGAAGTCTACTTGAAGTTCTAGGTTGATTGAATATGGAGTATGCTGTTGATTTGATAATTAACAAATCTAATCACTAATTGAGAAAACACGATGAAGGATGAGTGAGAAAACAAGGTTAAACCTGACTGAATATCTAAAGGTTTTGCATTGCTGAGAAGATGTCTGACTGAAAGCCTCAGATCTGAATCTGAGATTGATCACATTCTGAAAATTAGTATTCTCAGAAGTATATGCAGGTTGATACGAAGAAAAGAGCATAGAAACACAGCTTCAGTGAAGAGAAGTGGCATATGCATTTCATGTTATGAAAAATAGTATGCACAGAGGCATATGCAGGTTGGTGAGCAGGGAAGCGCGTATACACATGGCTTCTGTAAAGAGAAGTAGCGTATGTTATTTGAATTGATGAATGTTCAGAGTTGAGTTTGTATCTGCATATTTTTTCTTGAAGTCTGGGTTATTTATGATGTTCTGGTTACAGTGGTCTTACTGTTCTGATTGAATTTTTGCGTAAAGTATGGTTGTTAATGTTAAGGGGTTGTGTTGAAGTTGTTTTGATTCAGTATGAAAATTGATGAAACTTGGTCTGTAGTGGATCTGAGGGTTGAAGCCTTTAGTATGAAAGTAGAAGCTTTCAGCTAGTAGAAGCTGGTGTTGAAATCAGGGGGTCGAAGCTCCCTTCCATGAGAGGCTGGTAAATGAGATCAGGGGATTGGAGCTCCCTTCCAGTTATAGCTGGAAAACGAGAGAAGGTTGCAACCTTCTGCAGGTAGAAGCCTGCGTACTGGTATAAGTCTACATCAGTACAATGTTGTAAAAGGTTTTCTATATAATAAAGATTGAGGACAGAGACGACAGCAGCGGTGGTTTTCTCCTGATTTGGGTTTCCACCTTAAATATTGGTGTTCATGTGTGTGATGCTTTATACTGTTGTTTACTGCTCAGATTATATAGCCTTATTCATAACTGGTAAATCTGTTTAAAATACTAATTCTCTAAATCTGAAAGATAAATCAGTATACGCTAGTTTCCTTCTATATTTCCGCATGCATACGCTAGTTCAGTTCATAAAAACCATGTATGGAAATCTAATCAAAGAAAAAGTAAAAAAATTTTAGTCAGCTCTAAATACTGATTCACCCCCCCCCTTGTGGAGTATTTTTTCCCAATAATTGGAATCGACGGTCCTTAAAAGGAAAAACATTCTTCCAGAAGGAAGATCAATCAAGATGGAACAACATCTATCAAGCCTCGCTCTTCAACGGAAACAATTTAATCTTAGGAAAACAGGATGAGATCCTATCTTCGATCTCAGGGAGCGGATGTATGGGATATTGTTGAAGGAGGATATCAATATCCGGCGCAGTACCAAAGAGATCCAACGAGAAAGAAATAATTATGAAACCAATTCAAAAGTATTCAATGCTCTATTGGGAAGTCTAACTGAATCGAAATTTGTCAAAGTCATGTAGCTAGATACAACAAAGGAAATATGGGACAAAGTCATTCTAAGTTATGAAGGTGATGCCAAGGTAAAAAGTGCTAAACTCCAAACTCTCAGAATTCAATATGAGAATCTAAAAATGTATAATGAGGAGAGCATTGCCAATTTCTTTTTACATCTTGATGATATTGTAAATCGTATGAGAAAAATGGGAGAAAAAATAACCGAATCTACTTTGGTTGAGAAAGTTTTAAGATCACTAACGGAAAAATTTGAGTCAAAACTTTCTGCTCTTGAAGAAAAGCAAGATCTTCAAAATCTTACTGTGGTGCAACTTCATGGCATACTAACTGCATGTGAAATGAGAATAGGAGGACCATCTGAAGTCAAAGAAGTCGTCTTTACAGCTTCTACAAAATGGAAATAAGTACAAGAGACAGAAGGATCAGGGTATATCTCAGAAGATGATGAGGTAAATTTTGTAAACAAACTTCAACTTGGCATAGGACGGTTCAGAGGTAAGCTTCCTTTCAAATGTTTTGCTTGTGGAAGAGTTGGTCATTATGCTACTAAGTGTCCTCATAAAGAAACACATGAAAAAGGGAAGGAAATAGCAAAAAGGAATAAGAATCAGTTTAGCACTAGAAAAAGTTACTATACTCATGAAGACAATGATGGGTTATCTGACGGTGAGGAAGAATGTGAACAAGATCTTAGACTTCTCATGGAATTTGAAAAGGAATCTAGAGAAGAAAAAGATACTTTTATGGATGATTTAGAGGACAATGATCTTCTTGATGAATTCAATCAACTCAAAATATGCTATGAATAAAGAAAAATATCCATAGAAACTCTGAAAAATCAGCTTGAAGAAAAGGAGAAACACAATGAGAAATTAGCATGTGAAGTAGTAAGTCTAAGAAAAGAAATTGAGAAAATGAAGACTTTGAATCTTAGGTTTGCTAAAGGATCTGAAACCTTAGATGAGATTATCAAGGTACAACATTCTCCTCTTATAAAGACAGGTCTTGGATATATCGGAGAATCTTCTCAGACTTCAGCTCCAAATTATCTAAAAGCAGCCACATCCAGTATACAACATTCTGCCACTCAGCAAGGGAATAAAGAATCTTCACAGGTAAAGCATGACCATCTCAATTCAAAGAACACTAACGGGGAATACCTTTCAAAGCACAATCAGTAGGTAAATTCAAGTAGAAATTTCATGATCGTGAAATTTCTTCTTCAATGGACAATGTTTCTCATGTCACAGGTTTGGTCATAAATCTGTTCAATGTGTTGCATATAAAACCATCATGAAAAGAGAAGCAAGAAAGAAAAGGATTGATATTGAAACAAAGAAGAATACTTATGACAACTTTTCATCTCTTCAAAATGAAGTTGAATGTGCTTATTGCAATAACTTTGGCCATGAAGAATCTGAATGCAGGAGCAAAGTTCAGCCAAAAGAACATGTTCCTTCAAGCTCGAAAGTATGGAAAAAAAAGGAATTACAGGTTGAAAATTGTGGCATAGCGTTATTTGCAGAAGATGAAGAAAACCAATGGTACATTGATAGTGGATACTCAAGACACATGACAAGTGATAAAGACAAACTTCTTGCATATAGTGCTCTAGAAAAAGAAAACAATGCTACATTTGGAAATGATACTCCTATTGTCATTAAGGGAAAAGGGTCTGTTTTTCTAAAAGAAAAGGTGAAAGCTAATAATGTCATGTATGTTGAACTGAAGTTGTCTTTAGTTCAAAAGAATGTGTGGTACGTGATCTTGATACAGGTAAAACAATTATAAAAGGAAAAAGAACTCCAAGCAATACGTATGTGTTGAGAGCGCAAATATGATGTTGCCAGGTAAATCTTGACTATGGCATAGAAGGTTGGGGCATTCGAGCTTCTCTCAAATCAACAAATCAAGCAGACTTAAAGCTGTTTGTGATCTTGCCAATATTACTCTACCTGAAAGTATCATATGCAAATCTTTCCAATTCGGTAAGCAAACCAGAGTGAAATTTAATGCCAAGGAAGGATCATCAAGTAAGCCTCTTGAACTCATTCATACTGACATATGTGGACCTGTAAGGAAAAATTCACCACGTGGTGAACAATACTATATCTTATTTATTGATGATTTCTCTAGAATGTGTTGGATTGGGTTGATTAAACACAAAGATGAAGCATTTGAGAAATTTCAGATCTTCAAAGCACTGGTTGAAAATGAAGTAGATCTAAAACTCAAATGTCTTAGATCTGATCGAGGAGGAGAATATACTTCAAATGAATTCCTTGAATTTTGTGAACAACATGGCATAAAAAGACAATTTTCTGTAGCTGGAACTCCACAACAAAATGGCATAGCAAAAAGAATGAATAGAACAGTTCAACAAATGGCTAGAGCTATGCTTGATGATTCTGGAACACCTGAAACATTTTGGGGAGAAGCAGCACATACAACGGTAAACATTCTCAACAAGGCACATGTTCATGTAAATAGTGATAAAAATCCATATGAACTTCGGTATGGTAATCCTCCCACTGTAAAGCATTTTAGAATTTTTGGAAGAAAATGCTTTATCAAAAATAATGATTAAAAACTTGGCAAGTTTGAACCCGGAAGCAGTGAAGGAATGCTAGCAGATTTATATAAAGGGTAGAGCATATAAATGTTACAATAAAAGACTTCGGAAGATTGTTGAATGCATTGATGTTGTTATTGATGATCTAATAGCTCCAAAAGAAAGAAAAACAAAAGAACAAATGAAAGTGATGATGAGATATATCCTTCTACATCAAATAGAGATGATATGACAGTGAACCCAAATGAAGAACAGAAGATGATTTATCTGAAAAAGCTCCATCCAGATATGTTCAAAAGAATCATCCAGAATCTCAAATTTTGGGAGAAAAGGGATCAGGTGTACAAACAAGAAGGACTCTTGTGGGATCTTCTAGCTATCTAGCATTTATATCTACTATTGAACCACACAATGTCAATCAAGCTAGAAAAGATGAATGTTGGATTCAACCCATGAATGAAGAGCTTGATCAAATTGAAAAGAATCACACTTGGGAATTAGTACCAAGACCTCATGACAAAAATGTCATTGGAACTAAACGGATATTCAAAAACAAGTTAAAAGAGAATGGGGATGTTATAAGAAATACAGCTAGACTTGTTTGCAAGGGGTATGCTCAACAAGAAGGTATAGACTTTGAAGAAACTTTTGTTCCTGTAGCTAGACTTGAAGCCATAAGAATTTTTCTTGCTTTTTCAAGCTTCCAACAAATCAAAGTTTATCAAATGGATGTTAAATCTGCCTTTCTCAATGGTGATCTAGAAGAAGAAGTTTATATAGAACAACCAGAAGGATTCATTTTGGGAAATGATGAAAAAATTGTTTGTAGACTTGAAAAGGCTCTATATGGTCTCAAAAAAGCTCCAAGGGAATGGTATTATTGTCTTGAAAAACATCTTCATCAACAAGGATTTTCAAAGGGGTCTGCTGATAGTAACTTATACACGAAAACTAAAAATGATAAACTATTGATTGTGGTTGTATATGTTGATGACATCATTTTTGGAAGTAATGAAGAATCTATGAGTCAGAAATTTTCTTCTTCTATGCAGCAAGAATTTGAAATGTCTTTACTTGGGGAGCTAACATTCTTTCTTGGCTTACAAGTGTAACAAGCAACAGATGGCATATTCTTATCACAAGCAAAATATCTTAAGAAAATCTTGAAGAAGTATGGCATGGAAGATTGCAAACCTGTAAGTACACCAATGATAACCGGATGTAATCTCACTTCTAATGATGGTTCCCCCACGGTGAATCAACCAGAATACAGATCTATGATAGGAAGTCTACTTTATCTCACTGGGACAAGACCAGACATTATGCATGCAGTTGGGATTTTTGGACGATTCCAAGCTAATCCAAAAGAGTCTCACCTTCAGGCTGTGAAAATAATATTCAAATATCTACAAGGAACTCAATACTTTGGACTATGGTATCCAAAGAATACTAATCTTACTCTTCATGCTTACACTGATGCAGATTGGACTGGAAATGTTGATGATCGGAAAAGCACTAGTGGTGGTGAATTCTATATGGGGCCCCAGTTAGTATCTTGGTTCAGCAAGAAGAAAATCTCTATTGCCTTATCTACAGCAGAAGCAGAATATGTGGTTGCCGCATCATGTTGCACTCAAATTCTTTGGATGATGCAAACCTTACAAGACATTCAAATCAAATTTTCACTTCCTCTCTCCATTATGTGTGATAATACAAGTGCCATCAGTATCTCAAAGAATCCTGTTATGCATTCCAAGACCAAGCACATTCCCATCAAGTATCACTTCTTACGTGAACAAGTGCTTGAACAAAAGGTGAAGTTGGAGTATGTTCCCTCCAAAGAACAAGTTGCTAATATATTTACCAAACCCTTACCTAGGGAAGCATTCAAATATCTCAGATAGAATTTGGGAGTTGTCTCTGCTTCTAAGAAGATCAGATCTGCTTAAATTAAGAAGATTAAATTGGATACACGGATTTCCTGAAGGACAATCGCGTATATATGCGATTTTATAGACATAAAACTGTGTATGGGTGTTTGCTGACAAAATTTTTCCGGGTCAACATTCTTCAGCACAGCTGCAGTGCTGTTGGGTATCTCTGGTGATGTTCTAGCTCTCATATTTCTGTTTCATTCTATAATGCTTCTGATGAATATGCCTTGATGATTTGCTGTTGAAAGTGTTCAGGATGCACAGGCTAAGGGGGAGCATTGGTCATGTGGAAAAGATGCATTGTTGGCATTCTAATTATTTGTTATAGTCTGATCTCATGCTTGAGAATCTTTGATCTTGATTATATAAGTCATTTATGTAATTGACGAAAAAGGTCATGTTGAGACCTATGATGTAAAATTGAAATATTCAGTCATGTAAGTGTTGGCCGGATAAATCGTTCTTGCGGACAAGACCGATCTCCCTAGTGTCAGAAGACAATATAGCAACAAACGAACAACTAAGTTTGTCTTTCTCTAGATATATTTTTTTTACAAATAAATGCTATGAAGGTGTCGATCCTACCTTAGATCCAAATGCTTATTTGCGGTCGTAGTGCTTCCATCGTATCAATAATCCTTCATCGCAACAAGAGCTCTTTTGTCACAAGAAAGTATCATCTTTCGTTGATTTGCAATCACAAACAAGAAAATATCAAATAGCACCTGTATAAGAAATAATCATATAACATACCTATCATAGTGATCAAGGAATCTATGAAATAAATGATCAAACGACAGCTTATTGAAATAAACAATCGAACGACAATTTATTGAGAAAAACAGAACTTGATTGTATTAATCTTAAAATATACAGAAGAACCTTACAACCTTAGCCTTGATGTTCGAAAGGTCTTCCTGGGGTCCGAAGCAGGAGTCGCCTCTACTTTGATAAGTCTTGCACTCTTCCTCTAGGAGCATAAAGAGGCATGTGATCTTTCCTCTCAAAAGCTCAGCAGAAAGAAGTTTGAATCTCAACAGCACTTCAACTCAAAGATCTTATTAACTTCACTTTAATCTCTAACCATTTGAGGCTACCCAATGCCTCCTTTTATAGAACAGATGAGGAGGTTAGGATTCCACCTTTAAAGGGATAGAATCCTCCTTCAAAGGGATAGGCTCCTCACATCAAGGGATTAGTTCCTTAAGGTGTGGGATACATGCACCTTACTAAAGCGTACTCATCCCCAAAAAATCTCATCTAGAACCTTCCAGAATTGACCAAAAATCAACTTTTTCACTTTGATTTCATGCTTTTTTGACTTTATAGGAAGTCTGCAGGCATAACACTGGAAAATTGTGTTCTAGAACGCAGTTCCTCTTCACATTACCTGCGTACCCTAGCTAAGAACGTAGGTAAGTCTCATATTAACTGCGTACCCAAGGCTTTTTTGAGTTTTAAGGGTTTTTCCTCTATTTTTAGGGCTTCGAATGAGGAACAAAGGTTGTAAGACTTGCAAAGGAGGCATGTATGAGTGTTTAATGAGCTCATACAGTCAGAAGAATGTCAAGGTGACATTTTTTAGTGTAACATATTGCCCCCTAAAGTGTGAATTCTGAAATAGATGAAGATGAAGTCTGTCATATATGAAGAGTGAAGTACTTTATCATTTCAAGGATCATCCTGTGGACACCCCAGTCGGAACCTGTAAAAAAATTCAATGCAAAATATATATATGTAATCATATCATCGCTGAGGTAGGCATTCCCATACTCAGATCAAAAACTAACTAAAAAATAATTCAAACTGTTCTGATATAGGAATGATTTTGAATACATCATGTGTTAACACAGTATGAGCACAGCCATCTGTAATGAATAGTCTACTGTATAATAATAAAACTCCTTGCAGCCTGGATGGTGGAAACTAGATCCAAGGTTTTGATTTCTACTTTCCGAACTAGTACGATTCTATCCATGCGAGTAAATGTGTTGAAGTTGAACATGGTAGAAACCACTTGATTACCAGTCAATGATGTAAACTGTTAACAAGTGTGAGAGAAACCACTAGTAATGTCAATGGCTCTCAAAGTACTCAGTACAATCCATGAAATGTGAATGAATGAGCTGAAGTCGAACATCTCACGGAATCATTCGATCGAAGGTCAATGATGCAACCTGTCGTCGAAGGCGAGAAACCTGCCATTGAGGCATGCAGATTTCAAGGTACTGACGATTTCTAGATCAACTTCCTAGATAATGAGTTATCGTCGATAGAAAGTAATCCGTCATAGGCAAGCCCACAACACGAAATCATAGATCAAGTTTTGAAAATATATCGGCAAGGACTGACTCAGGGATGGTCAAAATGGATGACAAATATTTTGCAGATGAATGGTTTACTTGAACTGTCCTCTTGAACACATAACGACACTGGAGATGGCTTGGTGACAATTGACCCAAAGCTAATACCCAGAAACCGGCTGAAGACTTTCAATATGGTTTGATTAACTGTTAGGCAAAGGATTTCCCAACCCAGGTGGACAAAAAGTGTCGTGTTCAAGAGTGGTTAACGGTTTTCCGAATAATCAAAATGTAACAAACAGGTTCGTTTTTCTCTCTTTTCCCCCACCATTTTTGGCAAGTACCTCTTTATTTTTGACAAGCTTGAGGAGGATAACATTTGCTTGTTTATAAGCTCATCCTTCGGATGAGTCCAACTTAGTTTAAGATTCGAACCCTAAGGAGTGGTTCGTTCCTATTTAGAATTGAATAGGTCCTTTACTGTTAAATTTTAACGAGTCCAGTATAGGACAAACTCGGTGTTTTTCAATTTTAGGGAGTCAAAAGAAAAAACTTAAGAAAACTCCATAGGTGTGCTTTTTGGTAAATTTAGTCTCTCGAGCCCAAAAAATGATAAAATAATGTGGGAGAGAACTCTATTGACCATAATTAGTCAACGTATACCTTTTTCGTAAATAGTCCATTTCAGTCCGTAAAAGGGGTAAACTTATACTGAAGGGACGATCATTCATTTACTTTACGAGTTCGAATAATCAAGTACTCAGAAATCTTTTCAATTTTAGAGAGTCTGAAAAGGGCTTAAAAGAGGTCTCCAGGGTTTCGCTTTTTCGATAAGTTTTAATGAGTTCAAAAAAGGGATAAAAATGTACTCATGGTTTTCACTTTTTCGTAAGTTTTAACGAGTTCGAAAAAGGGATAAAAATATACTCCTGTGGCTGACCTTCAATTTAATTAACGAGCAGGAAAAGATGGAAATAACTCGGCATTTTCATATGTTTTACGAGAATGAAAGATAGAAAAATAATCTCGGGATTTTCATGAGTTTAACGAGTCTTGAAAATAATAACCAAAATTGACTCAAGATAGGTTTCATTTTTACAAAAGCTTGAAACAGATAAAAACTATGCTTCAGAGTGGTTTCATTTTTTGCACAAGCTTGAAATAGAAAGAAAACTGTGCTTGATGCCCCCTAAGCGTAACTGCTAGAGCGCATGCCCCGCCAGCTTCATTTCATTCAACTAAGTACACTACTGGTAATTAATAGCTGGAAGGAATGAAGGTTCATTTACGAGATCATATGAAAGACCCGACCTAAAAAATAACCTAAATATATTACTTAACATTTATGAGGTCTAGTCAAAGACTCGACTCAATTAGGGGAGGATTTGTTTCATTTTTTAACAAGCTTGACACAGAGAAAAACTATGCTCATGGCAACGTGTTTCATTTTTTAACGAGGTTGACACAGTAAAAGGAACTTTCCTCTTCTACATGTTTCATTTTTTAACGAGGTTGACATCGTAAAAGAAATTATCCTCGTAAACTACTTATTTCTAATCTACCTACATAACCTGCTGATTCATTTTTTAATGAGGTTGACACAAGAAAAGAACTGTCCTCATACCTAATTCATTTTTTAATGAGGTTGACTCAGTAGAAGGAACTATCCTCTGACCAACTGATTCATTTTTTAATGAGGTTGACACAGGAAAAGAACCGTCCTCAGACTCAGTGATTCATTTTTTAACGAGGTTGACACAGTAAAAGGAACTCTCCTCAGCAGCCACTAATTCATTTTTTTAACGAGGTTGACACAGTAAAAGGAACTTTCCTCGGACTCACTGCTTCATTTTTTAACGAGATTGACACAGTAAAAGAAACTATCCTTGGACTCACTGATTCATTTTTTAACGAGGTTGACATAGTACAAGGAACTATCCTCGAACTCACTGATTCATTTTTTAATGAGGTTGACACAGTACAAGGAACTATCCTCAGAAACTACTTATTTCTAATCTATTAATCTACTCTCTACAATCTACCTACTGATTCAAATTTGTAAACCCACTTGGTTGGGTAGTTGAGTCAAAATGTGTAAGCCCACTTGGTTGGGTACTTGAGTCACATATGTAATTCCACTTGGTTGGATCATTGATGTAAGTATGAGTCCTTGGTGATAGGAAAGGTCATAGAGTCATGTACTTAATTGAAAAATATGTTTGAATATTTAGCGTGAACTCAGGGGAGCATGGTCACTTCAGTGCACATCAAATCTACAGAGCTCCTCTTTCTACAAGAGAAGAAAAACCTTTTTTTTTGGTTTTGTGTAACACCCCCAATTTATGTGGTTGAATTTCAAAGCTAGACATTTGAACTTTAATCCTAAGGGGAGTGGACCCCAAGGATAAGTATTTTGTGAATGTAATTAAATATTTAATTTGAGGAAATGAATAAAATGATTGGGTACAAATGGACCAAAAATGAGATGTTGAGATCACTTGCTAAATTCATGAGTATGGATAAGGCAAAAAATTCCCCACAATCTTTCAAAAATCCTTGAAAGAAATTATTTCTAATTTAGATTTTGAGTAAGAATCTAAATTTCCCCAATCATGAGGAAAGTAGTTGGGAAGAGGAAGAAAGCTGGAAAAGCTGAGGAAAAGCATAAAACAGCTTAAAAGAGTCCCTAGAATGGGAATCCTAGGCAAACAGGAAGAAAAGCATCCTGCTATTCTGGACGTAGAATTAGAAACATGCTTAGGGAAACCATAGCTTAAATAAGCTGCTCATAAACAAATCAGAGGTTGATCTGTTCTAGGAGGTGATCTCTGCTCGGGGGTGAGTTCTGGGAGACAGGGGACTCTAAGGTTGGGAGGTTGGTCTATTTTTTGCATGGTATGTATTTACCAACATTAATTATGTTTGTGTTATATGGTATGAATTGGCTACATATAAAAAAATTGATTCTATAGTATATTTATAAATGCTACATTTAACAGAGTTAATCATAAGGCATTTACCTTCTTAACTCTGTATGGTTCTAGAAAACAAAAATCTGTAGAGTAGAATTCAACAGAAACTCTAAACCAACAGATGGTTTAAATCTGTGAATACATAGTCTCCACTGAATATTAAATTTTAATCTACTCCTGAACTATTAGTATACATCCATAAGAAGGAAATGGTACTACAAGTAGAATTCCTATAATCTCCTCAAATTAATTGTTAAGTTGGATCTGAAGATCTGTAAGTATGCAAATTATTATAGGAAGGGCATCAAGTTTAGTATTAACCTACTTTTGATTGGTAAAATGAATTCTATTATATACATACATTGGAGAAAATAGAGTACGATGTTCTATCTGGTGTTTTGAATTAACAGTGTATGTACAATTACCTGGAGTGCAATTGATTTGTGAGACAGAAACTATACTCTAAATAAATTTCATAAGTTCAATTAATAGTTCTGGAAAAAAAAGAGACCAGACAGTTGACAATACCCCCTTCCGATACAATCTATAGCAAGGAACTGAAAAGTATTATAGTGTATTTGTATAGTAATTAACCTGAGATTTGCGATATTGAAACGAGAATTCCTGTTCTATATCCAATACTAGAAAAACAAATCACTTTCACGCCGGCCATTGTTAACAAAAAGAAGTCTGCTGAAGAATGTTACAAATTCATAAACTAGCTACTGTACAACCCATAGGATACCAACATATTCTACCGACAAAGGAGTATGTATATCTTACAGCGACATGTAGGAAAATAGAACCATGCTGAACTGACACTCATTGAATAAAATACTATGAACATGAATTGATAGACATGTATAACGAATATACAACCATGAAAACAATGCTCTGTCAAAAACGTATAGTCATAATTCAACGATAAAAACCATTCAAATCTGAATAGAAATTAACAATCATGGTAAGGCGCAAACACGTAACTGAGTAGTAGGCGGAGTTATCTGAGCTCACTATCGATTAATCATGGTACTAATTTTTATCAACAAACTGTATAAAAACAAAACCCCGACAGTCAAGACGGTTCAAATACTAATTACGTTTTAATGGAGAATCAGTAGATCCCTACTCTGCCACTCCTTACGGCATATTAAGAAATGTCATAATTATAACATCGATCCTTGCAGATACCCTAGTTTGGAAATGAAACCACGTTTTAAGAATGTCCTTATACAGTTAGAGGGCCGTAGCCATAGTAGATAATAAAATGAAAATAAGGACGTTCGAAAATTATGAAGATCACTATTTAAGTGAAAACTGGAGCACGTAGCAAGAAACCCCGAGTAAGCGATTTGGGGAAACTGAGTACAACCTGTACAAAGAGATGAGAAACAAAACATTAAGTCGACCTAACTTGCCGCAGACATAGGAGACTAGCTGAGAACATATGGGTGTTCGAATGAAAACCATAATACCTGTAACAAACGTTACGATGGATATTAGTGGAATGATATAGGGTAATAACAACTCTCTTACACAGAACGAGTAAACGTAGCTCAACAAAGACAGGAATCGTGTACCTGAGAAATAAAATGGGATAATTTCCAGAAACAAACGTAGAGAAACGATTAATTATTTTTCCCATAAGGAGAATACCATTAAGGTTACCAGGGTTAGAGTAACGAGTCAAAACTGGACCACGATTCTAGACTGTCTCCTTGCCAGAATGCGAACCCTTCACGCATAATAATTTTGGACGCCTGCACATCATCAATGAAATATAATAATGGAACTAACTCAACGGTGTTAACCGGATTACTTAAAGGAAAACAACAACGAATTGATACGAAAACTAGATTAGCTGTTTAACCAAATCTATTGCTCGTAGGAAAATGTCGACTCTGGAATAGTGACGTTGGAGGGAAAATCAGAAAAATCATTTCACTACCTATCTCCACAATTGGATGCGTTGTGAAATCAGGATGGGCCTCAATGCGTCTTGCGCAAGCGTGGCCTTCTGCATGGCTGCCATTAGCAAATCAATAAGAAATGAAATAACCTCTATCAGAAGTAAACTTCACTGGGATTTCTCCGCAAGGAGGAAATGATTCATATGTTAAAGCCGCTGACCATAGATTCAAAAATAAAACACTTACAGTATGATTGCAGGAAGGATCATACACCTCGGCCGTAACATTCTCGGCATGCTCCATGGCGGAAGAATGGGAGTCGAACAAGAAGCGACAGGGTCAAATGAAACAAGAAAATGAATAACCAGAGATAATAAACAAACAACAAACCCTAGAGTCAGACGTTAAGAACCGTCCACGTGTAAGGTGGATTTTGGATGAAAACGAACCATGGAGACGCGGGAAATATCCATCAATAACAAGGACAAGAAGAATCCCGATATCGATAGAGTAATAATGGTTGATAAGGAATATGGTTCCGCCTGCATAGCTGAATGGTTAAACCAGAAGTAAACGCCGAGCGAGTAGGTACAACCTCGCTGACCCGAGAGACTATATAATCATAAGTGACTACAACACAACAAAACAAACGTATAGTGAAATAAATATGATCGGATACGTGTAAGCCAGATGTACCGGGAAAATTAAGTTGAGTACCATGGTAGTTGTAACCAAGAACCGAAAACAAGTCTCACCTATAATTGATGAAAATGACTCTATCCTTAATGATAGACAGCGCATCTCTGTGTGAAATAACCAGTGCTTGAGGCATACTACGCATAAATTCAAACATGAAGTGGCGTATGAGTGTTGGGATCGTTAATATTGACAATCGATTCAACTTGTTGTAACCATATAATATGAAGTATTGACATTACAACACGTTTATCCCTAACGTATTGCGTAAGGTGTACACAAGGTTATATATATATATATATAAATACAGTGTGAGAACATAAAAGCTATCAAGATGGTGTTACGTAGAGTTGTGAGAACAGATATATATGGAGTTTCACAAATGCTATATATTATTATATATATAAATAAGGTGATACAATGTTATATATATATGGTGAATGAGTAATATAGACAGAACCATATAATGGTGGGTAAATTTAATTAAGAAAATTCTGAGGGTCATTGTATGGTGGGTTTACCCAAAGATTTATCCATAGCAAATTGAGAAAGTATAAAAGCCTCTCGTTAATGTTTTAACATATATAGTGTTAGTTTTGTTTAAAGTGCATGGGGTTTTGACCAACGAAAGAATAAATAAATGGAAAAAAAAAACTTCTATCTATTCTTTTGGTATAGAAAGGAGAGGTGTGACAAATGGTATCGGAGCCCAAGTTATAAAAAACTGGGTTGTTGTTATTGTGCTCACTGTTGCTCAGTGTTTCTTTTTTATGAGTATGGAGGAAAATTTTCTTTTGAAAATCTTGCTGATCTGTGTTATGAGTGTGTACAGTGATGCTTAAATGGCTGAAGGTGAAGAAATTTATGTGGATCTGAGAGATGAGTTTGGTACACCAGATCCCAACACTCCGATGATGGAAATGTTGCACAGGTTGCAATGAGAATTGGCTGAACTAAGAAGCCAGAATGACAGGTTGTCATCAGTCAGTAAGGAGCAGGAAAATCTCATCAGAGAGCTAGCTTCACGGAACAGCCAAGAAGGCGAAGGTTCCGGAAAGAGGAAGATTGATGAATCTGATGAAGATGATGCTGCAAGGCATCAGTCTAAACAGAAAAAGGAATTACAAGGGGAATTCTGAAAAATCAAACCTCCCTCCTATGATGGGGAAAAGGAGGAAGACGCTGAAGCCTGGTTGCTGAATATGATTAAATATTTTTAGGTCTATGAATATGAAAGCAATCTGAAGGCCAGATTAGCTGTTTATCAGCTACAAGGTAAAGCTACCTTGTGGTGGGAGGAGATGAAGATGGTTCATACTATTGACGAAAAAACAGTTACTTGGGAGGATTTCCAGGTTAAGTTCAAAAATCGCTACTTAAATGAACATTACTATGATGATAAAGCCAAGGAATTTCATGAACTTAGACTGGGGCAGCTCACTATTGATGAATTTGTTACAGAATTTACAAACCTGTTGAGATATGTGCCTTACATAAGGGAAGAAAAGGCAAAGGTGCAAAGGTTTCTGAATTGTTTGCCTACTGTGTACAAGGAGAAGATTGAGTTTGAAAACCCAAAAAAAATGGACGAAGCTGTTCGAAAAGCTAGATTATGCTACCAGCAGTTCAAAAATAAAATAGAACGGGGAAAAATTTGGAACAACAAGAGGGAATTCAAGGGGAAGAAACAGAAACCAGCCTATTTGAAGACCTTTGGCAGGGACCATCAGCGAAAGAAATTTAATAAAGCCATAGAAAGTCAAACTTCTCAGTCACAGGTTGCTTCAAGGCCAATGGATGGAGACAATAAGAAAGAAGGCACTGTCAAAATGAAGGAACCTTTGAAATGTTGGGGATGTGGAGAACCCCATCTGTTGAGGGATTGTCCCCACAGAAATATTCAGATGATTATGAGAGATCGGGAAGCAACCACAGTAAATGACATAGCACGAAGCATACCCACTATCAGTGCAGCCTTGGAGAACCAGCAAGCAGAACATCAAGCTACCATGGTTGAAATGGAAGGTAAGATTTTAGACCAAACTGTTACAGTTTTGATTGATCCAGGTGCCTCTTTGAGTTACATTAGTCTGAAAATTGTAGAACAATGTGATCTTAAACCTGAAAAATTTCAGCAGTCATGCTTGGTACAACTGGCCACAGGAACTAAGAGAAAGGTAACACATAAATTACCCAGAACAACAATCAAATTAAATGACTTGCAAACAGAAGTAAATCTGAATATACTACCTCTAGGTTCATATGACTTACTAATAGGAATGGACTGGCTAGAAAAGAAGAAAGCCTTGATGAACTGTTGGGATAAAACCCTGCATGGTGTGGATGAAGAAGGGAAACCTTTTACTCTTAAAGGAAAGCCAAAACCCATTGCAGTAATACAAATATCAGCACTGCAATTAAAACGAACAGCTAGAAAAGGATATCAAGTTTATGCAGTACATGTGGAGGAAGTGGAGCAGAAAACTGGAGAAAATCTGCTAGAGGAGTTACCGGTGGTAAAAGAGTTTAAGGAAGTCTTCCCAGATGAGATTCCTCATCTTCCCCCAAGAAGAGAAATTGATTTTTCTATCGATTTAGTGCCAGGAGAAACACCTGTTTCCTGAGCCCCTTATCGAATGAGTCCCCCTGAACTTATGGAGCTGAAAATGCAATTGCAATAATTGCTAGATAAAGGGTATATCAGACCTAGTGTGTCTCCTTGGGGAGCACCGGTCTTATTTGTGAAAAAGAAAGATGGAACTTTTAGGATGTGCATTGATTATCGCCAACTAAACAAGTTGACCATTATGAATAGATACCCTTTACCTAGGATTGATGATATTTTTGATCAAGTGAGAGGAACTTCAGTTTTTTCGAAGATTGACTTAAGAAATGGTTATCACCAGTTCATAATCAAGGAAGAAGACATTAGCAAAACAGGTTTCAGAACCAGGTATGGACACTACGAATTTTTAGTCCTACCTTTCGGTTTGACAAATGCTCCTGCCACATTTATGTGTCTGATGAACAGTGTGTTGAATAATTACTTGGATAAATTTGTTCTTGTGTTCATAGATGATATTTTAGTCTACTCCAAAAATGAGGATGAGCATAAAGAACACTTGAGAATAGTGTTGCGGACTTTAAAAGAAAACCATTTATATGCCAAGTTCAGCAAATGTGAATTTTATAAAGATAAAATTCAATATCTGGGTCATGTTATTTCTGAAAAATGCCTTGCGGTTGACCCTGAAAAGATAAAAGACATTAAAGAATGGCCAGTCCCAACTGACGTGTCAGAAGTAAGGTCATTCATGGGGATGGCAGGCTATTATCGCAGATTTGTGGAGAGATTTTCTGCTATAGCACATCCCATCACCTCATTGCAAAGAAAGGGTGTCAAGTTTGTGTGGACTGAAAAATGTCAAAACAGTTTCGAGCAATTAAAAAAAAAACTTACTTCAGCCCCTATACTAAAGATTGCAGATCCTGATAAAGAATTTGTTGTATGTACAGATGCTTGTACAGAGGGGTTGGGAGGAGTCCTTTTGCAGGAAAACTCAGTTATTGCCTATGAATCTCGGAAATTTAAAATACATGAACAGAATTATAGTGCCTATGATTTGGAGTTAGCAGTTGTTATCCATGCTTTGAAAATGTGGCGGCACTATCTTCTTGGGAAAAATTTTACATTGATGACTGATCATATTAATCTTAAATATTTTTTTTCCCAAAATGATCTGAATGCAAGACAAGCCAGATGGCTGTCCTTTTTAAGTGAATTTGATATGGACATAAAACATATCAAAGGAAGAGAAAATAAATTTGTTGATGCATTAAGCAGGAATGCTTGTCAGAATATAAACAGCATGGGAAGTAGTACCCAGATCGAAGTAGAAGAGTTGGTGAGAAAAGCAGTCAATCAAGATCCAAACTATGAAACACTCTTGGTCAAACTACAGAAAAAGGAGAAAACTGATTTCACACAAAACCAAGAAGGGCTGATCTGTTATAAAAACAGGTTGTATATTCCCAATGTAGAGTCCTTGAAAAAGGAAATTCTGGATGAATATCACAAACAGCCATATGCAGGACATCCAGGATATCAGAAAATGTTAACAGCCCTGAAAAAGAAATTGTTCTGGCCAGGAATGAAAAGAGATGTAGCAGAATATTTAAGCAGATGCATGGAATGTCAACTAGTCAAAGTTGAACATCAGCATCCTGCTGGTCTTTTAAACCCTTTACCGATTGCAGGATGGAAATGGGACACAGTTTCCATGGATTTTATAACATGATTACCCAAAACCAAATACCAACATGATTCAGTCATGGTGGTAGTAGACACCTTAACTAAGGCTGCCCACTTCATACCTATTAAGTCTACTTTTGGGACAGCCCAGGTAGCAGAAGTGTTTTTAAAAGAAATAGTAAGAATACATGGGGTTCCAAAAGTTATTGTTTCAAACCGGGATGCTAAGTTTACCGCAGCCTTTTGGAAAGGGCTATTTGGAGGGATGGGTACTAAACTGAATTTTAGTACTGCTTACCACCCTCAGACCGATGGCCAGATAGAGAGAACTAATCAGATCTTGGAGGATATGCTTAGAATGTATGTAATGGATAGGCCTTCAAAATGGGAAAACTACTTGCATTTAGCTGAATTTGCCTATAATAACAGCTATCAATCCTCCATAAAAATGAGTTCGTTTGAGGCACTCTATGGCAGAAAATGTCGGACTCCTTTGAGCTGGAGCCAGCCAGAAGATAAACTTTAATTGGGACCAGATGCTTTACAAGAAATGGAAAGAATTGTTAAACAAATACAAAGAAACATCAAGATAGCACAAGATCGCCAGAAAATTTATGCTGATAAGAAACGAGTACACCGAGAATTTAAAGTGGGGGATCATGTGTATTTGTGCATTAAACCCAAAAAGAGCACACTTCATGCTGGAAGTTGTGCAAAACTGGCCCCTAGATATTGTGGTCCTTTTGAAGTATTAGAAAGGGTGGGACCAGTGGCTTACAAGCTGGCCTTACCACCCATGTTAAAGTTCATGATGTATTTCATGTTTTGTTATTAAAAAGATATGTGCATGATGATTCTCACATAGTTGATTGGAATGTTGTACAGGTGGAACCAGAAGGAGAGTTTCTGCCTAAACCGCTTCAAATATTGGAGCAGGAAGAAATTGAATTGAGAAACAGAACCGTATCCAGAGTAAAAGTGCAGTGGAAGCACTTTACAACTGAAGAAGCTACCTAGGAAAGAGAAGCTGAAATGATCGAAAGAAATCCATTTTTGTTTGAAAAATTGAACTCTAGTAGTTGAATAACAACACCGAGGACGGTGTTTATTTTCAGAGGGGGAATATGTAACACCCCCAATTTATGTGGTTGAATTTCAAAGCTAGACATTTGAACTTTAATCCTAAGGGGAGTGGACCCTAAAGGATAAGTATTTTGTGAATGTAATTAAATATTTAATTTGAGGAAATGAATAAAATGATTGGGTACAGATGGACCAAAAATGAGATGTTGAGATCACTTGCTAAATTCATGAGTATGGATAAGGCAACAAATTCCCCACAATCTTTCAAAAATCCTTGAAAGAAATTATTTCTAATTTAGATTTTGAGTAAGAATCTAAATTTCCCCAATGATGAGGAAAGTAGTTGGGAAGAGGAAGAAAGCTAGAAAAGCTGAGGAAAAGCATAAAACATCTTAAAAGAGTCCCTAAAATGGGAATCCTAGGAAAACAGGAAGAAAAGTATCCTGCTATTCTGGACGCAGAATTAGAAACATGCTTGGGGAAACCATAGCTTAAATAAGCTGCTCCTAAACAGATCAGAGGTTGATCTGTTCTAGGAGGTGATCTCTGCTCAGGGGTGAGTTCTGGGAGACAGAAAGGACTCTAAGGTTGGGAGGTTGGTCTATTGTTTGCATGGTATGTATTTACCAACATTAATTATGTTTGTGTTATATGGTATGAATTGGCTACATATAAAAAAATTGATTTTATAGTATATTTATAAATGCTACATTTAACAGAGTTAATCATAAGGCATTTACCTTCTTAACTCTGTATGGTTGTAGAAAACAAAAATCTGTAGAGTAGAATTCAACAGAAACTCTAAACCAACAGATGGTTTAAATCTGTGAATACATAGTCTCCACTGAATATTAAATTTTAATCTACTCCTGAACTATTAGTATACATCCATAAGCAGGAAATGGTACTACAAGTAGAATTCCTATAATCTCCTCAAATTAATTGTTAAGTTGGATCTGAAGATCTGTAACTATGCAAATTATTATAGGAAGGGCATAAAGTTTAGTATTAACCTACTTTTGATTGGTAAAATGAATTCTATTATATACATACATTGGAGAAAATAGAGTACGATGTTCTATCTGGTGTTTTGAATTAACAGTGTATGTACAATTACCTGGAGTGCAATTTATTTGTGAGACTGAAACTATACTCTAAATAAATTTCATAAGTTCAATTAATAGTTCTGGAAAAGAAAGAGACCAGACAGTTGACAAGACCCCCTTATGATACAATCTATAGCAAGGAACTGAAAAGTATTATAGTGTATTTGTATAGTAATTAACCTGAGGTTTGAGAGATTGAAACGAGAATTCCTGTTCTATATCCAATACTAGAAAAAAAAATCACTTTCACGCCGACCATTGTTAACAAAAAGAAGTCTGCTGAAGAATGTTACAAATTCATAAACTAGCTACTGTACGACCCATAGGATACCAAAATATTCTACTGAAAAAGGAGTATGTATATCTTACAGCGACATGTAGGAAAATAGAACCATGCTGAACTGACACTCATTGAATAAAATACTGTGAACAGGAATTGATAGACATGTATAACGAATATACAACCATGAAAACTATGCTCTATCAAAAACGTATAGTCATAATTCAACGATAAACACCATTCAAATCTGAATAGAAATTAAAAATCATGGTAAGGCGCAAACACGTAACTGCGTAGTAGGCGGAGTTATCTAAGCTCACTATCGATTAATCATGGTACTAATTATTATCAACAAACTGTATAAAAACAAAACCTCGATAGTCAAGATGGTTCAAATACTAATTACGTTTTAATGGAGAATCAGTAGATCTCTACTCCGCCACTCCTTACGGCATATTAAGAAATGTCATAATTATAACATTGATCCTTGCAGATACCCTAGTTTGGAAAGGAAACCACATTTTAAGAATGTCCTTATATAGTTAGAGGGTCGTAGCCATAGTAGATAATAAAATGAAAATAAGGACGTTCGACAATTATGAAGATCACTATTTAAGTGAAAACTGGAGCACGTAGCAAGAAACCCCAAGTAAGCAATTTGGGGAAACTGAGTACAACCTGTACAAAGAGACGAGAAACAGAACATTAAGTCGACCTAACTTGCCGCAGACGCAGGAGACTAGCTGAGAACATATGGGTGTTCGAAAGAAAACCATAATACCTGTAACAAACGTTACGATGGATATTAGTGGAATGATATAGGGTAATAACAACTCTCTTACACAGAATGAGTAAACGTAGCTCAATGAAGACAGGAATCGTGTACCTGAGAAATAAAATGGGATAATTTCCTGAAACAAACGTAGAGGAACGATTACTTATTTCGCCCATAAGGAGAATACCATTAAGGTTACCAGGGTTAGAGTAACGAGTCAAACCTGGACCACGATTCTGGACTGTCTCCTTGCCAGAATGTGAACCCTTCACGCATAATAATTTTGGACACCTACACATCATCAATGAAATATAAGAATGGAACTAACTCAATGGTGTTAACCGGATTACTTAAAGGAAAACAACAACGAATTGATACGAACACTAGATTAGCTGTTTAACCAGATCTATTGCTCGTAGGAAAATGCCGACTCTGGAATAGTGACATTGGAGGGAAAATCAGAACGATCATTTCACTACCTATCTCCACAATTGGATGCGTTGTGAAATCAGGATGGGCCTCAATGAGTCTTGCGCAAGCGTGGCCTTCTGCACGGCTGCCATTAGAAAATAAATAAGAAATGAAATAACCTCTACCGGAAGTAAACTTCACTGGGATTTCTCCGCAAGGAGGAAACGATTCATATGTTAAAGCCGCTGACAATAGATTCAAAAATAAAACACTTACCGTATGATTGCAGGAAGGATCATACACCTCGGCTGTAACATTCTCGACATGCTCCATGGTGGAAGAATGGGAGTCGAACGAGAAGCGACAGGGTCAAATGAAACAAGAAAATGAATAACCAGAGATAATAAACAAACAACAAACCCTAGAGTCAGACGTTAAGAACCGTCCACGTGTAAGGTGGATTTTGGATGAAAACGAACCATGGAGACACGGGAAATCTCCATCAACAACAAGGACAAGAAGAATCCCGAGATCGATAGAGTAATAATGGTTGATAAGGAATATGGTTCCACCTGCGTAGCTGAATGGTTAAACCAGAAGTAAAGGTCGAGCGAGTAGGTACAACCTCGCGGACCTGAGAGACTATATAATCATAAGTGACTACAACACAACAAAACAAACGTATAGTGAAATAAATATGATCGGATACGTGTAAGCCAGATGTACAGGGAAAATTAAGTTGAGTACCATGGTAGTTGTAACCAAGAACCGAAAACAAGTCTCACCTATAATTAATGAAAAGAACTCTGTCCTTAATGATAGACGGCGCATCTCTGTGTGAAATAACCAGTGCTCGAGGCATACTACGCATAAATTCAAACATGAAGTGGCGTATGAGTGTTGGGCTCGTTAATATTGACAATCGATTCAACTTGTTGTAACCATATAATATCAAGTATTGACATTACAACACGTTTATCCCTAACGTACTGCGTAAGGTGTACACAAGGTTATATATATATATATATATATATATATATATATATATATATATACAGTGTGAGAACATAAAAGCTATCAAGATGGTGTTACGTAGAGTTGTGAGAACAGATATATATGGAGTTTCATAAATGCTATATATTATTATATATATAGATAAGGTGATACAAGGTTATATATATATATGGTGAATGAGTAATATAGACAGAACCATATAATGGTGGGTAAATTTAATTAAGAAAATTTTGAGGGTCATTGTATGGTGGGTTTACCAAAGATTTATCCATAGGAAATTGAGAAATTATAAAAGCCTCTCGTTAATGTTTTAACATATATAGTGTTAGTTTTGTTTAAAGTGCATGGGGTTTTGACCAACGAAAGAATAAATAAATGGAAAAAAAAAACTTCTATCTATTCTTTTGGTATAGAAAGGAGAGGTGTGACATTTTGATCCGCCTTTTGCCCTTGATGTCAAAGGGGGAGAGTATCATGGTGTTTGAATAATGGTTATATTCAATGTATCTATCTGTTGTGGTGATCAAACACCACCATGGTTGCCATCAAGTCCAAAGGGGAAGATTGTTGGCAATATGATGCAATGTGTTGTCCTTGATGGCAACCTACTTGATGAAGTTGTCTTTGGATAGCAACCTATGTGTTAAAGATGTAAGAATGATGTATCTACAGTTCAGTTCAGATGTGACAGAGAAAATAATTCCAGTAAGTGCTGGAGAAATGATAAATATAATATGTCACAATGTATATGCGAGTTTGTAAAGGCCAAGTCGTGTATGCACGCGGATAAGTACATCCCAAGTCGTGTATGCCCTTTTGTGCTCCAAATTTATAATACCAAGGGGCATTACCATGGTTTTGGCACATAGTATTGAGCGTTGTATGGTTTATTTGATTTCGGCCAAGAATACCATCGGAAGTTGTGTGGTTTTGGCTCATGGTATTGATAAAGGCTAAAAATATATAAGGAGAAGAGGATCATAGTGCAAGGTGTGCATGTGTAAGGGTTGTTAATAAATAAATCTCTTTAAGAGATATCTGCATGGTTGAACTCTGTTCTTAATTGATAGATCTAAATCTATGATGCACCTATGGATATGATGAAGGTTCAAGATCTCTAGATCTATAAATGATGAATCTCCAGGATGATCTACAAAAGAAATGATGAAGACCTGGCGCAAGTCTGATGAAGAAATTGAAGAAATCTGGGTAAGTTTATAGATCTGGTATGTTCTGCAAGTTTTTCTTTTACAGATCTATATGCTAGTTTGTCTTGGTAAAAGTGTGTATATACGTGGGTTCGCTTAATAAAAGGCACATATGGAAGTTAGGGTTTCTGAAGTTTATTTACATATATTACTTCTGTGATTTCTGTTTTCTCTCTGCTGTCGGTTAATGAAGTCTACTTGAAGTTCTGGGTTGATTGAATATGGAGTATGCTGCTGATTTGATAATGAAAAAATCTAATCACTGATTGAGAAAACATAATGAAGGATGAGTGAGAAAACAGGGTTAAACCTGACTGAATGTCTAAAGGTTCTGCATTACTGAGAAGATGTCTGACTGAAAGCCTCAGATCTGAATCTGAGATTGACCACATTATGAAAATCAGTATTTTCAGAAGTATACGCAGGTTGATACGAAGAAAAGCATGTATACACGTAGCTTCAGTGAGGAGAAGTGGCGTATGCATTTCATGTTATGAAAAACAGTATGCAAAGAGGCATACGCAGGTTGGTGAGCAAGGAAGCGTGTATACACGCGGCTTCAGTAAAGAGAAGTAGCATATGCTATTTGAATTGATGAATGTTCAGAGTTGAGTTTGTATCTGCATAATTTTTCTTGAAGTCTGGGTTATTTCTGATGTTCTGGTTACAGTGGTCTTACTGTTCTGATTGAAGTTTCGGGTAAAGTATGGTTGTTAATGTTAATGGGTTGTGTTGAATCTATTTTGATCCAGTATGAAAATTGATGAAATGTGGTCTGTAGTGGATCTGAGGGTTGAAGCCTTTAGTATGAAAGTAGAAGCTTTCAGCTAGTAGAAGCTGGTGTTGAAATCAAGGGTTCAAAGCTCCCTTCAAGGAGAGGCTGGTAAACGAGATCAGTGGGTTGGAGCTCCCTTCCAGTTATAGCTGGAAAATGAGAGAAGGTTGCAGCCTTCTGCAGGTAGAAGCCTATGGACTGGTATAAGTCTGCATTAGTACAACATTGTAAAAGGTTTTCTATATAATAAATATTGAAGACAGAGACGAAAACAACGGTGGTTTTCTCTCGATTTGGGTTTCCACCTTAAATATTGGTGTTCATGTGTGTGATGCTTTATACTGTTGTTTACTACTCAGATTATCTAGCCTTATTCATAACTGATAAATTTGTTTAAAAGACTAATTCTCTAAATCTAAAAGATAAATCAGTATACGCTAGTTTCCTTCTATATTTCTACATGCATACGCTAGTTCAGCTCATAAAAACCGCATATGGAAATCTTCTCAAAGAAACAATAAAAAGTTTTTAGTCGGCTCTAAATACTGATTCACCCCCCCCCCTCTCAGTATTTTTCCCAAAAGTATTTCAAATCATTCTCATATCTTTAAGGATATAGCCAGTCTTTTTTCTAAGTCTCGTGCCCCTTTTAAATTTAACGTGACATGGTTGAGAGATGAGGAATATCAAGGGTTACTAAAATAATAGTGTGAATTTTAGTCCATCTCTAAGAATATATATCTGGTAGAGAATTTGGTGCAAAATATTCTTTTCCTTAAAAAGAGGACAATTAAGTGGGCAAAGGAAAAGAAGGAAAAAGATGAGGAAGCTCTCTGTAGAATTGAAGAGGAATTAGATATACAAGAGGGCAGTGTCAATGGTGGATTTGATTCTCTGAAAACAAAAATAAATATCAAAAATTTAGGGCCAAAAAAAATCAATATGTTAAGGGAAAAAGAGGAATCATGGAGACTTAGAATAAAAACTATATGGATGAAATATGGAGATGAAAATACCAAATTCTTCCTACATATTGCAAGAGGTTGGAAGACCATCAATACTATTTGGTCCTTAGAGGATGAGGAAGGTAATTCTTCGTAGTCATTCAATATCAATAGCTTTGCAAATATTGGTATACAAAATTTTGGAAATATGTTTAAAGCCCGACAAGAGGCAACTCTAGTGGAAATCATCAAGTGTTGGAACAAGGAATTACTAAGAGGGCGGTGAATCAATAATTTTGTGATTAGTTTCAATTTTTCCTTTCAATATATTCTTGCTTCATCCCACTAAAGTATTTTACTTATGAGAGCATTCATTCATAAATAAAATAAGAATTAAAACATGGTAATTCATATGTTCAACAACAATTCTTATGATCAACACTCACACAAATTGACACATGTATTTTTCACGTGGAAACCCAAAGGGTAAAAACCACCAATATTTTGTTGTTTAAGATGTAAATGAAGCACCCACTTAATTACATCAGTTTTTTTGTGAGCACCCAGTCGCTGGAGGAATCGACCCCCTTAGGATAGAAATCACTAAATTTCCAAGAGGCACCAACCTCTTTGAATGTAGACCACCCCCTATTGTTGCCATTGTTCTACTAATCATACAATTTTGAAACTGAAGAAAAAGGAATTTATGAATAACAAAGATACCAATTCACAGTGTCATAGAATTTCCTTCTACTTTCGGTCCTCTACTGAATGATTGACTCCGCTAGTCTTGCACAATGATAATTCCTATATTGTGCTCAAAAGAACATGTGATCATCACTTTGTTGTATCACATGTCATTCTTTGTTGCTTCTCCTTCTTATTAGTCTCTGTTCTCACTCTCACATCACTACCAGTGCTCTCTCTGATTGGCAAATTAATCAATACTCACTTGCTCTCATTTTCTCAAATGCTTTTGATGGTTTTGTTCCACTACTGCATACAACACAATATTTTTTTTGCCACTGGTACACACACAAATCAAGTGTTTCTTTGTGTGGAATTCCTTGCTTCCTTTGTGTTCTCTAATTGAATAGTGTCATATAATTATTCATAAGGATGGGCTTCTACAGTCTTCACAGACCCACCGTGTACACTTCCATACTGAGCTTTTAATTTGTGGTGTGTCTGGACACTCTACAAGGACATCCCATGCCGATTTATTTCTTATCAAAGCTGGACAGTATATGGGAATGGAAAATATTCTTCCCTGTGTTATTTAATTCAAATAAGGTGTGCACGAGACGAGAATCATGTCTTTCCTTTCCCCCTTTATTTATTTTCTCCAAGTCAGTGACTTTCGTGACTTGTTCCAGAGCTTCTTCCAAGAAAATAACATATCTGTGTTGTAGAAAATATCTAACACAATTATAATACCATGTATCAATTTTATCAATAGACTTAATCCGATCATGCAATGTACTAAATCAAGATATTGTATCCTTCTACTATATTTGCGGAATATAAAACATGATCTCTCAATCACATGCAAGTAAGATAAAGGAAATTATCACTCACACAAGAAAAGATGTTATTGGGAAAGAACCTACTCAAAACCCATATATCATATATTGTATATAGTCAAATAATCATGAAATAATACAATGCTTTCTCACACTGAGAAAATCCTGCACTATCCTGAATGTCTCACTCTAATCCTACTCAAAATTGTCTAGCAATTATTAGGAGAAATTCACCAAAACTTAGCCAGTTCTCAGCCCTTCCTTAGCCCAGTATTGCTCATGTGATCCCTATTAAATATGATAATCAACCTTCCTTGACTGTGCAATCCCTATGGAGCCTTACTCTGACTTTATAACTGCACTTGGGAAGTTTTCCAAAAATACAAATGATTTTTTACTTGTCTTAAACCTTTGTCTCAGCTGGGTCTCCATCAAAATTGACATGCATGCATGTATTAATAGTGAATCATTAGTTACTTGGTAGATCATTACTTGCAAATGAAATCTATTTTAATTCACTCCATCTTCCACTAGCTCATCAATTAGTTAGAACTAGTTAAATTTCCTTTTACTCAATTAATGTAAGTTAATTTACTTTTAAAATTTGAGATAAGATTATAATTTAATTTTAATTTAATTAATGATAATTAAATAAAAAATCTCACATGGTAACCATTTTCTGGGTGTCATTTTCTAGATTTTGTTTCTGGATGCCAATTTCACTATTTCTTGTTGCAAATTTCAACGCTCCCTCTCAACAAGAAAGGAATCAATATGTCACGATCTTGTACCTTTGGAATGTTCTGCATCCAACACTTCCTAGTGTTGTTTTCACATGAAAATCTCATGAAACATAATAGCCTCCAAGAAACTAAATCAGTCTAATGCATCTGTCATCACTGTCTTCTGAATTCTACTAGTTACTGCACATGTCTACTAGAGTCTCTGCATTGTTGCTGACATCTACATCTGTGCTCTATGCACTGCTACCAAATCTTATATGTGCTCGAGTATCTGACACCTATCACTCTAATTCTTGTCTTCCTGACATATGAATACATCAATATAACCGATCCTTCCTACTATTGTTGTACTATGGGCTCCTCGTAGCTAGGCTTGATCCATGAGACACACCATCTCAATGGACCTTGCCCAATTTTATTCTTGGGATCATATATGCACATCACCCCACCTCACACCAGTAGGTATAGTTTCATGTACTCCCTCTGCCCATCTGCCTCAAAATTTCCCCCTCCTAGACGTCTCTGCTTTAGTGGAATTTTCCACTCGATATCCTCTCTGCTTCTCCAATTGTGGCTACTCCAAAACCTTTTGAGATTGCTTCTGAGGTTGCATGTTGAGAGATAACTTCTCCCTCTCAACCACCAAGTCATTAACCACTTCTTTTCTCTTCAAAGCCTTTCATGCATCCTCAACCTCGAGAGCATACAAGTTCTTGACTCTTGAACTGATCTAATTCACCTGTCCCGTGGCTATGTGTTTAAGGAACACCTTTCCTTTTCTAAACATCACCTCATAACCATAGTCTTCTAACACTGCTACGTATACAAGACTCTTCCTTAGGCCTAGAACATATGAAACATCTACTAGTATGAGAGGGGAGCCAAATTCCCTCCATAAGGTAACTGTACATATCCCAGTTGTGCTATACCTCTCGTCATATCCAAACTCTATGTTTTGCTCGAGATCCTTCTCCTCCAAGTCAATGAAGAGATATCTATTCCCCATAATATGGAATGAGATATCACTGTCTAGATACCACATCCATCCCATTGCAGTGTTGGCCATGCATGAAATGAGAGTAAAATCAAACTCGAACTGTGAAGCCAATGCTTCACCCGTTGCAACTGTAGGCTCCTTCTTGATTTCCTTCTTATGTGGATAATTTGAAGCATAGTGCCCATGATCGTGATAGTGAAAACATATGATCTTGGACAAGACTCTCTGTCCCTCTTTTCCTTGGGACTTTTATCCCTTAGATTTCTTTCCTTTTCCAACTCATGCACATTGTAGGGTGAAATCGCGAAGTTGGGAAACACTTTTTGGCGGACGGCTAGAATATGGGAGAAATTTTTAATTTCTCGTCCGAGAAAATAGTCAACTCTATTTCTCGACCGAGAGTTTTAAAAACTCTCGTCCGAGAGTTTTATTGGGTTTAACCGGAGTTAAAAATCTCTCGGACGAGAGTTATGCATTTTCTCGTCCGAGATTTTTATTGACGGAAACTCTCGGGAATACTTTCGGACGAGAGTTTTAAAAACTCTCGTATGAGAGTTTTCAAAACTCTCGTATGAGAGTTTTCAAAACTCTCGTATGAGAGTTTTCAAAACTCTCGTATGAGAGTTTTCAAAACTCTCGTATGAGAGTTTTCAAAACTCTCATCCGAGAGTTTTATTCCTATAATAAAACACAAAAAAATTTAAGTTTTTAGAATTGGTACGTTATATAATTTAAATAGTACTTTATTAAAATTAAAAAATGATATAAAATAATAAAATTATAATTTTATTTTAAATTATTTTATTATTATTAATGATAAAAAATACATGAAGATTTAATTAAATAAAATTTGTTACACTATTTTGTAATATCAATGTTATATAAAAAACTAAAAATATTTTTATATAAAACTAATCGATATATTAATATAAATAAAATAAAATTCTAAAACATAAATCAAAATAAAAACAACTATATATAATTTATATAATATTTTTTTTGAAATTAATGAATAAATTTAAATTTAAAAAACAATTGACTAAATGCAATGAGGTGATAAAGGAGACAATGCATAGCACCTTAACATCGTTATAAATTGTTAAACTTTTTCAGAGGAAATTTTTTGAAGTGAGATGAGCTTCTTGAATGGGGTCACTTTATCTTCCACTTCAAGCTTTTCACACAATTAACTTGAAAGGAAGTCTATTTTCCTAGGTATGTTATATGAATAGCTACTATTAGTTTGAACATTGAGTGGAGATGCCTTTCTTGAAAATGTAGTGGGGGTCCCTCTTATCTTCCACTTTAGTTTCACAAGATCAAATTGAAATGAAGTTTAATTTCCTAGGTATGGATGTAAGGGGATAACGAATATTATCCGAAAAGGAAATGAATGTTAAGTGTGACATTCCAAGCAGAAGTGTATGGGATTGGAGAATTATGTTATTGCAAAAAACTAACCCTTGACCCCTTAAACCCTAATTCCTAACCCCTAAACCCTTAACTCCCTAAACCTTAAACCTCTAAACCCTTAAACCCTAACCCATTTACCCCCACTAAACCTCTAAATCCCTAACCCATTTAACCCCTAAACCCTAAACCTCTAAACCCTTAACCCCTACCCCTAACACGTTAACCCCTAACACGTTAACCCCTAACCCATTTAAGCACCTAAACCCCAAAACCCCTAACTCCTAACCCCTAAAATCCTTAACTGCTAAATCCCCTAACCCCCTAAACCTCTAAACCAATCCTAACCCATTAAACCCCCTAAACCCCAAAACCCCTAACCCCTTAAACCCTAATTCCCAACCCATAACCCTTGACCCCTTAAACCATATTTCCTAACCCCTAAAACCTTAACCCCTAACCCCTTAAACCCTAATTCCCAACCCCTAACCAATTCAACACCCTAAACCCCTAAAAACCTAACCCATTTAAGTGTGGATTCCATTTAACCCCCAAAACCCTAACCCCAAACCCTAAAATCCTTCACCTAAATCCTCAAACCTAAACCTATAACCCATTTAACCCCTAAACCCTAAACCTCAACCCCAACCTCAACCCCTTAAACCCTACCTCAACCCCAACCAATTCAACACCCCAACCTCAAAACCTCCATCCATTTAACCCACAACCCCCTAACTTCTAACCCCCAAAATCTCAATCGCTAAATCCTCAACCCCTAAACCTCTAAACCAACCCCAACTCATTTAACCCTCAAACCCTAAACCTACAATTCCTTAAACCCTAATTCCCAACCCATAACCCATTCAACCCCTTAAACACCTAAACCTCTAACCCATTAACCCTTGACCCCCTAAACACTAATTCCTAACCCTTAACCCATTTAACCCCCTAAACCCTAAACCTCTAAACCCTTAACCCCTAACCCATTTACCCCCACTAAACCTCTAAACCTCTAACCCATTTAACCCCTAAACGCTAAACCTCTAAACCCTTAACCCCTACCCCTAACTCGTTAACCCCTAACCCATTTAAGCCCTTAAACCCCAAAACCCCTAACCCCTTAAACCCTAATTCCCAACCCCTAACCAATTCAACACCCTAAACCCGTAAAAACCTAACCCATTTAAGTGTTTACTCCATTTAACCCCTAAAACCCTAACCCCTAACCCCTAAAATCCTTCACTGCTAAATCCCCTAAACCTCTAAACCTATAACCCATTTAACCCCCTAAACCCTAAACCTCTAAACCCTTAACCCCTAACCCCTTAAACCCTAATTCCCGACCCCTAACCAATTCAACACCCTAAACCCTGAAAAACCTAACCCATTTAACCCCATTAACCCCTAACTTCTAACCCCTAAAATCCTTAACTGCTAAATCCCCTAACCCCCTAAACCTCTAAACCAACCCTAACCCATTTAACCCCCTAAACCCTAAACCTATAACCCCTTAAACCCTAATTCCTAACCCATAACCCATTCAACCCCTTAAACACCTAAACCTCTAACCCATTAACCCTTGACCCCTTAAACACTAATTCCTAACCCTTAACCCATTTAACCCCCTAAACCTCTAAACCCTTAACCCCTAACCCATTTACCCCCACTAAACCTCTAAACCCCTAACTCATTTAACCCCTAAATGCTAAACCTCTAAACCCTTAACCCCTACCCATAACTCGTTAACCCCTAACCCATTTAAGCCCTTAAACCCAAAAACCCCTAACCCCTTAAACCCTAATTCCCAACCCATAACCCTTGACCCCTTAAACCCTAATTCCTAACCCCTAAACCCTTAAGCCCTAATTCCCAACCCCTAACCAATTCAACACCGTAAACCCCTAAAAACCTAACCCATTTAAGTGTGGATTCCATTTAACCCCCAAAACCCTAACCCCTAACCCCTAAAATCCTTCACTGCTAAATCCCTAACTCCCTAAACCTCTAAACATGTAACCCATTTAACCCCCTAAACCCTAAACCTCTAAACCCTTAACCCCTAACCCCTAAAACCCTAATTCCCAACCCCTAACCAATTAGACACCCTAAACCCCTAAAAACCTAACCCATTTAACCCCATTAACCACTAACTGCTAACCCCTAAAATCCTTAACTGCTAAATCCACTAACCCCCTAAACCTCTAAACCAACCCTAACCCATTTAACCCCCTAAACCCAAAACCTATAACAATTGACTAAATGCAATGAGGTGATAAAGGAGAGTTTCATCGGGTAAACTCTCGGGCGCAAACTCTCGTCCGAGAGTTTTTTAAAATTTCGGCCGAGAGTTTGGCCCTGAGTTTAAATGTAACTTTACGCGGGTTAAACTCTCGGTCGAGAGTTTTATAAATTTCTCGGCCGAGACATTATCTCGGCCGAGAGTTTGTGGTCAACGAAAGACACAGAAAATTCTGCAGTTTTCAGGAACCTGCAACTTCTGAGGGGCAGAACACCTACAAAAACATAATGTTATATGTCGGACAAAGTACCATTAGATTCATCTCTGAATCTAGTTTCTGATGATATGATATTTGTGGAGTTTCATTAAAAAAATCAATTTTTTATTAATTTTTTACTAAACTGTGTCATTGTGGAATTTCATTGTTCGAAAAATTGCACTAAATGAAAATTCAATAACTTTCAAATGAGGACACCAAAAAATTCAAAAAAATCATACTGCACTTCCTCTCCTTGTCTACTTCAAAAGGGTACTCTCATTTTTCTTATTGATGATCACATTAAAAAGAAAATCAAAGGATAATAAAATGTACTGAAACAACAGTGTTTTTTTGTCTTCGTCCATTTCAAAAAATAATAAAAAATAGTGATTTAATCCGAAAATTACCGAAAAATAGTCTATGCACTAGTGCAATATATGCAGATTATGATGCTATTGTTTTTTTCCAAAAAATTAATAACCTTCCCTAAAAAAAGTAAAGGATAATAAAGTGACTATTTATGTTTGCCTGAAAATTTCAAGTATATGCAGTTAGTAAACAAGAAATTTACCCCTCTATATGTCAATATTTTTTTTTAAAAAAAATATGGGTATGGAGGTAAGACAATTCTCTACAATTCTTGTTTTTATGTCAAAGCATAATTTGCAATAAAAATATGAGTTTAGTGGAGTTGAAGTTGAAAATCATAGAAAATTACAATTTTCAACGTCAAAAAAGGGCAAAAAGTGTTTCCCAACTTCACATTTTCACCCTGTACTTGTCTCCCCATTGCAAAAGTTTCTAAGAAAATAGTTGATTTTAAATCGATGATATCACCCTCATCTGAGCTCTGATTTGACCGATAATTTTTTTTAAAGTTGGGTATTATTTCTTAAGGAATCCACATATTCTATTTGTTTTTGAAAGGTTTTCATTAAAATTTTTAGATATTCTCTGCAAACTGACCGCCCAAACAATTCCTGTTCTGATATCATGTAGAATATATCTAACACAACTATAATACCATGTAGAAATTATATCAATGGACTAAATCTGATCATGCTATGTACTATAGCAAGATAGAATCCTTCTACTATATTTTCGGAATATAAAACACAATCACTCAATCTCATGCAAGTAAGAGAAAGGAAATTATCAATCACATAACACAAGATGTTCTTGGGAAAGAACCTGCTCAAAACCCCTCTATAATATATTGTACATAGTCAAATAATTATGAAACAATACAATTCTTTCTCACACTAAGAAAATCCTTCACTATCCTAGTTGTCTCACTCTGATCCTACTCCAAACTGTCTAACAATTCTTAGGAAAAATTGACCAAAATTTAGCCAATTTTCAACACTTCCTTAGCCCAATCCTACTCAAGAAATCCTTAGGAAATTAATCCCTATTAAATAGGATAATCAACCTTCCTTGAATTTTAAATTCCAGCCTTCCTCTAACTTTATAACTGCACCTGGGATGTTTTCCAAAAGTACAACTAATAGTTTACTTGTCTTAAACCTTTGTCTCAACTGGGTCTTGATCATAATTGACATGCATACAACTATTAATAGTGAATCATCATTTACTTGGTAGATCATTACTTGTGAATTAAATCTATTTTAATTCACTTGATCTTCCACTACCTCATAAATAAGTTAGAACTAGTTAAACTAATTTGAACTCAATTAATGCGAGTTAAGTGATCCCACTCACACCACACTAGTGCTAAAATGGCAACTTGACCCTATAAATAATATAATCTCTCTACATGCCTATCCTTTGACCCTCAACTCGAATTTCTTGAGCTAAATAAGTCCATGACACTTAGTTAAATATTACAACTTGTTATGAGGTAAGATTAAAATTTAATTTTAATTTAATTAAAGATAATTAAATCAAAATCCTCGCATGGTAAGCATTTTCTGGATGCCATTTTCTAGATTTTTTTTTGGATGAAAATTTCACTATTTCTTGTTGAAAATTTCAACATGTTTTAATGCATTTAAACCTCAACTTTCGACTCATTTCCTCTTTTAAATTATTTGTACTGAATCATCAGAACACACCATATCATAACAGTAAAAAGGCATAACATTATGGTATTTCACTCCCCGATATCCTTGGTTTCTTTTTCCTTCAACTCCTTTGACATATGATTTCTCATCAAACTAGGTCTATGACTAATGGCTTAGCACTTAGGTGCTAAGGAATTTCAAACTCCTTTCGAGGACCAATCATCCTTTTTAATTACTATGTCGCCTTGCCTCTCTGAACTCTCATGACTATGTGCCAACTCAATATCAGAAGCTCCTTCCAACGTAAATTTTCCCAAAACCATTTCCTTATAAGTTACAAAGTCTTAATTCTCCAATATGCTGACCTCCAAGATGACATCATCACTCCACGTGGAAATCCCTTAGTGGTGACACGTGTCACCCGGATTTGGCCCATAAGGCAACTCAATAATGTTTAATTTGTCTTGCATGTGTCTTGTCATATTTCCATGTCATGCTGACATTAGTTTCCACTGCAGCTTCTTGGAACTAATCTCATGTCACCATGTTTCTTACTAGAGGAGAGAGAAGGGGGCCTTAAATTCATTGGTTTTTCAACAAGATACTTTTTTAATTTTCTTTGGCATTCATCGACGCTTTTACCACTATCAGGATTACTGGATATCATAAATTCTTCAAACAATTAAGTTAAGATATTTTGATATTCCGATGTCCCAGACCTTTGATATTATGATATATCTTAATATCTCAGTCCTCTAATATTCCAATATCCTAAACCTCTGATATTCCAGTGAAATTAGATGTTTTGAAAACTCATCCTTCTTAAGGCTTCAAGTCCCTGGACTTCAATAGAGCATATCTTTTGATGAAGGATCCAATTTTTGGACTTCCACATATCGGAAAAAATTTATTCGAGATATGTTTTCAATGGATAAGGTATGATGTAGGATTGGAGCCCATTTTATACCTTTGAGGTGCGTGAAAAATCTCTGCCACACTTTGCTTCTCGAATCTTCTTCTTGTACTTCGAATGTTGAGTTCCCAGCCGCCATAGTCATCATTTTATGGCTTCTTAATAAGCCTACTACTCTACTAATTCTCTACCAGTAACCTGTAGCTTTCACTGGATTCCTCCTGGACACTTAGATATATATTTTATAGATTTTCAATAAGCCTGCTACTATGGTGATTCTCTACCAGAAACCTACAAATTTTGTTAGATTCCTATGGCTTTTCCATAATCCTGTTACTATGGTGATTCTCTACCAGAATCTTGCATCTATCATTGATCAGAGTTGTCCTCTAGTTGACACCAAATATCATGCTGACCCTTGTTGACATCAATTCCAAAACTAACAAAGACACCCATTGTCTAACAATCTCCCCCTTTGGCAGTGATGGCAATACAATAAGCTCCCACTCAGGCTAGGCATGGCATTATTTCATGCTAATATTCAGGCACTTGTGTTGTTAGAAATTATTGGAATAGGACCAGTTATCTCTACCTGATTATCATTTAAAGTCTTCTACATCCATAGAATCTGCGTGCAACAGGTAGAGGCAGAAATATATTTTTCTTTAGTAGTTGATAAAGAAATGGAGGCTTGTTTCTTGTTGACCCAAGATACCAACAATTTTCCCAAGAAAACCGCTACACCCGAAGTACTTTCTTTGTCATCAATGCTACCATCTGAATTTGGATTAGTGTATGAATTCAACTTGAATTCTTTTCTATTAGGATACCACAATCCATACTATGTTGTCCCTTCAAGATATTTGAAGACCCTTTTGACAACAACCACATGAATTTCATGTAGAAAAGCTTGAAATATGGCCACAAGACCCACTTCTTGCATGATGTCTGGCCTTGAAGCTCTTAGATACTAAATCTTCCTATCATTGATCTATATGCAGTCTTATTTACGAGTGGTGTTCCATATTATTTACGCAACTTGAAGCCTATAATCATATGGGTGCTTACTAGATTGCACTCTTCCAACCCAAATTTCTTTAGAGTTTCCTTGAGATATTTCGATTCGCATATGAGCACTCCTTTTGGAGACTGAGAAATTTGTAGACCTAGGAAGGAGGACATCTCTCTGATCATGGACATTTCAAATAATATTAAATTGAGTATAGAAATATTAACTTGTATTATAGTGAAAATATTGTAGTCAAACAATATAATAGCACGATGTCTGGAGCTGGGTAGGTACACCAACATAGATCCATTTAAAACATGGATCTAACATGGATTAAATTTCTTTTGTTACAAACATATTTTCGAGTGCAAAAAATAATATGTAATTTTTAATTGTTTAAATTGCATTTTTGAATGTTAGAAAAATTACATAACATGTGTATTGAGTGGTTTTATATTAACTCATGTTAAAATATTTTACTCATAACTCACGTTGGATGTTTTATCACTCTAAAATGTTATTTCTGTATTTTATTACTTGAAGAGTTAAAGTGAAATATCAACAACTGAGTTAATTTTTTTGTTAATAGATTTTTAATTGTTTATTTATATGGTTATTTAATTTTTTTTTTTTAATTATTATTATTTTTCTTAAGACATGATATACTTAAACATGTCCCTCATACTTGATTGTAGAATGAGCCTCTTGGCTCAATAAGAAATCTTGAATTCACTCCAAAAAAGGTAATTTCCTTATTGGAAAGACATCTCAGAGTGTTAGAAATACTGCAATGTGTGTATTCCCTTTATTTCATACTAACCCTAGAAGTATAAAAAATATGTCTAGAGGAATTGGACATAAGGGAGAATATGAAGGCTCTTTTGGTGAATATGTTGTGAAAGTTGGTTGAGGAAGAAGATCGTAAAAATTTTTTGTAAAGAAAATCCCCGAATTTACACGCCTCTTAAGTTCAAGAGGGTATCCTTGCCGAAAGGGCTTATCCTAACAAAGAAACATTGGGTAAGTATACAAGCCTTCAAGGGATTGCCATTTATTTCTCCTTACGTTGATTTGAAGTAATTTAATTCGTCGTCACTAGAGGCAGATAAGCATAAACATGCATGTGTTGTGGTTTATGAGCTTCTGAGCTTAAGAATAGAAAGGAGGAAACCATCTTACCCATTTCAGTTATGATTAAAACTTACTTTTGTGAGAGGATAAGGGGAATTCTTATTATCTTAAGGCTAATGTTGCATTTAATTTTAGTAGGCTAATCTTTGGTAGTACTATGTTTGGAAATAGAATTATTGTATAGTATAATAATAATGACCCTTAACTCAAGAGGAACCATTATTTCATCAAGACTTTTCCATAACTTCTCTCCAGGAATAATGTCAAAAGTTTTTTTAAAGTCAATGGTCAATCGTAGAGTTGTGCCTTCTAAAACGATCTTGCCCAATAAAAACATTTATCCCACTTTTAAAGATAGGCATAGTAAGGCTCTGCGCGCACTTTTTTTTTTCTAAATTTTGGTGGGACTACATCTTCATCATATCCAATATATCACCTTCATTAGAGAGAGGAATTGAACAGGTGAATTCACATCAGTACCTTATAAGAACACTTGATCACTGTTTATAAACTCACAATTTCCCCATATGAAAAAGATTTAATAAAGATAGTTTTAAATTGTTATTCTTAATAAATATAGTTTTAAATTGTTATTCTTTACGGTCTTCTTTGCACTTAACATGATCAGTAGTCAAGTGTAGGCTGTCAGCAGATAAATTACAACACAATTTGCATCGACTAAATTACCAACTGCCCAATTTCTAACGTTGGTGGGTGGAGGGCTTGGCTCAAAACTTGTTTTCTCTACAAAAGTCTCATCTCTCCAAAAAGTATAGTGCCCGTCATAACCACGATCTAATTCCATACCAACCTTGAATCTCATCTTTGCAGCCCGAAACCACCCTACAAACCAACTTCCCAATCAACGAAGACAATGAGTAATAGAATATCAGCAAAGATTAGTGAAAAAAAGAAATGGGTATCAATATCAAGCCCCAATTACAACACCAAAATAAATAAAGAAACCTAAAGTCACTTCTCTACAGACTAAATAAATAATCCTAAAGTCTCTCCAAAATATAAATAATCCAAGCAATCCTATTGTGCAACATAGAAATTATTCTATGCAGAGTATAATAATAATAAAAAAAATAGTAATATTAGTACAACCTGCTAAATGTCTACATTGAAATGGACGCAGAGGTACCTCAACCTAACTCGTTTTTTTCATCCTCTCCACTACAAATTCGATTATTTCTAAAACGGTTTTTTATGTAACTGATTAATAATAAGAATATTTAATATGAATTTAGACAGTATTTCAATCGTCTAACATCAAAATCAATGGTGCACAATGATACACGTGGAAGTTAAAGAGACTTGTTTTCAATAAAGATGTTTTACAGCGTAAAAATAATAATGTTTATAGACTTATGATATAATTATATAAGTAATCTAAAAATATTAATTTTTTAAGTTCATTTTTAATTTATATAACATATTACTTTATAATTATTATTGGTTAAAGATATGCATTTTTAATTTATGAATAATATTTAGAAATATATATAATATTTGCATTTTTAATATTACATTGTTAATAAAATATTTATATTTTTTCAATTTATTATAAATAGTGATATAAATATTTTAATTTAGTTTTTATTAAATATTAAATATTTTAAATTATTTATTATAAATTATTATAGCATTTATAAGAAAAAATAATTATATTAAAAAATATAATAAGATTATAAAAACATAGAAAGAGAAAAAGTGTAAGGTTACGTTTCTTAAACATGATTAAAGAATATATATAATATTACGATAAATAAAAATAAATGTTAAAGAATTAGTTTATATATATATATCAAGTTAAATGATATTAAAAAATATATAAAAATAATTAAACCATAATCTGTTGGTAGTAGAATATTAAAAAACTATACATAATTATAAGCTTTGAAATATTAAAAAATGAGACAAACCAGAGTGAAGTTCAAAAGAATCAACATGTCCATCTCATTCTAAAATATTCCTTTTATACAAATAAATAAGTTCTGCAATCTAGATAGATTACTTCTCTATGAACTTATAATACGATACGAACATACTCTGCGTACCAAAGAACACTGAAACTTGGAGGTGGGGACATGCTTATTGAGGGCCCAAAAAATAATTAAGTTGTACTGAAAGATCCCAACATAAGAATTTCATCACCCTCTGAAAAGAAACCTGTTATTTTTCTTTTTGGGATGGCTCAGTTCTTATTACATTAGATATATGGTCGTTACAATATGCAACCTGAAAATATATACACAACCAAAAAGTGAATATCTCCTACTTCAATCCTAAGCTCTATAGGAAAAATACACAACCAAAAAATATATTAAATGAAAGTTGCACTATGTACGAGAAAAGGAGTTGAATGAATGAGCGTATTTGTGGCAAACGACCAATTTTTCAATTTTTGTGTAAGGGCAGAGAAGCGAAAGCAAGTATTACATAGTTGCTTGCCTATGGAAGTTGTAGCAGTTGAAGTGATTTAGTGGCATGGGAAACTTTACCTGATGTATGTATCTTCTCGAGATACATGTAAGAATGAGTGAAATTTATACATGTATGATTTGGTCCTCCACTAGTATTGATGACTTTAAATATGAGATGCTTGGCATGTAGCCGCCATCACGCCATCACAATCGGCTTCAAAGAACAAATATCTCATGAAACAATAAAAAAGAAATATGTCAGTTTTCTAGGCGAGAGACTACACAAACCCAATATTTTTGAGCTGCAAAGACAAGTATTTAGTGTTTTTCGTTCAATATATCTTTTTTTTTTTTTACAATAAATATAGTTATGAATGCTATTATTTTGTTATTTACCTAATTGTACAAATATATTTGAATCCATCATCTTCAAACATAAAAAACTAAGAGTAATTTAAGTAGAAAATTCCTCGGGAACGTTCTGGCATTGTTCTGGCATTAAACAATGATACTTTGTTGCAAAGAAACTTTTCCCAGAGAAAATACATTGAAGACAATACAAGATGACTCCAACCAAATCATAAAGTTGTAATCAAATTTGCTTCTTAAAAAATAAAACTAATTTCCATTCAATTTCAAATGAATACAATGAAAATGACGAGTGCACTCTTTCTTTTATTCTATAGATTTTTCGATGAAGACATTAAAAATATCTTTCTTCGATAGACAAGACGAGGAGCTTCGGTGATTACAGTCCAGAGCTCCTAAAAACACCAACAGGTAAAGAGGCAAAATTTATTCACAGTGACTTCACATGACGCATATTTAGTTGAAATTGATTCTCCAAAGTTTTTGTTTCTTCAAAGTTTCTCTTCTGCTAATTCCTGTAGTTGTTCTCTAGCTCCTCACAGCTGAATTTAATTATGGTCAAATTTGGAAAATTATAAAAAATAGCGAAATTTATTTTTTTAGTTCATCTGCCCATAAATACGCAGAAGCAGGAAATGCGTACTTAATTTAATCCTAGTGTTTTGACAATAATTTAAATCACTTGAAAGCTCAAGACGTGGTATCAAAATTAAAACTTCACACTTGATATGGAAATTCAAGTAGCAAATCACGTGAAGGCTCAAGACGTGGAATCAAAATTAAAACTTCATCATTCAATGTAGACATAATCCACCATGCTCTCGGAAGCTAGAAGGTATGGGCAAATCATAAAATATTCATTTAGAGTAACATCCATCTTTGATGTATTATTTTTTATTATCTGAATATGATAAATATAGTACAACACTGATATTTTCTACTTCTATAACACGTAAATGGCATTAATTTTATGGAAATTTAAATATTCTCCTTTTACAGTTCACAAGGCACAACTATTTAAGCCGCTAGCAGTGGAAGAACTGAATATTCTCTGGATTGGTTCTATATTGGCTACAAGTATCAGTAGAAACTGATGGGGTTATGTATTGGTGGTAAAGTATCTGAATGAACTAATGTACTGATGCGTAAACCTTCTAACATCATTGCAAAATAAGACCCCAGCTCAATTAACTAATCAAAATCTAGAAAAAATAGATTTAAAAAAAATAAAAAAGATAAATTAAATTTTCTCTAGCGTAGACATTAGAAACATAGTTTAATTTTTTTCATTTTAAATTTATTTTTGAAGGTCAACGCATTAATAAATGTGTTATACCTTATTGAGACATGGATAATAAGAGTGTTTTTAAAGTTAAAATTATTTTTAGGGTTTGAAAATTTCGCACCTAGGTTATTTTCAAGTTATCTTTAGTTTGAGTTCATCTGTATTTTCCTTTTATAATGTAGCTTTTACTTATGCGAAGGCAAGAGGTAGTGTAAATGGATATGGGTAAACAATATGTCAACAATCACTAGTTCCCCTTTACAATTCAAGAAATCAATAGGGTGAGTGTAGTATGGCAAGTTCGGCGACCACGACATTGCCAAACAAGACCAAAGACCCTAAATTCAAGTTAAAATATTCTTGGATAGAGCATTGCATTCAATTCATGCAAGGCCATGCTTTGATTGGGAAATTTTGGTGCTTCTAACCCACACAATGTGCTTTTCATAGTTAGATTAAAAAAAAAGGAACCCTAAAGGACAAATATATGGAATTAGGGGCTAAAGGCTTCTTCACTATGATCTTTTATAATCTAGATGACCGAACATTGGTATTTGAAGGCGGTCCATATTTCTTCAATATTTCTTCAATTTTATAGTACTTAACCTCAATTTTTTAATTGAATGCTTTTCCCCATATAAATAAAGCTTTATAGTTGTCTTATTTTGGATTAGACTATAATTTCTACCAATGGAATTCTAGGAGGAAGAAACCATAGAGGGTATAAGTGACATTCTTGTTCACTTTGTAAAATGTTCATAAGTCACCAGAAAATGCACATATACATCTTATGCATATGTCTATATCTACATGGATATCTCTAGCCTCTCCCAACCTTCATTAATTTCAATTTCAAGGATGAACTCTAGCAACAACTACTTGACTATGAACACATCCCCTTACGTTATTTTCATTGCCATGAATATGGTCATCTCTTCAAGAAAAACCTCTTCCTGCCATGACAATGCAACAACCTAAGGACCCACCCAAGGATCCATAAATATTCACTCTAGCCAATTACAATCACAAGCATATAAAGTTTTCAAATACTTCTAAAATTGAACCAAGACTCTAGACCTAGAAAAACATCGAAGCCCTTCCTAGGACATACTCTGATGCATCTCCAGTGACAAGCACCTTCTCAACCAATTCAAGTGACGATAAGTATTAAATCACACCAATAGGACTTAGCAATGCCTAGGATCCTTTGTCCCTTCTTGGTTCTCCTTCCAACCCTTAGTTATCGATGAAAAAGGTGCTCCCTCAATATATTTAACCTTGAGGTGAGGATATAGAACTAGATTCTTTAGATATATAAGAAATGGAGTTTGAATGGAGGAACAAGGATCCTAACGCCATTCATGAACATCAAGTCGAAATATTAAAGAGAGTGCTCCATCCATTATTCCAACAATCTTGGGGTCAATCTTCAAAACCTCGAAGACCATCATAAACCATTTAAAGGAGTTAGGCATAGAGGTAGGAATTGCAAAAAGCATCTCAGGTAAGAATTAGGTGAATTTTTGGTCAATTCAAACAAAATTACTCTAATAACTAAGGCTTTTTCCTCAAATCCCCCTTCTACTCAATGAAAATCATCTCAAAAAACATAAGAGGCCTAAGTTTCTTAGCTAAGAAAAGGATTCTTAAGACACATATTTTCCATGATAAACATGATAAATTGATGATTTAGGAAAGAAAATGCTCTTAGAAAAAAGTCTCCTCCATTATCTAAAAACATTATAAAGGAGCAAAAATCATGGCCATTAATGCAAATGGTCAAGTGAGAGGTTTAGTGATATGTTGACATCCCGAAGATGGTTCTCTCATAAATTGTTGAAAAAAAAATAGAGTTTTAACAACCAAATTGAGAATTTCAGGCTCAAATCAAGAGGGAGATATATCCCAGATTTAAAGACTATACATTGTTATCAAAATACCAAACTTCCTTGGCATTATAAAGACACTAGGCTTGATGTTCAAAATAACTTGTGGATAATTGGCGGAGAGTTTAATATGATAAAAATTCTCTTTGATAAAACATGTGGTATTTGAAGGTTCAATTAGGAGGTGAATCATTTAAAAGAAGCTATGCGTGTCCTAAAAAAAGTGGATATAGAGACCATCAATGGAAATTTGACCTGGAAAATATAACGTAATGGAATGCACCATGTTGCCTCCAAACTAGATTGCTTCCTTGTTTCTGAAAATATGATGTAAAAGGACCTCTTTTTAGAAGCCCTCATTATTCCCTGTAGGAGCTTATATCATCAGCCCATCTCTGTAAGTATTGACATCATAACCAAAATTATTAATCAAAATTTTCATTTTGAGATTTTTTGGCTCTTAGACCTGTCCTTCCTCGATAAGGAAAAAACATGGTGGATAAAATCTCATTCATATCCAAGCTCACCCATGTAGTATCTTGAAACAAAACTCAAATATCTTCAAAGTTGCATCAAAATCTATAATAAGAATGAATTTGGGGACAAATTTCAAGCTTAGTGAGCTCTTAAACAATGCATGAAATAAATATAATAGAAAATTATCACTCATGGTAGATAATAATGCCTTATGATAGAGGAAGCAATTCTCATCACTTGAATCGAATATTTAAGAAAACAAGTAGAGATTATTTGGGGTAAAAACTAGTTCATCAGATGGCTAAAAAAAGGTGAGAAAAATTATAAATTTTTCCATTGTTCCATGCTTAATCACAAAAGTATAAATAAAATCTCATGGATAAACATTTTTCACATTAATATCTTAAAGAAAATTGATATTGAAGCTAAGATTATTTACTATTAGCAATATCTCTTATTAGAGTCTCCTCCCTTTAGAGTTGAATCCATCAGGAAAATCACCTAGTACATCACTAACTTAGTCAATCTGGAGCCAAATGAGGTTCTACTTCATCCTAATACCATACATGAAGTAGAAGAAACCATATTTATAATTCCAAAAAACAAACTACCAGACCCTCGTGGATTTACCTTTGATTTATATTAAAAATATTTGTCATTCATAATGGAGGATGTCTAGAGAGTTGTGGAGGAATATCAATTAAAAAAAAATATCCTACCATAGCTCAATACTACTCTTCTCAGGCTCATGTGCTAAAAAATAATAATTTAAAGGACCCTAGTTTTTTTCATTCTATTTCCCTTTGCAACACTATCTACAAAATTATCTCTATATTCATTTCCAATCATTTGAAGAACCATTATTTCATCACTCATCTCTTTGGAGCAAGCAGGAAATTTTGAAGGAAGACAAACTTTCAATGGGATAATTGTGGCCCAAGAGTTTGTTCATTCCCTTTATCTTTCAAAAAAATGTGTATGCTCATCAATATTGATTTATCTAAGGATTTTTATAAATTGAGTTGAAATTACATTTCACACATTCTTAGTGTCCAATTTCATGAAAGCCTAGATCATATACTATTTTCCTTATCTCCTCTAGCTTATTCTGTAACTTAGTTAATTGATCTCCATTTAAGGCTTACAACTCTTCTAGAGGAATTTCTCAATATGATCATCATTCCACCTTTACCTTCATCCTCGTAGCCAAAGGGATACGATAGGCTCTAAAATAAGATTTTACTGTTGGTTCCATCAAGGGGTGACACTTCTCCAACTCTAATGAAAAATACTTGTATCAGTAGTTTGTGGATGATATAATTCTCATGGGTGTTCCAACTATCCAAGAAGCATTATCCTTTGGAAGACTCTTGGATGATTTTACAACTTCCTCAGGAATGGACATATGTTTGAAAAGGTCTAAGTTATTTTTCTTTAGTACTCCACTTTCTATTCAATGTAATCTCACTAATCTCTTAGGCTTCAAGAAAATCACCTTACCTGCTAGCTTTCTAGGCACCCCTTTAGCTTCCAGTTCCCTGTGTACCAAAATTTTCACTAGCCTCATTCAAAATTTTACAAAGTTGAAGGATAGCTAGATTATCAACTCACTAGACATAGTTTACAGAATTATCCTCCTTAAATATCCATTCGTTGCATGCCTTGCCCATGTATCTCATCTCTACCCATGAGGCACCCAAAATAATCTTTCATCAAATCAAATTCCTTTAGCAAAATTTCCTGTCAGGAGGAGTGGAAAAAAGGGAAAAAATTAGCATTATTTTATTTGGATAAATTATGTCTACCCAAAAAATCAAGAGGAATTATCCTCTGAGATATAGAAACTATGAGCACTATCTAAAAATCGAAACTTTGGTGGTGTTGGCTGCAATAAATCTAGGATTTATTGAAGAAAATATGACCTAATAAATATAGTAACCACATTCCCAATGAATAGAATATCCATATAGCCATGTTTTCAATGGGCTCGTCTATTTGGAATATGGCTTGTAAGAGAAACATTTAGTAAAAAAAACCTTCTTTTAGGAAATATCCCTCCTCTTAGGACATTCACTTATCAAAGCAAGCCTTGAACAATTCAAGGAAACTTTTCTACATTAAAAAATACACTATTCTGAAGATCTGTGAAAAATTCATTACAAATTTCAACCACATGGTTCATTAATCAAAGAATCTTACTTTGTTGCGGAAAATCAAACTCACAATCTGAATCAACAAGTATGATCTAAAACCAACATCAAAATATTTGGCCCAAGGTAACTTATTTTTTTTTGTATTATTCTCCATAGAAAAAATATTAACTAGGATAAGATTATCTCGAGTGGTTATGTTGTTCCCTCGCCCTGTTTCTTATACCAATCTAGTAAAGAAAATTGTGAGCATCTTTTACTCTATTTTCCTTTGTCCCGGGATCATTGGAACTACTCGTTCAATCTCTTTAGAAAACCTTTATGACAGGATACTTACCCCTAAACTTGATGAGTAACTAGCCCCTTTCCCCATCGTGCAATCAGATTCTCATTAGATCATGGAGTCTTGCACCTATTTTTTTCATTTGGATTCTTTGGAAAGAACAAAATAAATGCATCTTATACAACTCTCAAGACTCTGACCTCTCTCTATGTAACACATTTCTTTATAATATTAAAGAAACCATCCTTATATCTAGTTAGTCAACCTCAGACTAAAAAGTACAATACTTTGAGGCACCTATTCTCAATACTCTCAATACGCCCTCTTTCCTTTTCCAACTCTCTTCTCCTCTTCCCTCATAAACTCCCTCCTCCCCCTAGCATTAGTATTCCCCTCCTCTTAATGCTATCAAAAAAAAAAATTGATGATTCCTTCAAGGGAAACCCAATTCCTACAGGCTATGAGGGAATATTTCACTCAGAAATAAGAGACAATATTCATCTATATTTTGGTTACATTGGTCACAATAGTAATAATGCAACAAAACTCAAATATCTTGAAATGGGGCTGATAATTTCCTACACCATCAATTTCTATCACCCAACCCTTGAAGGTGACTCTTGCCTTGTTATTTCCCTTATTAATACGCTCTTCTATGGATCCTCCTATCTCAAAATTTCAAAAATTTGGAGACTCAAAATTTCCTCAAATCTAATCGAGCAACTCCTTTATCAAACCTTTGCTTCCATTCCCTCACATATTTTTATATTGGGTAATTGATTCACATATCAATTAGCTAATGAAATTTGTGCTACACTCTCTATGTTCGACCATTATTATTGGTCTTCCTTCACCCCTTCCTCATTAAAAAAAGAATGCTAATAAATATCAACTCAATGTATCAATACCCTAATGTAGGTGGCAAGCAATGAAATAAATGGAGTTAAGATATAATTTTGTTTTCCTTTAATTACATGCTTATTCTAATTTCTTATTAGCACAAACTATGCATCTCAATAAGGTTTCTATTTTTTACTCTTGGTGTTGATCTCCCCTAAGTGGGACATCAAATGGTTTTATTATTTTATTTTCATGGACTTTCCATTATTTTTGCAACTTCTTGACTCTCTACCTTACTACCTCCAGTCTTCTTTCAAAGGTGGCAAGCCCATGACAATTATTTTGCTAAAATGATGTAAATATTTTCTATTGATATACAAGGAAAACATACAAAAAAAAGGTTAAAATTAAGTCTCTTTTTTTATCATGTCGATAAGATGATATAAAAATGAGACAAAGTTTCCAAGTAGGTCCTCCTAAGAACCTATTGATTCTTTGATCAACACCTTCTAAAATTTTGCCTACACTTCAATTTTGGAGCCTACTAAAGATCTTGCAATTTGTCACCCCATAATAACTTCATGTTCTGTCAATGTTTTTCAAAGAATTTAAGTCTTATTCTAAAAATCTAAGTGTCAAAGTCACTAACTCACACATGCTCATTCCTTAAATAATTCAGAAGTGCGCCCTTTCTTTTGCAAGTTTAAGATAAGAATGTCAAAACTCTTGAAATTAAGGCTTGCACAATAACTATTGAAAATGAATGCACACTCCATAAGCATAGTTAACTAAAAAATCCATGTCAATAGTCAATGTCCACTCTCCATCGACAATCACCCGCTCACATTGGTTACAATTGTACTTCTATTTTAATGAGTTTTCTCAATTGTTGCTTTTGCGCACCTTTTCTTACAAAAGTGTCACTTTCACTTTTTTGGTTGTCATTTATGCTTTCTTTAACTTTAACAAGTTGTTTTTTCATGTTATCTTCACTTTAAAATGTGCCACTTTCAATTTATTTATCTTTTGCAAGTGTAATTTTAAAGTTTTCATACTCTCACAAATTTCACTTCCAACTATTTTTACTCATGTATGTGTTGCACCTTTACACATCATTAGAGGAGATTATAGTGTACTCTTCCACATTATATGACCCTATATATCATGATAATATGTGCTAGACACATTCCTATAACTTATCGCACTTTTTGGCCACAGTCGACACGTGCATCGTAACTTGTATTCTAAGTGTCGCAAGGTGGCATTTCAATGATCATGCTTAGAAATAAGTGTCGCTTTGCTGTCATTTCAAGGTTTGATTGTTGTCCATGATTATTGTGCATTCCCCTATCTTGTATTGATGTAGTTCATGTTTGTGATCCATGTTTGAGCCTTGATCCGATGCTTTTCCCACTATTACTCTATTGGTCCCATACTTATACATTTTGGAGCTCTTCTTGGCCCTCCTACACATTGAAAGTTTTGAATATATCCACTATCCTCTAGGTGATGAGTGTAACCTATTCATGATCCACACTGATGAAATATCACCTTCGCATACTTGTGCGTTGATTTTTTTCAAGATAAGATCATTTCATTGTGCATTGAGAACTTCCAAAACATAGTCACCTAGCCGTTCTTACTTCTACTAACTCACTTCACTGATTTTTAAGAAAATTTTCCTTGTATAGTGCATGGAGCATTTCTTGTGGAACTATGAAAAATTAAAATATGTGATACAAGGTATCCTCCCTTCACAATGAAGTGGATACTCCTTAGAAAAAGTGAATTGCCTTGTCCTAATTGCCTTAGGTGACTGTGTAATCTCCTCTTCCAGTGAGCCTTCCTGAATGTAGGTCACATTTATAGTGGACATATAGCCATCGCAGGAGAAAATTGTACTAGCATAGGAACCTTCCCTTCAAGAACTATGCATGTCACATTTATAGTGCCTAATATTTCCTTCTATGATGATTGGTGCCCATCACTACACCTTTCCTTGTTTTGATTTACTTTCCGTCACATGTGACAATTCTAGTGGACAATGGAGCCTTTCCTAGATCACTGCTGAAGAAAATTGTGCTCTCCCTTAATCCTACCTCCGAGTCGTAGTTCATGTTGCATTTTTAGTTAGTAATCCATTAACCCTTGTTACCTGGCTCCCTCATTATGCATTCACTGAATATCACCCTTCCTCCCTAGCACATGTCACATTCATAGTCCATCATCAAGGCTTCCGTTAGTCACTGTGAAGCTCAACTACGCTATCTCTTTCTACTCCTCCCTTGATCCCTCTGCATGTCATAGTTTTAGTCAGTAGGGCTCATCACAGTGTCTCTTGAACTTTCCCACTATTATGGACCTAGAATAACCCCTATTTATAGAACATGCATAGTTTTAGTGTGCAGTGGTGCCTTCCTCAGCCACTAGTGAGCTCAACTACGCCATCCTCAACAAGCCTCCCTCTTTCAATCCTTATAGAGGCCTATCATAAGAAACTTATTCCATGAGAAAAGTAGGGGTAGAGTATATGATTTCAATACTGATCTTGCCTTGTTATGAGTGAACTTCATTGGAAAGTGTACCACCTCAACAAGGCAAGGTGATTCTCATGGAAGATTTCAAGGAGAAGGAACAAAGAAACACTTGCGGAGAATAAGCACAAGGAAGAACCATCATGAATACATGGGGGGATCTTGGACTGTGACAAAACGAAGAGATTTTATGATGACTGAGAATATTCCAATACTAATCTAAGATCCTTTGGAGGGTGAATATAAAGCGAAAAGAATACCTCTCATGTAGATTGAAGAAAAAGTAGCAGAGAGAGGAACTTTGCATTGCCACATCATCATGAAGGTCCATATCATCAATGCCAAGCCATGACTTGTACAAGTGTCATCCTAATGTCAAATGCATCAATGTGTCATGCCACATGATGTGGAATGTAATTATGTATTATCAAGGAAAATGAAAAAATGTAAATATGTGGAAGTCTAAGAGTCATATGTGTAAATATGAAAATTCACATGTGCACCAAAGAGTCTTATAGAATTTCAAAGCTAATTTAGGAGTCCAAGGGTCATGAGTGTAACTCAAGAGTCATATGGGATATGAAAGGTAAATACTCTTGTTATAAAAGAAACCTCATAACTCAAGTAAGGTGCTTTTGAAAGCTTGGACTTTGGAGAGATATCCTTGTCTTATTTAGCTTGGAATAGGAGAGAATATCATTCCTTGGAGAAGAAATGAGTGACTTAATGCTCCACTACTAGAGCTAGTGTATCACCATTGTAACTATGTATTTGGATCGTTCACCTAATAATTAGAATCTCATTGAGCCAACACACTTTTATGCATGCATCGTGAATTTTGTAAGCTATTCTTTAGATTTTTGTGGTATATGTTATGTTAATATGTACCAAAGAAATTGAACTACTTAATTGGATTTCTTGCCCACCTTTTTGAATGTGTGTTGTGTTTTTTTTAATGATCATTGTGTCTATGTCAACTATTTTACTAGATAACTAATGAATATTTCCTTTCTCTCGTGTGTCTCTCTTGGGGTAGTACTAAATTAATTTCCTTATAGAGTCTCACTCTTTATTTCCCTGTCGTGAAAACCTCATTTTACACATTGCAATTGGTGTTTCATAATGTCAACTTACTTGTTTGTTTGAAGGTTATGTGTATAATATCTTATGTTATCCATTGAAATCAAGTAAAACCTTAGAGTTATGTTGGTCATGTTGATAATCATTATGGGGCTCCTACTCCAAATAGTGCGAGGTCTAATTGGGAATTCACGTTTGGGATACCCCCTATATGTTGGTGATATCCAACACCGTCAACATTTTGGCACTAGAAGTAGGGCCAGATGACAAGTTGTACCCATTAATTTTGTTTTGAATCACTTATCCTAAATGGATCTTATTCAAATCATACTCTTGGGGTGTTTTTCCAATAAATCCAATGGTAAAATTTTAATCCTGAATGAATCCCTTTATAACTTGTCTCAATTAAAGTTTTATGGTGAGGGTGAAATATCCATATTCGAGTATATATCTAATTTTCTCTATTTTTGTGAATTTTATGACATCAATTGTGAATATGTTGCTTCTGTGATTTTCTTCCTCACACTTTAAGGTCGAGTTAACCATTGATGTCATACCTTACAATCTGCTTCCATCCATTCATTTCATAAACTCCTTAAGGAGCTTCATCAAACCTTTGATAGGTATGATTAGTAGGATTTTTATAAAAGTATTAAGCAACTAAGAATGAAGGATGATGAGTCAATTGAGAATTTTTGTAATATATTACTTCACTTATGTTATGAATTACCTAAACAAGATGTGGATTGGAATTCCTTCATGGAAATGTTTCAAAGTTTGGTTCATATCTCTTTGGATTATTATATATCTGAACCGCTATATAGTTTTTCTCTCCAAAATCTTATAAACCATGAGACATCTCTAATTTCAGAGGAGGAACCTATTATTCCTTTTGTTCCTTGTCCTCCTCCTTTTCTAGTACCACTTTGGGTGCCTCCTTGTGTTTATGTCAAAGTTGGGGAATCTGAAAATCAAATTACTAATTTGTCTTCTCTACCTTCAACTACTCCTCATGATTTAGATCTGATCGAAGAAACATTGGAGTGGTTCATGAAGAATTAGGTAGCGACTAACCCCTTGATTTTTCAAGATGATATTAACACTCACAAATTTAGTCTTGAATCTAATGAGGTTAAGGGCATGACCTCTTCAAGGGATTATTTTTCACCTATATTATCCCATTGTCATAATCCCTTGTCCCTCAATTTTCTTCATCAATCTCTTTCAAACTCTTCTAATTTTTTATTTCCAAATCCAAATAGTGATGAGGTGAAAGGTAGTCACATTTCATAGATATAAGAGTATAAAGGTGAAGATTATTTCAATATTTATTCTCTTTTACAAAGTTGTTTATGTCAAGATAATGTTCTCCCATTCTTGCTTGATTTAGAGTCTACCAATCTTGGCAATAAATCAAATAAGTAAATTTTCCTAATGCATCTAAAGTATTGGGAAACCATCATTCTGATGATGATGAATCTATTGATGTATATAATGATAAATGCATAAGTGCATCACCTGATATTTCATCTTCTATAGGATAATTTTATTTGAAATATTTAGATATAGAATTTGATTCGGTCAAAGAAAATATTCTCATGGATACTTCCTGTTCAGATCACTATTTCTTGTGCCCTACGCTTTGCAATGCATTAAGTTGTGATGAAGACACTCCATGCTCTTCAAGTTCATTATCTAATGAGTTGGATTTTGAATAATCACAAGGTAGTAAGGTTATCCATGATGAAGAAGTAAACGATCAAATCACTGAGCACCCATCCCATTCCTTATCATTCCCAGTCTCGCATGAAGAAAACTCTTCTATTCACATTACTTGGGACATTTGTATACTCTATCCATCATTGGATGTGCATTTAGAATAACTTTACGACTTTGGTAGATTTTCTGTTAAGATTGTCAAATATGATCATATCAGTGATGTAGATTGCTACCATACAGATAATAGTCATCATGTTAATTTAATGCATAGTAGATGTCCACATGTAATTCATGGTCTGAATTGATTTCCAAAATGTAAATTTATAATCCTTGAAAGTTTTAGGACTTGTTAAGAAGTCGAGGCACTTCAAATTTTATTAATGATTATGTTAGGTTCTCGCAACCTCGGTGAGATCCACAAACTAAATCATATATGTATTCTCTCATAAAATTATTTTCTTTACATGGTTTCATAGAATGAAAAATCCTTAAAATATTTTTGGTATTCTATATATATCTTTTCTAATTTTCAAGGTTCAATTTCTAATCGGATTGAGGATTCTTCACACAAATTTCTAATTTCAAACTTGGGTTTGGAATGTATATCTCTCATGGATGCAGAAAGCTATGAACTTTGTAATTCTAAATATTATCATTGGCCAAAATATACATACATATGAAATACATGTTGGCATTGATATCAATAGCGTCATGGTCATAGTGTTGCTTTTCATGTGCAGATGTGTTTGGCTTGGTGGTCCTAGTGGTTAGCCTTGATGTTAATAGTAAGATGTCAGTCAAGTTGGTATGTGTTGGAATTGATGTTGGATGGAGCACTTGATGGCACATTAGTAGTTTTATTATAGCATGATGTTCATGGAGGAGTTGGAATGTGTTGGATTATGCATTGATGACACACTCATGATGGTCAGATGATACCATTGGTTTGATGATGAGGCTGCTACAAGTTGATGAGAAGATCTAATTGTGATGATGGTTCTTGGAACACTGGTTGAGCTGTCAAGTAGGGCCTCATTAGGTCTTGATGTATATGCCTATGAGGATGACTTGTAGTGGTGATGTGATGGCTTCATGATTATGATGCTCATGTTGTAGAGGTGCTTCAGATGTGTTGCAGCTTGTTCAACGGTTTGATGGAGAGTGGAGGAATTGTTCGCTCACTTTCCAAACTTATTTTTTGGCCCTTGTAGATAAACTTGGAAGTGAAAATTTGGAGACATGTTTTATATACTTTGAGATGTATCAGAGCCCATTTCAGAGTTCTAGAGGCTAGCATAGATTCTCAAGAAGAGGATGGAACAGATGGAAGAAGTTCTGAGTTGAAGGAATGATGGTTTCCCATAATTTTATCCATAGTTGCATGCATAAAAGACAATGGGAATGGTTGAGCATAGTTTCTTGGGATCTAGTTTTAAAATACATGAAAGGAGTTTCACATAGTGGGAGTGAGCAGTGAGTTCATGAGAGAGGAAAAGTGACAGCGAAGCTTCAATGAAAGGAACAAGTTTCTCAATAAATTGGTGGTTGGATAGTCCAATGGTAGTTGGGAGAGGATCAACTGATTATGGTGGCCTTTAGCAGATGCTAATCCGTACATATACATAAAGAACAGAGTCTGTTGAGATGATTAGTTTTATCGAGTCTCCTAGGTAATGGTAGTTTGGATTGTGTATATGAGGTAGAGTCTCCATGCTGATGAGTGTCAACCAAGTTATATAAAATACTGATTGCCTTACATAATAGACATTTAAAGCAGAGCATCAGTAGCAAGGGTGTTTTTCTATCGAAAGGGTTTCCACCAAAAATCATGTGTCTCATGTGTGATTATGTGATTCTGTTAATTGTTTATGTCTCTCACATGGTTTATGATTTAGCTGCTTATATGTTTCTATGTATGGATAATATAATGAGTTTTTGGTGCATATATGTGTGATTCAAAAAGTGAATTTAATAAAAGGAAAAATTCGTATATATAGATATATATATATATATCACACTATTGATTCACCCCCCCTCTCAGTAGTGCTCAAAGGTTTCCACCAAGTAGGATTAGAGTGGGGCTCTTGGTTGCAGCTTGATCGTTGGAGAGTAGATCTTGGGTTTTCTAGTTAAAATTTTGAATTTTTCTTTTCAAAATGGGAAAGAACAAGAGGAAACAATCAGAAAAGGAATGGCCCTAAAAATAAGGAATCTCAACGAAAAGAGTCTCATCTTCCTAGTGAAAGTGGTTCAAAAAATAATGTGAAGAAATAAAAAGATGAACCAAAGTAATTGCAACAAAATGAATCCAAAGGTATAATTGTTATTAATTTTATTTTGAGTTACAATTTTGAGGATTAATATTGTGATCATGTTGAATTGCATAGTGGAGATGAGAATGTTATTAAAGGTCTTAGAGGGTATATTTCAAGACTAACAATTGCATGCAAGGATCAAGAAAAATTGTTGCATATTTGTATGCTAAGGAGGTCAAACTCGAGCAGGAGCTTGAAACTTAAAGATGAAGTTGGTCGAAGCATAAAAAGTTGAGGAAGGCATGAGGAAACAATTTCAAGAGAAATAGAAAGAGATTGATAAATTAGAAGTTGAAGTTGTTTCTTTCATAATGCAGTGAAAGATGGAGAATAACACGATATGCTTGGATAGTTTTCTTGAGATCGAGATATCACCATTGGATAAAACTGGTCTTAGATTTCAAAAGGGTGAATATAGTTTGCATGCAGGAAAAAATATAAAATTATAATACTAGAAACATGTAGCAAACAACACTAGCAGCAAAAGAGAGATCCAAGGAACAAAAAATAGATCCAGCAGCTAGTTAGCATTTAAAAGAACCAGCACCAAAAAGACAAGTAGAACAAACAACACATTAAGAAGCAAAAACAACATTAGAGAATAAAATATCAAGGAGCACCTACATTTATAAGACCTTTTTCTCATAGAGATTATCTTTGTAGATTTGTAAGGTTTCAAATGAAAAAAAATACTTTTGTTCCTTTTGTGCATAATGTAGAATGCTACAATTCTCACAAGTTTGGGAATGTTGGAGAAAATTGGTGGAATAGAAAATATAGTACACATCAGCAAAGATTCCATCAATATAAAAAACTAAGGAGAATGTACAACATGTATACTTGTGATTTTTATGGTTATTGTTAATCATGCCACTTTTTCTTCCATAAGCAAATAGATTGCAGTTCTAGGCGTTAGAGGAGAGATACATTGCATGCATGTATGGCATGAGTAGTAAGATATTTTATCCTCTTACTTGATATCTTGGCCATGTAGAACGCTATATTTTTCATATATTTGGACATATGGAAAGAGATTGTTTTTTTCCCCACTGCTCAAGCCAAAACTGTCAGAAGTAGAAAAACAAAGTGGATCTAGCTCAAAACTAGGGAAGCAAGAGAAGAAGCAATGGAAAGAAGAAAATAATTAGATTAAAGAGTATAAGAAGAAACCAAAGACAACGTGGAGGAAGAATTAACTTCATCTCTTCAACTATTGAAGATAAAACCCTCCTGTCGTCCATGCTTATTCCATGCTTATTTATAGAGGACTGCAGATCATGAGAGGTGCATAACCCTAGGGGCACCTCAGGGGGAGAATGTCATGTATTTTGCTGCAACATATGATGAGTTCATTAAGCCTCATGCACTTTTAGGTCCACAGGATTAACCTTATTGGAGGTATATTGAGCTCAGGTGGAGCTATGGATTGTATGATATTTTCCTAGATTACTTGGAATTTTCTCATTATTTTATCTGAGTATTTTGTGGTATATTTACATATGTATTAATGAGTAAAAATGAGCACATTTTTCAGCAATGTATATGTTTTTTGTTTCAACTAACAACTGGTTGAAAATATGTCTAACCATGCATAGATTATGATTATGACTCCAATATATATTGAGATGACTCATGACATGGACCAACCATGTATGAGTTGTTCTATGATGTTTAATACAACCATGTATTTGCTATTGTCTCATTATTATGTATTTGTATTGATTCCAATCAATGGCATGTGAGTCATGTTAATGATAGTATTATTATGGAGTATTATTTCAGCCATATGTATGGGCTAATGATGACGCAATAATATCGATGTATCATGTATTTGAGTCATTGATCCATAGGAAATGATCATAGTGGCTATGTATTTCATTGATGTATTCATGTATAATGCTCATGGAGCCAGGTAATTGTATTGTACAATCTTTTGGGTAATATATCCATGAGTCATGAGGTCATGTTATGGTCATATATTTGTCATGTATGAGGTCTTATGTCATTTTTACAACCATGTATTTATCAATGTATTTTCCACTTGAGTCATTTTCATGTGGATTATTGGTCCATATGGTGCTTCTATTTGTCAAATAAAACATTGTTTGTAGCAGAAGCAGTCATTTCATCCCAACAATTGATATCTCTATAGCTTGTAGATAGCATACATTCAGGGGGAGCATTGTTTGTTCCTCTTTACTTCAGCCATACATTGTTGGAATTGTGATCCACTTGGAGGTCTTTATGATATGCCTCATACTATGATATGAGAGTGGGGTTATTGGCCTCATGTGATGAGATGTTTTTTTAGTTGTTGCTATGTAGTTATAGGGGAGATTGTGTGTGGTTTCCTCACGTGGATATTGCTACATATTATGGTTATGTTGTATATGTTGATTATGTTTCCCTTATGATGGCATGCTTCTACTTGCCTCTAGTTTTTGTTGGATGCTATTCTTCTATGGATGATGATTGGGATATTGTGATGCGTGTTTCTTTATCGAGACATGGATGATTTTTTATGCATTACATTTCATTCATGTAGAGATGTATTGCTCCAATATGTACTTAAATTCTTGCTTCCTATTCTATGGATTTGACCCTTCGCCGTTGATGTTAAACAGGGAGAGAATTTGGAAGGATAGAGTGCAACTTTAGTTTTGGATAAGTGTATGGAGATCAACCTCACATGTTGATGAGGTTGACATAAATTCCAAAGGGGGATTTTATTGCCTTTATTGTGTTGAAATTTATGTCAACATGGTAATGGTAATAGTGTTTCTTGTCATGTGCATATGTGTTTCACTTAGTGGTCCTAGTGGTTGCCAATGATGTCAATAGTATGATGTCAATCATGTTGCTATGTGTTGGCATTGATTTTGGATGGATCACTTGATGGCACATTACTAGTTTGATGGTAGCATGACAATAACGGAGGATTTATCATGTGTTGGCTTATGCATTGATGGAACACTCATGATGGTCAGATGATGGCATTGGTTTAATGATGAGGCTGCTATATGTTGATGATAAAATCTATGTGTGATGATGGCTTATGACCCACTAGTTGAGTTGTTAACTAGGTCATCATTAGGTCTTCATGTCTATTCCTATGAGGATGAATTTTAGTGGTCATGTGAATGCTTCATGATGATGATGTTGATGTTATAAAGGTGTTTCACATGTGTTGCAACTTGTTTAGAGGTCTTCTTGAGAGAGGAGGATTTGTTGGCACACTTTCTAATCTTGTTTATTGGCCCTTGTAGATCAACTTGGAAGTGACACTTGGGAGACATGTTTGATCTACTTGAGGATGTTTCGTAGGCCATGCTAGATTTATGGAGGCTAGTAAAAATGTTGGAGAAGAGTATGGAACATATGGAAGAGTTCCTGAGTTGAAGGGCTGATGAGTTCCATCAATTTTAGCCATAGATGCAAGCATACAATCCCATGGAAGTGATTGAAATGCTATAGTTACATGGAGATGGGATCAAGGGACTTTTTATAGCCCTATTCAATTTCTTAAAGTGTCAAGGGAGTGACTGAGGGTTTTCACGGCATTTTATTCTCATTTCTCATGTTGTTTGGACCAGGTGACTTGAGGACGAGTCACTAGATTACGTCGGGGGCTTGTTAGGTTAGGGTCCCCTAGGTTCAAGTTTTGGGTACCATTTTTGCTAAGTTTTCTTAAAACACATTACGCGTAGAAAGTTAAGGATCTTTGGGGCAGGTCAAATTTCCTTTATCATTGTAATGGGTAAAAGGAAAACATGTGGCTCAAACCATGGTTTGAGACCATGGTATTTGCGCATATCAGTCATATAAATATGTACGAGTCAAGTCAAGTTAGATATCATGGAAAACGTGTAGAAACTATCTTATGTGACTGTGATCTAATTTTTGGAAAGTTTGTGTTAGTCTCGATTGGATAGGCTCCTGTTGGTTGTGTGCGTGAAGACCTAGTCCTGAGCTATGTGCAAGGATCCTATTACTATGTGCGCAGGAGAATACTACTGTACTAACTGAAGATCTATTAATAAAGAGAAGAGCTTGGCAAATCACGGTCTACTTCTATGATTTCCATGTTTACTTGTTAATGCATTGATTTACTTATATATCTATCGTTGTTAATGAATGCACATTTATCTGAAGCTATGCATATGATATTAGATTGATGTATTTGTGCAAGTATTGCATTATTGGTTAGGATTTATATTAAGGATAGATCTCTATAAATGCACAAGGGTTATTCCAGTTTCTATTGAGTAGATCCAAGTAAGGATAATTGTTTGCTTTGTGCAAGACTATATTAAATATAAGGGTTTCCTATGTTAGATCTAAATTTGGTTAAGGAATTAATTGCGCAAGGAAGTAATCATTAGATCTGTTGAGAAGCGATAAGATCCACATCACACAGGTCCTCGGGGTGTAGAAACCTGGTTCCAACACCCCCCTCCCCCCCATACTGCTTAGGGTGAGACTTTGGTCTGCACAAGAATATCATTGTTGAAAGGGCTAATAGTTGGAGGTTTTTGTTGGTTGCGCAAAACACTCCCAACCTTGGTTAGGACCCCTCAAGCAAACACTAAGTCTAGAAAATACAAAAGAGAAAATTTCGGGTTTTATCAGGACGCTGCCTAGAAGAAAACTCTTGAGTTGGACTTGGGCCAGTGGATGTCTTCATAAGAGACTAAATTAACGGTTGGGATGTGATATCGATGCCAAACGTGTTAACCCTTGAAGGAATTTTTCATATTTTCCGAGAGGAGGAGCTCAAAGGGGAGAAGAGGACATAGTCACCTTTCTCATGGTTGGGAGGACCATATAGCTTTGTGAGGTTTTTCTCTAAGACTGCAGCACAAATAGGTAACTCCATAATGATTAAATTATTTTTAATTGTTTTTGCTACAAAAGTAATATTAGTTTGTGATATTCTTTTTCTGGTAAAAATGATTGAAATGGTGATGTGATCTGAGTAGTTTGAAAATACTAGTTGTAGCGAGGATTTGTAAATTATTTTCATGCAAGCACATTAATTTGTAGGGTAACATTTTGTCTTTCTAAAAAGGAGTGATTGTAGAGAACATGACCAATAATTCTGCATATAATGAATAGGAGTGTTATATAATGAATGGCAATGCTATTTGATAAATAATCATGCGTACTTCTTGAATAACGTGAAGAGTACAATTCTTACTTATGGTGTATGTATATAGATTATTAATGCAGAAAATCATTGTATGTATATAGATTATTAATACAAAAAACCAAGGGGTTTTGACTGCATTCTAGTAGGAAACCAGTGTCAGTCCTGTCCCCATTGGGCTATATGGAAGTTAGATTAATAATAATTTTTTAGTATGCATTGTAAATCAGAAAGAATACATAGATTTAGTACTTAGATAACACTAAACACCCTTAACTATGGCAGTAGAAGTGAAACATTAGCAACAACATGGTAATAATGATAACAACAAATCTCAAATAAAGATTTAGTGACTTCACCATATATTTTCTTCATTGCCACGATAAGGATAGATTGTTATTTTCTTTGTAAAACTATAGCACAGAGAGTAACCATCTGAGAACAACACCAAATAAACCAAAAGTGGAACCAAAACATTATATCATAATAACTATCACAAGTTATTGTCAGTTATGAATTCACCGTAGCCATAATAGATTGTGGCCACACATTATAATAACCTCAATACCGAATTCAAATTTAAACAGTCTAGTTGAACTGATGATATTCCAACCCAGAACTATATCAGATAATTTATTATAGAACTAGTAGTATTGTGCTTCTCGAAAAACATATAAATAATTTCTAGCCTGAAATCGATTGTAGAGAGTAGGGTATAAGAGTCGTAGGAACATTCCTCCAAGAGAACATTAGGAAATGTGTTAAAGTTTGTTCCCTTAAGATTTAAAACCTAAATTGCAATAGTTTCAAGTACATACCTGAAGGAACCGAAGGCATCTATGCTTGCAAGAGACTGATGGTCGTTCCATGGTAACCATGTGCTAGAATTAATAGAAGAGAAATCACATTATGAGAAATTGATCCCTAAGTAAGGAAAGAAAATACTGAAAGAGTTCAAAACCAATTACACTTGCATGTGCACAAGGTCTACCTGTAATGGAGAAAAGAATAACCTCTGATGTCTGATGACCATACACTGAATTCCAGAAGCACTAGAGTAACATCAGAATGACCTATGAGTGAGGTCCGGTTTCGACGTTCCTGTGTAGCAACTGCTCACATAAGAGAGATAGCTTGAAGAAAAATCGTGGGAGTTAAAAAAAACATAGCTAGCTCGAGGGTTGAACCTGGAAGGAGCCGAAGCTGGAGCTAGAACTCGAACTGGAACTGGTATCACAGTTGAAAAAGAAGCAATCGCATGGTAGGGTTGCAGAGCGAGCCGGAGATGTTAAGGTGAATGGGGCAAGTGCTAGGCGCTAGGGTGGGGGTTCGTTACCCTAACTCCCCTCCAAATATTCTCAGCCATCTGATCAAGCTTTCCAACATCAATGGTTGAAGACCAAACACCTGTTGGGGCAAGGTCCGACAACTGTGGTATTCGTGAAAGTTCCCTCGGAAAAATATGAGGAAGACGCTAAAGCTGGGACAAACAGGAGCTGATTTGACAGCCCCTGGAGTCCCCTGTCCGGCGAGTTTCTGTTTACGGGTCTACGCCTCTCCATGCCATTGCATCACATACAGGTTTGCATCAGTCATCATATCAGGCATCAGTAATACGGACGAGGAATTTGATGGCCATTGCCACCACTACTTCTATGTCGTGAACGCTGGGACACAAAATACGACATTTAATGGGACACACATTTGAATTTAAATTTTTTGTTTGAACTTAAAACCCCCCCAAACGAATTTTTAATTTTTATCATTATAACCGCTCAGCCCGATGTTGATGTTAAGATACTCTATTCTGCAATTGCCAAGGTGACCAGAGGGCGCAGCGAAAGGAAATGCGGCGAAGCAGAGGAACTAGAGGGATGGAAGTCGCTCCATTGCTATACACAAATTTATTCTCCACTGGCTCTGACAGAAGCATACATGAAGCCTGTGGTGACACCCCCGATACTAGCAAAGCCCTCAGATTGTAAGCGGCATATTTATATTTAGTTTAACCAAATTATTTTATTTTAACCCTGTAGTGTTAGAACTAAAGATTCGTGCAAATGCAGAGTCGATATACCTATTTCATTATTCTCATTTATTCTTTGCAGCTTAGTGAAAGAAAACAGAGTTAAAAGGTTTGGCAGTGGCGGGCGAGCCGATCCCCATGTGTATATGCTAAAAATTAGTTTAGTAGCATTATATGAAGTTAAATATTTTTGGTCCGAATCACCTAATTTAAAATATAAAAAATCCCCAGTGTGATTTTCTTGCTGGTGCAGGCTCTGGTTCTGCTTCTCCTTTGCGACCTACAACTTCTAAAGGAAGCAGAGGTGATGGAATGATCTAATGCAATTGTGGAGTAGACAAAAATTCCGTTATTCTTCGTGGCGTTTAGGTTTTAATTATTTAGAAATCCCGGGTAAAATGGTCGAACCTCTTAATGAATTTTTATAAAGACAGTAAATTAAGTTGGACTTGGAAGTATCGTAAAGCCCTATGCTCTTTTTTCAAGCAGAAGTTTGTTTACCGTAGTTCTATGGCTTTTCTAGTTTATTTCAGGTTAAAAGAACTTATTTCATTTCTACTTTATAATTTGACAATCTATCCTCTTTTTTAGAAATTCCCGTTTAAAATAACCTATGGACCTTTCAATTTCGGCGGAGTTGTTAACAATAGAGATTTTTTATACCATGTTTTTGAAAAAAAAATACACAACTTGCATATGTAATGTTTTTGGATTTGGATTGGACTTACGGCTTTAAAGGTTTTAGTATTTTAGGTTATCGACAAATGGGAAATAATTGACGAATAAATAAATAAATTTAATAAGAAAATTAATAGAGTTTTTAATAAATTATATAGTTTTGAAAATATTATATTTTTATTTAATGATACCAAAGATGTTTTTTTAAGGATGATATAGATGTAATCTTTAATATTTTATATTATTCAAAATAAAGTAAAAATAAAAACATAAAATCAACAATTAATAATTAGAGAAATTCTCTAGATCTATTTTGATTTAGAGCAACAAAATTTCGTAATAGATTAATTTTTTTTCATGATAAAAGAGATTTGTATCTACATTCAATCACTCTCTATATTTGGTAGATCCTAAATTAAATTAAGAGGGTTCAAGATTAATTTCATCGAATTAAATTTTGGCTATTACTCATAACATCATCATATATATAACTATTAACACTATTTTGAAAATTAATTCGTAGTAAATTATATTGTATAATATCATGAGATTAGAGTGAAATCTGATAAAAAGGTAGAAAAATATAATAAAATATTATAAGATGTTAATTAACCAATAAAAAAATGATTAAAATGAATCTTTTGGAAAAATAATTGCAAATAATATAAAGGATGCTTTATAAGTATATGGTAAAAGGTAATTTAAAATATTCAAAGTTGTGAAGTATTAATAAGGGAGTAGCCTACGGACCCAACAAAATAATATAAAAGGTAATTTAAAGTGTTCAAAATTGTGAAGTATTAATAAGGGAGTAGTCTATCGACCCAACAAAATAGCCCGTACTGTAGTTTTTCTGGTAATTTTTTTTTTCAAAAACTCAGGTAGTTGGAGTGTTTGAATTGCCTTTTTGATGGTGGAAATGGATTCCGCACTATTAAGATCCTTCAGGGCACCCAAAATACTAACGAGATTTTCAAAAATATTTTGACCAAATTTTTCATAATCTTACATAATTTCATAATTATAAGTTACTTTTTAATAATTAAAATTAGATTATTAATTCCTATATTTATATAAATTATTATATCTCATCTCAATGTGAATTATTATTTTTTTTAGCTTTTTCATATTATTAAATAAAAAATAAAAAATAAATTTATGTTTTTTCAGGTGGGTTGATATGGGTGTTTTTATTAATAATTATTAAGATTATTTTTTTAATGTTAATTTAGAATATTTTAATTTATATTTTTTATTTTGTTATAAAATGTTTACTTGAATTTAAATTTTGCTTATTTTGTATATTTTAATTTATATTTATTTTTATTTATAAAATGTTTATATGAATTTAAATTTTGATTATTAATGATAGATAATTGTGAGAATCTTCATAAGTATGAGAATATAAACATATTATAATTTTTATAATATATTTGATGGTTTCAATGATAAAAATGGAATTGATTATTTGGGTGGTCCAACTCGATGCAACTTATGTAGAAAATTTGAAGTTAATTGAATAGAATGTGAGTCGCTAAACATATTAAATGCTTATTCATAGTTCTAGTATAAAAAAGTATAGATAAAATGAAAATAATAGATAATGAAGAAGGATATGTGATGGGCTTGCTTGGATGATGCTTCATTCTCAGAGGGAATTTTGTATTTCTAGAAACATTGCATTTCTTTAGAATATGAGATAAGTTTGGGAGATTAATGATTACCATAAATTTGATGGCTTTCACATGTAAATTTGATAGCTCTCACATATCAAGGGAGAGGGATAAGATACTGGATGAACTATCAATAAATAAATAAGAAAATTTGAAAATATCCATATGCATAATTGAATATACTCACCAACCTAAATACATTTAACTTATGATTTATCATGCACCAAGTGGGATCAAATATCTCCGAGGTGAAAAATTTACCTAAAGTTCTATACTCTAAAAAGAAGGTTTTAAGAACTCGAATAAATTAATGATAAGAGGAGGATACTTAACAAATATTGAAGATGTAAGAATATGAACATAATGTATGTTTACACTTTGTGAAAGAATTATCTATTTTAGTGTAAGAAACTAACGTGAGTAGTTTTTATGTGGGTATGAAATCACAATTGAATTTTACAAACATTCCTCCAATGCAACCAAAAATACAGGCGTAACCAAATCCAAATCCCAACACCAAGCAGGCTCAACGAGTCTACAACAAAGAAAGTACTTACTGTGCCTATGTTGCATAAATATGAGAAATAAACCTCAGGTCTCAGAAGGTCCTTCCAAATGTTCATCCACCCCTTCCAAAAAATAATCCCAAGGAAGAGAAGTGTTGAGAAATCTATAGGGCAATGATTAGAGTGATTTCTCTTTCTTTCATAACTTCTTGTGATGTATTTTACTTATCTTACTTATTAGCTTTTCTTGTTATTATTATGATTGTCTATCATCAAACAACTACCAAAAACAATAAGAATAAGAACACAAAATATACGCTGCAAGTCAAGGAAAAAACCTCTCAACTTAAGAGGAAAACCCACAAATATCTTTTCTTCCTTATAGATTCTTCAATTGAGAAATTCTAAGACCTTTATACCAAGACCAATACCCTCCAATACCAAGTCCATACCAAGTCCAACTGTTGAAATTGGTAACAAGAATCATTGAAAATGGCAGCCAGTAATGGCTTCCAGAAGATGTGATTTCCCTATCCAAGTCAAACCTAGTCAAATCTCTTCCAGTAGAACAACTTTTAACTTTAGCTGCAGAATTTCGACCTCCACTACAAAATTAAAATTTTTAGCCCTCCTGCAGTTGCTACTACCACACATGTGAGCTTATTTTATCCTCCTAGGGCTTCCTTAGACCTTCAGTTGGATTTGTCTAACCTCTAGAGCTCGAGGATGGATTTTTGTGACCTTTTCTTGAACTTCTTGTATTTTCTTCTCCAAGATCGAACTTGTAGAGGAAAACCCTAGATATGTTGTAGAAACCCTAGTTTTCCTTCGCACGTGTGAGAGAGAAATAGCCTGAAAACAAATCTTCTTCGTCCTCTTCCTTCTTTGTTGCCTTCTTCTTCTTCTTCCTTCACTTGAATGAGTGATATGTGAATGTGCTTCAATGAGGTCAATTTTTCTCCTTTATATAGGCTTCTCAAAGGTGGATGTGGCTCATCAAATTCGGCCAACTTACCAGCTAAAAGGCCAACTTGATATTGGAGGGTATTTTGAAACTTTTAAGGACAAAGGTAATTTATTTACAAGTTACAATGTGCCTGAAGGGGTCCTCAACTTATGACAATGACTCTTTTGACTTCTTGACCTAGGACAAGCCCTAGAAGCACTCAATGGGTGATTGACCTATAAAATAAAAGACCTTGAGCATGAAACCCTTGCTCCAAAAATAATAATAATAATTTTCTTTCATTTTACAATTTACAATAATCAGAAGTACATTTCATATTTATGAAGACCAAACCTAGTTACACAATTTTCAACACTCCCTCTTAACTAGGGAGGTATTCATAAATGGTACATGGAAATTCTTAATCTGATGATATCTCATAAGAAGAGTCAGATTGGTAACCCATATTTTTAGCATAATATCAACCAAAATTATCATATAGAAAGGCCTTTACTAAAAACTCTATATCTCCATAAGGTCTGAGCATAATGTTGTCGATACCAATGATTTATAAACACCACCATCATTGTCTCTCAAGGTACATACCCCACTCGGGTGTTCAAATATTATGACCTTCCTTGAACTATTTTATCTTGGATAACTTGTCCTAAAAGAATATCATTCCACAACTACTCTTATCTTAGATGCCCTATCTCATCCTCAAATAGTATCGGATGAGATATGCTTACCCAATCCTCCATTTTTTCTTCCCAAGTGAAAAAATGAATGATGTGCCTATCTCTCCCTCTCAACTAGGGAGGATACATCAATCAAGTCAAGATTGTCTCTCAAATACACAAGCTTCTTATTAGGAAGATATTTTATCAATATGTCAGCTTCCTACTTATCGATGGAAATATATTGTAGCTGTAGTACACCATCTTTTACTAGCTTCTAAATATAGTGATAGTTGTTGTTCATACAATTTGTATTTCCATGAAATAATGGGTCTTCAGATAATCGTAGACAACTGGTGTTATCACAATGTATCATTGTAAGGCCTAGAGGTCCTTCAAACAAGTCAGATAACAACTTCCTCAACCAAACTGCTTCTTTACTTACTTCATAAGTTGCAATTTACTCAACCTCAACCAACAGAAAAGACCAAGAAACCAACCAAGAGGCTAAAAAATGAACAACTAAACTAACTTATACATGGTTCAGAGACTCAACGAACATATGAACCATCAAATGATTCAAAACACCTAGAAACCCTAGGATGGAAAATCCACACAGATTGGATAAGAGATAACAAACTAAAATGAACGAGACATCAAAGTCAAAAAACAATATAAATGGATCAATCTAAGGTGAAAAAATTCATCCAGAGGGAAAGACACACTGGACACTCAAAAAAGAAGCCCAAAATCAACCCTATAGGAATCAGCACGACTGTTCAGTTGTATTTTGTGCTGAAGAAGGGAAAGCGCACATGTGCCAAAGAGAACCCGCGGCAATGGGCACCACTGTCAGGAAAACAACAGCACCGAGCTAAAAATCAAAGGGAAAAAAGAAAGGGTTGCTGAGAAAAGCCAGGCTTATCACTCTAAGAAGAGTCCAATCAGCTAAAAGCAGTCAAACAAGCAAAACAAATCAGAGAAATGATAATACGACTAAATTTGAACAGACAAGAAAACTTCAAAACAACTAAAGAGAGATGACATGCATACTAATCCCCAGTATGGCCACCAACTTGTTGTGCAGGAAAATCCCCTCTATGGATAGAGGTGATACCTCTAGCCCCAGGGTGGGTCTAGAAAAAAGGGAACACACTGAATTCCTAAATTCCTAGTTTGTAAATGAAATATGGATTGGAACATATATCCTATCTAATTCCAATGTTATTGTCATGGTATGTTGCAGTGATCCCTTGGTCTTTGTCTTTAGGCCTTGCGCTCCGTTGATGACAACGTTCATACACATGTACAAATATCAAACAAACACTAACATCATACAAACATATGCATTCATATACAACTATCCAACTAGAAAGTGAGAGTTAGAAACTTCGAATATAAATAGAAACAAATTTGGAACCAGAAACCAGACATGTATTATTCATAAATGAAAGAAAGTTTACAACCTACACGTTGACGTTGTATACCACCTTTGACGGGTTCAGCAGAGCATATCTCCAAGAATTTGTTCATCGCTTGGCTCAATGAGACAATGGGCTTCAACTCTTTCTCTCTCTCTCAACAATGGACACTTCTCTACTTCAACACACCAGCTATATCTATTGACTGCTAAGATAGCTGAATCAATGTGAGGAAGAAGAATTTATAGGAGAGGAGGAGGAAGTTTGGGATCCACATAAGGAGGAAGAGAGATTTATCCCATTGGGAGGTTACACAATTGTAGGAATTAATATGCCAAAGGGAGAAACTAAAACTGATCCAGTCGAACAAACAACCATGATTCTGCCCAGGAAGATGTTAGATCATTGAAGCTTCTTTTCTATTTTAAAAAAAATTCCAAAATCATCTTAGCGTTGGTGCTCTTAAGAGAAAGAGCGCCCATCGATGCTAGGCTTAGTGAAATTTTGACCATGGGCATGAGGAAAGAACTACCTACTAGAGCCGACCCAAAAGTATAGGTTTGTGAGGGTCTACTCAAGGAATGATCAACAGAAATTGTGTTCCAAACATGCAAAGGGATGAAATGAAATTCTTGGCCATGTATGACAGTACATGGAGGTCACTAAAATGGTCCTCCAGTATTCAGAATCGGGATTGCAGGGACGATGAAAAAATACTGTGTAACACCAAATCAGACCATAATCACTCCCAGTCTGGTAACTTCTCCCTCCCATTCACTGAGTCCTGGTAACTATGTCAGCTCTTGGGAAGGCCTAGAAGTTTAAGGCTCACCAAATCGTCTTGGGCCATTGTCACACCAATACTTCCAAGCTCATCTCGACATTGAGTGAACTTCTTCAAGTATTTTGGTATCGTGCCAAATTCCTGTGGCCATTGTTATTCTGAGACAAATCTGTTAAGGCCTTCCACATTGCATATGGAGTTTCCTTTCCATGCGGACTTGAGACAATATGATCTTGTACTACCTCTAGCAAGATCCTTCTTGCCTTTTTTACATTGTTCTTCCATGCATCAAGAAGTTGAACATCTATTACTATGGGCTGAGGAATATCATTGTCTATGAATGCCTTCAGTTCGTTGTCCTCCAACACTGCCTCCGACCTGTCCTTCCATGTTATGTAATTCTAATTTCTCTCGGGTGCATATTCAAGTCTCAAGCCATTGAAAGACATCTTGATCTGTCGTTGGTCTCGAAGAATAAATCTGCAAATTCCATGTACATGTTAAAAAAAAACTCAATTTCTTCTCCTCTATTGTGATTTCTTGTGCTCTTATACCATGTAGAAAATACAACAATGAGATTCAATTTGATCTTGTAATGTACTAAAAAAAAATATTGAATCCTTCTAGAATTTGCGGAAACAAAACATGATTTCACAATCACATAACAAGTAAGGGAAAGAAGTAAATCAACTGCACACCACAAGATGTATCCAAGGAAATAAATTACTCAAAACCCTGCTATCTGTATATTGCATATGGTCAATATCATGAAACAACACAATGTTATTTCCCTTCTTGAGAAACGTCTGCACATTTTAAATTGTCTCACTGTGATCCTGCTCGAATATGGCTTTCGATCTAAGAAAGTTTGGTCTAATATTTAACCTTTTGCTTGCCTCTTCCCGGCAAGCCTTATGCATTCTTGAGCTAATTAAGCCCCTATTAATTAGAAAAATCCAAATTAATGATTTTGCAATCCTTCTAAGGCTTCCCAATGACCTCATGCATGACATGTACAATTTTCTAATAGTACAACTAATAGTTATCTTCCATTTAACCCCTGTCTCAACTAGGCCTTCCTTAGAACTCACATGTAACAAATATTTATAGCGAATTATCAGTTAATTGATTGATCACTACTTGTTAATTAAATCAGATTTAATTCATTGGACCTATGACTAGCTCTTCTCTTAGTTACAACTAGTTAAATTGATTTTAACTGGATTAATTGAGTCAACTAATCACAACTCACAAATAATTGTAACTGGACCCCTAAAATCATGCAAATCCTCTACGTGTCTCATATTTGACCTTCAACTCAAATTTCCTAAGCTAACTAAGTATTCCTGACTCGGTTAACTAATAAAAGTTGTCATGTGATGGAATTACAATTTTTTATCTAATTTAATTAAGGGAAAAATTAAATTAGAAGCCCCCAATGGTGCCATTTATGGGTGCCATTTTCTGGGCGCCATTTCTGGTTGTCATTTTCAATGTTTCTTGTTGCCAGTTTCAACAGTTGGACTTGTTCTTGGAGGGTATTGGTCTTGTAATTTCTGAATTGAAGAATCTATAAGGAAGAGAAGAGATTTGCGGGTTTTCCTCTCAAGTTGAGAGGTTTTGGCCTTGGCTTGTAGCCTATATTTTGTGTTCTTGCTCTTCTTGTTTTTGGTAGTTGTTTGATGATAGACAATCATAATAATAATAAGAGAAGATAAGAAGTAAGATAAGTAAAAGACATCGCAAGAAGTTATGAAAGAAAGAGAAATCACTCTAATCATTTCCCTATAGATTTCTCAACACTTCCTTATCTTCCTTAGGATTCTTTGTTAGAGGAGGTGGATGAACATTTGGAAGGACCTTCTCAGACCTAAGGTTGTTTTTTTGGATTTATACAACATAGGATTAGTAAGTACTTTCTCTGTTGTAGACTTGTTGATTCTGCTTGGTGTTGGTATTTGGATTTGGTTAGGCAAGAAGTTGTGGTTTCTTCGGAGGAATGTTTGTAAAAATTCAAGTGTGATTTCACAGTCACATAAAAACTACTCACGTTAGTATCTTAAATTAAAATAGATAATTCTTTCACAAAGTGTAAACATACGTTATGTTCATATGCTTACATCTTCAATATTTTTTAAATATCCTCCGCTTATCATTAATTTATTCAAGTTATGAAAACCTTCTTTTCAGACTATAGAACTTTAGGTAAATTTTGCACCTCAAAGGTATTTGATCTCACTTGGGGCATGATAAATCAGAAGTTAAATGTATTTAGGCTGGTGAGTATATTCAATTATGTATATGGATATAATCCAAGTTCCTTATTTATTTATTGATTGTTCATCCACTATCTTATCCCTCTCCCTTGATATGTGAGAGCTATCAAATTTGCACGTGAAAGCCATCAAATTTATGGTAATTGTTAATCCCCCAAACTTGTCCCATATTTGAAAGAAGTGCAATGTTTTGTAGAAATACAAAATTTCCTCTAAGAATGAAGCATCATCCAAGTAAGCCCATCACATATCCTTCTTAATTATCTATTCTTTTCATCTTATCTATACTTGTTTATAATAGAACTATGAATAGGCATTTAATATGTTTAGTGTGTCACATTCTCTTCAATTAACTTCAAATGTTCAACATAAGTTGCATCAAGCTTGTTTATACTACAACTATGAATAAGCATTTAATATGTTTAGTGAGTCACATTCACTTTAATTAAATTCAAATTTTATACGTAAGTTGCATCATGTTGGACCACCCAAATAATCAAGTCCATTTTTATCATTATAACCATAAAATATATTATAAAAATTGTAATAAGTACATATGAAGATTCTCACAATTATCTATCATTCATAACCAAAATTTAAATTCATATAAACATTTTATAAAAAAACAGAAATATAAATTAAAATATTCCAAATTAACATTAAAAATTTAATATTAATAATTATTAATAAAAACACCCATATCAACCCACAAAACATACATTTTATTTTTAATTTCTATTTAATAATATGAAAAAATTACAAAAAAAAATAATAATGCACATTGAAATAAGATACAATAATTCATCTAAACATAGGAATTAATAATCTAACTTTAGTTATTAAAAATTAACTTATTAATATTTCACAATGTTGAACATTTTAAATTACCTTTTACCATATCAATACTTATAAAGCATCCTTTATATTATTTGTAGTTATTTTTCCAAAAAAATTATTTTAACTATTTTTTATTAAATCTATTTTAGATATATCGTTAACTAACATTTTATATTATTTAGTTATATTTTTTTATTTTTTTTATCAATTTCCACTCCTCATCTCATGATATCATACAATACAATTTATTATGAATTAACTTTCAAATTGGTGGTAATATTTATATATATGATTGTAACCACCCTCTTAGTCATTAACAATGATTAAATTTTGTTAACTAATTAGGAGATAACTGTGGCTACTGTTATTTGAAATTTCTGAATAAAATTAATTTTGATGAGAAATAAATTTACTGAGAAATTAGTTTATTGTGTAAAAATTTATGGTAAAGTAAAATATAAATGTTAAAAAGAAATGTTTTACGCTTTCTTCTGTCAGTAAAATTCGGGATAAGTAGAAAATTCCAAGAGAGTTTTGGGGTTCTGCAGGAAAAGGGAAAAACTCTGTTTTTTACTGGAAATAGTTACCAGATCAGAGTGTTAGCTGGGTTGGACACTGGACCGGACTGTCCCGAGTCTCCCCAGAGTTCTGTTCCTCTGGAGTTGGAGGGCTGGACCGGATTGTCCAGACATCTCCTCCAGAATTATCACAGCGATAATAAATACAGGCGTGAAGCTCGGAGGGAAACTGGGCATGTAGTTGCCAGTTTATGGTTGGGAGGAAACGGGCATCTACAGCCATCTTGAAGAAAACAGATGAGTTTTCTATTTGCAGATGTTCATGGCAACAATAATTAATACTGTCTTTTTCTTTATTATTGTTATACAAGAAATAATGATCAAATTAATGTAAATAGATAGTTTCCAATGTAGAAAAGAACAGTACCAGATTTAAAGGACAAACAGTGATTTTCTTTATGTACAAATCCTGAATGAAATGAGTAGTATAAGTTTCGTCAACCAATAAAAGCACAGCAGGGTCTAGGGTTACTGCAAGAAAATTGTTATAGAGCAGAGAAAATGTGATATTATTTTATTTCTTGAGTACAATAACAGAAATGTGATATTAGAATTCTTATTACGCACAGTAAGCCAAAATATAATCCTAAATGCCCTACCCTGTGAACTTTGATAACAATAAGAGTATGCTGAACGAAACCGGTACCAGCGTTAAGCCCTAGGGTAGAAGGGTTCGACCTTCCGCCCTTGGGCATGTCGCTTCGTTAATATAATTACACGGACAAGAAAGGTGGTCCGGTCACCCAGACATCCGGAATGGAGAAGACCCGGAAGCAGTAAACTATACAAACATTATATTATAGCAACCGAAGAATGTAAAGAGGAAAACATGTGAGACAACAAGCATTGAAGCTTCGGAAACAAGCTTATACCGCGAAATTCAATGAATATACCATATATAAATCATCGAGCTTAAACAAACAGAATGTATATAGCGAGATATCAGCCCTACGTATATCATTATACATAGAGTCTGGACATAACCCATATGAACAGTTGAGTCGTATCATGGCGGAAGCAGACCAGTACGCATATAAACATCTAGACAGAAAAGAATAGGAAAGGAAACTGTATTAAAACTTGTCTACCATATAAGAGCATAACATTATAATTTCCAACTGTCATATCTCGAAAAGATTTATTTACTTGAATCAAATCTTATTCATTAACATACATTCCTACGTCAGCAGCGAAGCAAGCAGAAAAAATCAAACTCATCATAGCTATGTAGTTTCGGCCCGCAGTTCAAACAAAATAGGACTGACAGACTCAAAACCCCGGCACGGGTAGAGCATGTAAATTAGAGAATCATAGCAAAAATTTCAGAGTCCATATTATCTAGCGCTGGAGCTATGTAACCCCCGACTAAGAACAGAAACCCTTCCGGAATGGGCAGGACGAGAAACCCCAAATTTCCTGTTGGAAGCTTGTTCTTTAGATTCGGAGGGTACCTGGAAATTGGTCGCCGAAGTAAGAATTTCTCGCATGACCAACTGGGAACGTAAAAGCAATTCAACATTCGGGTTTAAGATTGAAAACAACATACCTGCATCTAGTACAGAGGAAACGTTGGTTAGGAATGGAAAGAGAACAAACCCTAAATTAGGAAAACAAAATCTTCTGAGAATAACCAGTAATCTAATACAATACCTGGTGAGGAAGACGATGGCACCTGCGCTGGTAAACCATGGAAGGCTGAAAGGGGTTAAATCAAAACCTATGAACTTCCACGCCATTAGATTGGAACGGAATGAAATACTGAGGAAATTTAAATTACCAGTTAAACATGAAGAAATGATGTGACTAAATTACCAAAGGTATGCCGAAAGAGAAACGCACTCCATCTACCGCCGGTGCGTGCTTGTTCTTTGTCCGGGTTGAAAACCTGGATGTTGCAGGGCGGGTTACCGACATGCTCGGCCCAACCCAAATTGCAGAGGACTCCAGAACACCATCGGACAGAAAACAACGAAATGGAAATGAATGGGAAAGAAGGACGAAACCGGAGGTCATTACCCCCACCCAGCCTCGGGTCTTGCGCACCATTGGATTGCTGCAAATCAAGGGCTAGGAGACAGCCAGCTGGGGTGGGCACGGATCGACAGCCTCCACCATAAGATGAATAACACAATAACTTACGCACAAATCCACATAGCCATATCTCATTTATTAGGTGAAGACGTGGCAGCCGAAGAACCCGAGACCGGGTACCAATCATAAAAACAATAACAATAATTTAACTCAAGCAGTGGATAGAGAACACATATATCGTCAACCATATCCAAAATCAAATAAATGGTACTATGTGGTAATTAATCACAGAAAACCGTGCGATGCCAAGACTTAAGTTTTGTGACAGTATTATTAATGTTATGCGGATTTCATAAAACGGATATCATACATAGTACAGAGCATAGGTTAGATTAATGTTTAGTTGCCATCGATTTTTTTTTTTTTTTATTGCATGGTAAGTTGGGGTAATTAACTTAGGTGAATGTTACAAGTGGTATCAGAGCCAGGTTACAACGCTGGGCCCTATTAGGGTCAACTGACGTCAAACTGTATGTTACTCCTGCACAGAGAGAGTTCAGTTAACCAAGAGAAGGTACAATGAGGCGAACACCGTCTCAACCGCCACCTCGAAGTGGCGAAGAGCTGCCACCACCACCGGAGGGTAACCCCGAAATGTGGGTGCAGCTGGGAATAGAACAGCATCAGCGATCGAATAGGCTGATTGAAGAGCAGCAGCAGCAGACTCGCATTCTAGTACACACAGTGCAAAAATTGCAAGACGAGATGGAGAGGGTGCGAAGAGAGAATGCAAAGATGATGCAAGAGCAGGAGCGAATCTTGAAGAGTCTCTCTGACAAACAAAATCATAGGAATGACAACCCCAGTGCTGGTAGGGAGTAACAAGAAGGAAACGAACAACAAACAGATGAGCAAGAGATGAATCGTAAGGAAAGAAGTACATCACAGCGAAGTAATCTGAACAGAAACTTTCATGAAGCTGAATCTGAAAATGAAACTGAACGGAAGGCAGAAAAGAGACAGAGAGTGGAATTGCATGGAGAATTCAGAAAAATAAAGCCACCTACTTTCGATGGGGAAAAGGAAGAAGTGGCAGAAGCTTGGCTGATTAACATGAACAAGTACTTCCAAGTGTATGACTATGACAGTGGACTTAAAGCTCGGTTAGCTATTTACCAGCTGAAAGATAAAGCCACCTTATGGTGGGAAGAAGTGAAGAATGTGCGGGGAATAGAAGATCAAGATGTGACATGGGATAAGTTTCAGCAGTACTTCAAGGACAAGTACTTGACAGAGCGTTTTTACGATGAAAAGGCTCGAGAATTTCATGATCTGCGGCTGGGATAGTTAACTATGGACGAGTTTATTGCTAAGTTTACCTCATTATTGCGCTACGTACCATACTTGAGGGAGGAAAAAGCCAAAGTCCAAAGATTCTTGAGCAGTCTACCCTCCCACATGAAGGAGCGTATTGAATTTGTAAATCCAAAAACCATGGATGAGGCCATTAGGAAAGCAAGATTGTGTTACCAGCAAGCGAAGACCAAAGTAGACCAGGGAAAAGGGTGGAAATCAAGGAAGGAAAATAAGAGCAGCGCTGGCTTTAATCGCAGCAAAACCAGTAAATTTAGGAACTCTGCCAGGAATTCAATTAATAAGCAATTTGGCAGGAATCACCAGAGAATCAGATGGCCTGGGGAGGACAAAACTGTTGAGGCATCTAGCAAACCTGAACAGACTCATAATCAAAGGCCACCTCTGCAGTGTTGGGGCTGCGGCGCAGCACATTATTATCGGGATTGCCCACAGCGGGGAAAGAATGAAACAGTAGCTAATCTTCAGGAGGCCTCTACAGTAGGAGATGTGGCGCGAAGCATACCCAGAATTAACGCGGCATTGGAGGACCGACAAGCTGATTACCAATCTACCATGATAGAGCTGGAAGGTAAACTGTTCTCTCAAACTGTTTCTGTTTTGATTGATCCAGGAGCAAGTTTAAGTTATATAAGCCCTAAGCTAGTAGAAAATTGTAAGTTGCCAAGTCAAAAATTTAAAAAGGCTTGGTTGGTTCAATTAGCCACAGGAGCTAAAAGAAAAGTTAGTGCCAAGATACCCGACTGTGCACTACACATCAGTGGACAGCAATTAGTAGTGGACTTAAATATTCTGCCTCTGGGATCCTATGATGTACTACTGGGAATGGATTGGCTGGAAAAGCATTGGACCCTTCTAGATTGTAAGGAAAAGAAAATTTACTACAAAGATCAGGATGGAAATCGCCAAGAAATCCAAGGCATAAGGAGGCCCACACAGTTACGCCCAATTACAGCTTCCCAAGTGGGAAAATGCATTAGGAAAGGGTGTAGGCTGTATGCCATCCAAGTTGGATTATCAAAGGCCAAGGATAAGGCAGCCTTACTGGAGGATATACCTGTGATACAGGAATTTCAGGATGTGTTTCCGGAGGAGGTACCCGGATTACCACCAAAAAGGGATGTTGATTTTACCATAGAGTTGCTACCAGGAGCTTCTCCAGTATCCCGGACTCCTTACAGAATGAGTGTACCAGAGTTGACAGAACTAAAAATGCAGCTCCAAGAATTATTGGATAAGGGGTATATACGACCCAGTGTATCCCCTTGGGGAGCACCAGTGCTGTTCGTTAGGAAGAAGGATGGAACCATGCGCATGTGTATGGATTATCGCCAACTGAATAAGTTGACGGTTAAGAACAGGTATCCCCTACCCCGTATTGATGACCTGTTCGACCAGGTTAGAGGAGCTACTGTGTTCTCAAAGATTGATTTGCGATCTGGTTATCACCAGATTAGAATTAAGGATGAGGACATACACAAAACAGCTTTCCGCACAAGGTATGGCCACTACGAGTTTGTGGTGTTGCCTTTTGGGCTAACTAACGCACCAGCCACCTTTATGCGGCTGATGCATAGTATTTTCCACCCCTATCTGGACAGTTTTGTGTTAATTTTTATCGATGATATACTGATCTACTCCAAGAACGCAGAAGAGCATAAGGAGCATTTGCGTATGGTGCTGGAACTGCTTAGAAAACACCAGCTGTATGCAAAATTTAGTAAGTGTGACTTTTTCAAGGGAGAAATACAGTATCTGGGACATGTAATATCCGAGAAAGGAATAGCAGTGGATCCGGAGAAAATTAAAACTATTTTGGAATGGAAGGTACCACAGAGTGTGGCAGATATAAGGTCATTCATGGGGCTGGCTGGTTATTACCGACGGTTTATAAGAGGATTTTCCAAGATAGCTTTCCCCATTACCTCCTTGCAAAAAAAAGGGAAAGTTTTCAAATGGACCAAGGAGTGTCAGGACAGTTTTGAAAGGTTGAAGCAATTACTGACAACAACACCCGTATTAAGTGTGGCGGATCCGAGCAAGGAATTTGAGGTTTGCACGGATGCGTGCAAAGAAGGTGTTGGGGCTGTGTTGTCACAAGAAGGAAAAGTAATTGCCTATGAGTCCCGCAAACTGAAAGATCATGAGCAGAGGTACTCCGCTTATGATTTAGAGCTGACGGCAGTCGTGCACGCTCTCCGCGTATGGAGGCATTATTTACTTGGGAAAAGGTTTGTGTTAAAAACTGATCATAGTAGTCTAACCAGCTACTTTAAGCAAGCTGACTTAAATTCTTGGCAAGCTAGATGGAATGCCTTTTTGAGTGAGTTCGATATAGATTTGCAGCATGTAAAAGGGAAAGAGAATAAGGTTGCAGATGCATTAAGTAGGAAGTTGCATAACATCTATGAGTTATATGTTAATCAAATTGAAACCAAGTTCCTAGAACAAATCAAAGAAGAAGCGGACAAGGATCCTGAATACAGGTATTTGTGGCAGCAAGCACAGGAATCTGGAGAGCAGGGTGAACCAAGGGAATATGAGATTAACCAGGACGGGTTGCTGATTTTCAAAAAAAGGATAGTTATTCCAAACAGGATGGACTTAAAAACTATGATTCTGGATGAGTACCACAGAAGCAATTACGCAGGACATCCGGGATATCAAAAGATGCTGACAGCAATAAGAAAGGACTACTGTTGGCCAGGCATGAGGAAGGATATCGCAAGCTATCTGAGTAGATGTTTAGAGTGCCAGCAGGTGAAGGTCGAGCACCGGCATCCAGCTGGATTGATGCAGCCTATACCCATTCCTGAATGGAAATGGGAGGTGATCTCGTTGGATTTTATCACCGGATTACCGAAAACAAAACGAGGTAATGATTCGATAATGGTGGTTGTGGATCGGCTTAGCAAGTCAGCACATTTTATACCTGTTCAATCCACTTATAAGACAGTGCAAATAGCAGATCTGTTCATGCGTGAAATATTCAGATTGCACGGTATTCCTAAAACTGTTATTTCAGATAGAGATGTGAAATTTACATCAGCATTCTGGAAGACTCTGTTTTCGGGTTTGGGAATGCAAGTACATTTTAGTACTGCTTACCACTCGCAAACTGACGGTCAGACTGAGCGAATAAATCAGGTACTGGAGGACATGCTGCGAATGTATGTCATGCAGCAACCAGTTAAGTGGGAGGAGTACATTCATTTGATAGAATTTGCCTATAACAATGGATACCAGGAATCCTTAAGGATGAGTCCGTTCGAGGCGTTGTATGGGTGGCAATGCAGGACTCCCATTAATTGGAGCAGTCCCGAGAATAGAATCATGCTGGGACCAGACATGCTAGCAGAGATGGAAGCAGAGGTGAGGAAGATTAGACAGAATCTGAAAGCGGCACAAGACAGGCAAAAAGTATACGCGGATAGAAAAAGAACATATCGTGAATATGAGGTTGGGGATCATGTTTATGTTCGGATTAAACCGAAGAAAATCACCATGAGATGGGCGTCTTGTGCTAAGTTAGCACCCCGGTTCTGTGGCCCTTTCCAGATACTGGAAAGAGTAGGACCAGTAGCCTATCGTTTGGCCCTTCCTAGTCACATTCGGGTGCATAATGTTTTTCACGTTTCGTTATTAAAGCGATATGTTCATGATCCTAGACACATAATACACTGGCAGAACATTCAGGTAGTACTTAAGCCTAATTGATAAATACTAATGCGTTAACAAGAACTCGTTCATTTACTTAAGTTCACTGTGTGCAGGTAGAACCAGACGGGGAGTTTCTGGTCGAGCCTCACAGTATCATCGACCGGAGGGAAATCATGCTCCGGAAACGAGCCATCGCCCAGGTTAAAGTGCAGTGGAAGCACTTTGGACCCGAGGAAGCTACCTGGGAAGACGAAAAATTTGTTCGGGAAGCCTATCCTAAGCTGTTTCCTTGAAGTCAGATAGGAACACCAGGGACGGTGTTCTCTTCCAGAGGGGGAAAACTGTAACCACCCTCTTAGTCATTAACAATGATTAAATTTTTATAACTAATTAGGGAGAAAAACGTGGCTATCGTTATTTGAATTTCCGACAAAATTTATTTTGATGAGAAATAAATTTACCGTAAAATTAGTTTATTGTGTAAAAATTTATGGTAAAGTAAAAACAGAACAGAAAAGAAACAGTTAGACAGTTTCTTCACAGAAATTCTGGGATAAGTAGAACATTCCAGGAGAATTTTGGGGTTCTGCAGGCAAAGGGAAAAACTCTGCTTTTACTGGAAATAATTTACCAGATCAGAGTGTTAGCTGGGTTGGAGACTGGACCAGACTGTCCCGAGTCTCCCCAGAGTTCTGTTTCTCTGGAGTTGGAGGGCTGGACCGGATTGTCCAAGACATCTCCTCCAGAATTATCACAGCGATAATGAATACAGGCGTGAAGCTCGGAGGGAAACTGGGCATGTAGTTGCCAGTTTATGGTTGGGAGGAAACGGGCATCTACAGTCATCTTGAAGAAAACAGATGAGTTTTCTATTTACAGATGTAATGGCAACAATAGTTAATACTGTCTTTTCCTTATTTATTGTTATACAAGAAAGAATGATCAAATTACTGTAAACAGATAGTTTCCAATATAGAAAAGAACAGTACCAGATTTTAAGGCCAAACAGTGATTTTTCGTTAAGTACAAATACTGAATGAAATGAGTAGTATAAGTTTCGTAAACCAATATAAGCACAGTAGGATCTAGGGTTACTGCAAGGTAAGCCGAGAAAATGTGATATTATTTTATTTATTGAGTACAGTAACAGAAATGTGTTATTATCTTATTTCTTGAGTACAGTAACAGAAATGTGATATTAGAATTCCTACTATGCACAGTAAGCCAGTATATAATCCTAAATGCCCTACCCTGTGAACTTGATAACAATAAGAGTATGCTGAATGAAAAAAATGGTATTAGCGTTAAGCCCTAGGGTAGAAGGGGTCGATCTTCCGCCCCTGGGCATGTCGCTTCGTTAATAAAATTACGCTACGTTAGGCGCGTCCCGCCACCCGTACATCCGAATGGGAGAAGACCCTAAATGTAAAAAAAAATTATACAAGTATTTTATTATAGCAACTAAAGAATGTAAAGAGGAAAACATGAGACAATGGGGTTACTGAAGCTTCTAATGCTTTTATACCATGAAATTCATTGACACATCAGATATAAGTCATCGCTTAAACTTTTGAATATATGCATGCGATATCAGCCCTACGTATATCATTAAACATAAAGTCTGGTTATAACCCATATGAACAGTTGATTCGTATCATGGCGGAAGCAGACCAGTACGCATATAACATCTAGACAGAAAAGAATAGGAAAGGAGTCTGTATTAAAAATTGTCTACCATATAGGAGCATAACATTATAACTTCCAACTGTCAAGATTCCTGAAAAGACGATTTAGCTTGAATCAAATCTTATTCACAGAACATACATTCCGTCGCCAAAGGTAACAGAAGCAAGCAGGAAAAATCAAACTCATCATAGCGGTGGCATATGCCTTAGTTCCTAAACAAAATAGGACTGACAGACTCAAAACCCCGGCACGGGTAGAGCATGTAAATTAGAGAATCATAGCAAAAATTTCAGAGTCCATATTATCTAGCGCTGGAGCTATGTAACCCCCGACTAAGAACGGAAACCCTTCCGGAATGGGCAGGACGAAAAACCCCAAATTTCCTGTTGCAAGCTGTTTCGGATTCGAGGGTGCCTCGAATTGGTCGCCGGGCGGTGAATTTCGCAGACCAACTGGAACCAAAAAGAAATTCAACATTCTCGTTTAAGATTGAAACAACATACCGTATCTAGTACTACAGGAAAACGTTGATAGAATGGAAAGAGAACAAAACCCAGAAACAATTAGAAAACAAAATCTTCTGAAGATAATCAGCATTTCAATACAATACCTGGTGAGGAAGACGATGGCACCTGCGCCTGGTAAACCATGGAAGGCCGAAAGGGGTTAAATCAAAACTTATGAACTTCCACGCCATTAGATTGGAAACGGAATGAAATACTGAGGAAATTTAAATTACCAGTTAAACATGAAGAAATGATGTGACTAAATTACCAAAGGTATGCCGAAAGAGAAACGCACTCCATCTACCGCCGGTGCGTGCTTGTTCTTTGTCCGGGTTGAAAACCTGGATGTTGCAGGGCGGGTTACCGACATGCTCGGCCCAACCCAAATTGCAGAGGACTCCAGAACACCATCGGACAGAAAACAACGAAATGGAAATGAATGGGAAAGAAGGACGAAACCGGAGGTCATTACCCCCACCCAGCCTCGGGTCTTGCGCACCATTGGATTGCTGCAAATCAAGGGCTAGGAGACAGCCAGCTGGGGTGGGCACGGATCGACAGCCTCCACCATAAGATGAATAACACAATAACTTACGCACAAATCCACATAGCCATATCTCATTTATTAGGTGAAGACGTGGCAGCCGAAGAACCCGAGACCGGGTACCAATCATAAAAACAATAACAATAATTTAACTCAAGCAGTGGATAGAGAACACATATATCGTCAACCATATCCAAAATGAAATAAATGGTACTGTGTGGTAATTAATCACAGAAAACCGTGCGATGCCAAGACTTAAGTTTTGTGATAGTATTATTAATGTTATGCGGATTTCATAAAACGGATATGATACATAGTACAGAGCATAGGTTAGATTAATGTTTAGTTGCCATCGATTTTTTTTTTTTTTTTATTGCATGGTAAGTTGGGGTAATTAACTTAGGTGAATGTTACAATGATGATGTTATTACTAATAGCCAAAATTTAATTTGATGAAATTAACCTTGATCCATCTTAATTTAATTCACAATCTATCAAATGTAGATACAAATCTCTTTCACTGTGAAAAAGATTAAATCTCTCACGACATTTGGTATATCTAAATTCAATATAGATCTAGGTAAATTTAATTATTAATTATATTTGTAATTGTAATTGTTAATTTTACGTTTTTATTTTTATCTTATTTATGAAAAAACATACATTTAATTTTTATTTTTTATTTAATAGTATGAAAAAAATAAAAAAAAATAATAATTCACATTGAAATGAGATATAATAATTTATATAAATATAAGAATTAATAATCTAACTTTAATTATTAAAAAGTAACCTATAACCTCGAAATTCGGGTAACATTATGAAAAATTTTGGCGAGGATTATTGAAAATCTCGGTTGCAATCGTTAAACTTTAGTATTGTGGGTGTCGTAAAGTTTTTGATGGTGGTGAATCCATTTCTACCATAAAAAAATGAAATTCAAACACTCCAACTACCTCATCTTTTGAAAAACAATTACCAGATTCCCACAAAAAACCACTGTATAGGCTATCAATTTTGAACATTTTAATTACCTTTTACCATATCAATACTTCTAAAGCATCCTTTATATTATTTGTAGTTACTTTTCCAAAAAAAAAATATTTTTAACCATTTTTTATTAGTTAACTAACATCTTATAATATTTTATTATATTTTTCTATCATTTTATCAGTTGTGACTCTAATCTCATGATATTATACAATACAATTTACTATGAATTAAATTTCAAATTAGTTAATATATATCTATATAGATATATATATATATATATATATATATATATATATATATATATATATATATATATATATATATATATATATGATGTTATCATTAATAGTTAAAATTTAATTTGATGAAATTAATATTGATCCATCTTAGTTTAATTTGGGATATACCAAATGTAGCGAGCGATTGAATGTAGATACAAATCTCTTTTATGATGAAAAAGATTTGTTCTTTCACGACATTTAGTTGCTCTAAATCAAAGTAGATCTAGACAAATTTAATTATTAATTGTTGGTTTTATGTTTTTATTTTTATTTTATTTTAAATGATATAAAATGTTAAACATCACAACATCTCTTTCATCCTAAAAAAAATATTTTTGACACAATTAAACACAAAAATAATATTTTCAAAACTATATAATTCATTAAAAACTCTATTAATTCTCTTATTAAATTAAATATACTTTATTATTTTTTATTAAATTAATATATTTATTTCTCAATGGTTTCCTAGTTATCGATAACTATAAAATCCTAAAACCTTTAAACCATAACTCCAAGGACCATCCAAAAACAGTACATATGCAAGTTGTGTATTTTTTTGAAAAACATGGTATAAAAAATCGCTATTGTTCACAACTTGGCCGAAATTGAAAGATCCATAGGTTATTTTAAACGGGAATTTATAAAAAAGAGGATAGATTGTCAAATCAGAAAGCCAAAAATGAAATAGGTTCTTTTAACCTGAAATAAACTAGAAAAGCCATGGAACTACCGTAAACAAACTTCTGCTTGAAAATATAACATAGGGCTTTAAGATACTTCCAAGCCCAACTTAATTCACTGTCTTCACTGGATTTCTGAATAATTAAAACCCAAACGCCACGAAGCATAGTGACGGAATTTCCGTCTACTCCACACTTGCATCAGATCATTCCATCGCCTTTGCTTCATTCAGAAGTTGGAGGTCGCAAAGGGGAAGCAGAACCAGAGGCAGCTCCAGCAAGAAAATCACACTGGAGATTTTTTGTATTTTAAATTAGGCGATTAGGACCAAAAATATTTAATTTCCTATAATGCTACTAAACTAATTCTGACCATATACACATAGGGATCCGCTCGCCCGGCACTGCCAAACCTTTTAACTCTGTTTTCTTTCACTAACCTGCAAAGAATACATGAGCATAATGAAATAATGAAATAGGTATATCGACTCTGCATTTGCACGAATATTTAACTCTAACTCTACAGGGTTAAAAGAAAATAATTTGCTTAAACTAAATATAAATATGTCGCTTACAATTTGAGGGCTTTGCTAGTATCGGTGCTGTCACCATAGGTTTCTCGTATGCTTCTCTCAGTGCCGGCGGTTTTTGTTGAGAAGAAATTTGTGTACAACAATGGAACAACTTCCATCTCTCTGGTTCCTCTGCTTCGCCGCATTTCCTTTCGTTGTGCCCTAGCAATTGAAGAATGGAGTATCTTAACATCAACAGAAATGGCGAGCCTTATTTCTTAGTCCAAAATATGAGCCTAAAAAAAATGGCAAGCCTTATTTCTCTGTTTATCGGCTCATAGCCACCAACTCAAAAAAATAGTTAACCTTGAATGGTTAACCTTGATGGTAGGTTGACACGACATTAATATTAATATTGTATGCGGATTGTCAGTACGACAACTAAAATCACAACATTTAAAACAATAACAAATATCTTGATATGTATTACATTGTGACATTAATTTTTTTTTTTTTTCAACTATGGTATATAGATATCGTGACTCTGTTTTATGGCGATAGTGGAACATGTGACAGTTCCCTTTCTACATCTCTATAAATCCACTCAACGTGGTCAAATTATTATTTGACCAAAAGGCATAGGAATTTTTATTAAGATCTGCGTGATGCAAAAACAATGGCAATAGTCATACTATTAAAATGGATGCCTGCAATCTCTCAAATGCGACCTTATAATAGAATACCTGTACGACCTGAATACTTTATCGCTGGAGCATATTACACTAGCATAAATGAAATATTAAAAGAGATATTACGTGTTTGGCATATATATATTTTATAGTGGATTAATTGCGATACGATATTTACAATATAGTTGTCACCACTATCTACACATTTACTATACAAGCAACATAAATGTAAAAAAAAAATTATACACTCTATTCAACATGGGTTTCATCTATATATATCATAACACTATCGTTCTATCTGTCAACCAACCTTATATCTCATCGGAACTATGAATTTAAACAAAGATCGAATTGCTGTTAATCCCAAGGGAAGGTACGCTTGGGTTTTTAAATGGCGTTTAAAGTAACCCACTTAATTAACATTTTAACAAAAATACAATTCAATTAATACTTAATACTGTATAATGGAATTAATGATAGATCATTCGAGATCTCGGGTTATCCGCCAGACGAAATCTCAGTGATTCCTTAACATAGCTGTTCATTAATTGGAAAATTGAATTAACTGGCTGGATGGCACCTCGCACTCCTCGCCAGGGTACATGTGTCATCCTCCAGAGTTATCTGTTGTACAGGAGATTAAACCGACTGCCAATTGTGCTATCGCGCCTCGACTTACTCGGAGAAAGCGAGGGAAAGACCACCGAATCTCTTTCTGCCCATGAACCATTCCTTACTCTGCTGCTCCTCGTCCATGGCGTGCATCTCGACTTGGCTCCTTCTGGTTTGTTCGACTTTCTCTGGCTTGAGGTAAGCTAGCCACAATTTTTCTACTTTTTAACTCTCAGTTATCTTTCTATATGTAGACCTGAAGTTTTCATTCGTCTTGATTGTATTTGGCCCTGAGGAAAAAGGGTTATATTTTTTTTTTTTACAGGCATGCTTTGCCATATATGGCGCAAGTCTACGCGCTTCAACACGGATTCCCTAAGTCTGCAGTTCCACTCCGCCATGGGCTTTCAGAGGGTAAGATTTCGCCTCCCAAATCACCAGTCATTCACTACATTAGTTCATGCTTCCGGGTCTCTGACTTAAGTTTTTATCTAACCCCCCCCCCCGTTGCCTTCCGGGAAAATTGGTCAAGTTAAGCGGGTTTAATCTTCCTTACCAGGTATGTGCAAGAAAACCCCTCTGTTTTTCTTTGATACTCCTTTCGCCCAATTTACCTCTTGTCCACAACTCTTTCCGGGATTATCTAAGAGTTTTGATTTTCTTTACAGGTGAGGAAGCTCTCGTTGTACCATATCTTTTACCATGCGAAACTCAGTTTGTTCTGGCAGCTGCAGTGACTATATTTCCTTTTCTACAGGTATTCCGCCGTTCTGACGATCATGAAGTCATGGCATGAGTTGGGCATAGTTTGTTATCCTGCATTACAGAGTCACCTAGCTTAGGGTATCGTTTAGCCTCACAGGGTTTTAAAACTTTTCTTTCTGAGCCTCGACTCAATGGTGTTTTACGTGTTTCAGGGCATGTTCCCTACTTCTTTTGCTGTGAGAATAGTCTCTGTTAACCATGATATGGCCGCGACCCATGGCGTTCAATTTTGATGTACTGAAAAACAATATTCTACAAAGTATTTTCTTCCTTTCCGTTCATCGACTGTTGACCGAAAATATTACTAGGAACTGTGCATGTTCTAGTGTTTATTTAATATTTACAAAGTCGCTGGAATATAATTCTTGTTTTAATCAGAATTTTTTTATACCGAGTTTAAGCAAAGTATAGATAGTTGTATGGCCGCCCTCAGCCTTTCCACTTGGGGTTTGCACCTGGACTCGGTTAACAGTTAATTCCTTGCTTTGGAATAAGTATCTGGCTCCCGGCCATGCTCTAACAAGCCGTGAACATCTTTGTTATTATTGCATATTGATGAACATATCACTATAAAATTCTCTTTTCTTTTCATTTACTTCATTCACAGTAACAATCTGTCTTAAATTTCGCCATAGAGATGTTCACTCTTGTTTTAAGGTAATCTTTGGTATTTCATAAATTCTGAATGTTAGACAGATGTTATGGGTTTTTCTTGATTCTCATTTCTATTTCTGTTATAGAAAATTACTTAATTAAATTTGCTAGGTTCTTCGGCACCGGCCGCCAATTCATCGCCGAGTATAGTTGTCTATAAGTGAACTAAAGTGAGGCAGGGTTTCCAACCCACCCCAGATTTACAAGTTCAGTACAGGATATATGTCTCTGCTAGAAAGAATAAAAAAAAACACACTCTTTTTCTGGGTATTACATTTATCAACGCTCATTGTCGCATGCATAGCAACTTCTTTTTTTTTTTTGTTAACAGGGGTTTTGATATAGTAAAATCTGCCCATTCGTCAGATTTCTTTAGTGCTTCATTCGAACTACGGGGTCTATTGTTTGTTATACCATATTATTTAGATATTGTGTTTCACCAACTTCTCATGAAAATCGAAGCATAAACAATTCCTGTACAAGTCTTTTGTTAACTATTCTGTAGATAATTCCTGATCGTAGAAAACATTACATTTTCACATAACAGTGCACTATCCAGACTATCTGTTACTTCTTTAGACCAATACCAGAACAGTATTCTCACACACAGAATTTTTTCTTACAAAGATTTCTTTAACTATTTAAATAAAAACTCAGAATAACTTAAGCTTTCTCTGAATATCTACTACCAATAAACAGATTTCTTGTAGCATAAAGTTAAAGTCTTTCTTAGTTTACTTATCTGATAGAAAATAATAACTCTTAAACTGTGGTCCTCCCAACCATCAAGGGAGGCAATGACGTCTTCCTCTTGCCCCCTAGCTCCAGAATATCAGTCGGTGCCACGGGAACAATGGATAATCCTTCTGTTGTGACCTCGGGATGGCCAATCCAGCCACAGACAGACAATCTGGCTATAAGGTTATCAGAAACTGTTCTCAACTGGTCTTCCACCCAGTTCTAGAGAATACTGCACCTTACACTTTTCCAGAAACTCATAGAACCCCTATCCCGCTCCTGGAATTTCCTTTTATCCCTGGAGGATAGGTAACTGTCTTCCAACTGTTCCCAACCACCTCCTATTCTTAGAAACTTTACCAGCAGTTTAAGAGATTCTCTTTTCATTTACTAACTCAGTAATTCAAAGTGAAATGGTGTTTTTGAGTTTCTTTTACAAAAAATAAAGTACACAAATATTAAAATAAACAAATTGTCTTTTCAGCTTATTCATGCTAATTAACTCTTAATGAGGCTGTCACATCTTCCCCCCCTGGAAGTAACACCGTCCTCGGTATTTTCAGCCCATCTCTGCAAAGAGTTCCAGGTAGGCTTCCCGCACAAACTTTTCATCCTCCCAAGTAGCTTCATCCGGTCCAAAGTGCTTCCACTGCACTTTCACCTGGGTAACTACTCTTTTTCGGAGTTCAATTTCCCTACGATCAAGTATGCGTAGAGGCTCTACCAGAAATTCTTCGTCCAGTTCTACCTGAAAGGAAAACAACAAGATTACCAATCAGTAGATTCAAATTTTGATTCAATATTTCAGTTAGGATTTATTTCCATTATTTCTTCCTACCTGAATGTTTTGCCAATGAAATACATGTTTTTCATCATGCACATATCGCTTTAACAAAGACACATGGAACACATTGTGTACTTTAATATGACTAGGCAAAGCCAGCCTATAGGCTACTGGTCCCACCCTTTCCAGAATCTGGAAGGGTCCGCAGTAAAGGGGGGCTAACTTGGCGCAAGAAGTCCACCTTAAGGTACTTCTTTTAGGCTTAATCCTTACATACACGTGGTCCCCCACTCCGAATTCGCGATAAGATCTTTTCTGTTCTACAAAGACCTTTTTTCGGTCTTGTGCAACCTTCAAATTCTGCTTTATTCTTTTTACTTCAGCTTCTAGTTCAGCCAACATTTCTGGCCCCAACATTAATTTTGTCTCCGGACTACTCCAGTTTATCAGTGTACGACACTGTTGTCCGTATAACGCTTCGAAGGGACTCATTTTTAGAGATTCCTGATATCCATTGTCGTATGCAAACTCCACTAGGTGCAGGTAATCTTCCCATTTAGCTGGCTGTCGCATTACATACATGCGCAACATATCCTCCAAAACTTGGTTTACCCACTCTGTCTTCCCATTAGTTTGAGGGTGATAGGCAGTACTGAAGTGTATCTGAGTACCTAAACCTGAAAACAAGGTTTTCCAAAATGCGGAGGAAAATTTAACATCCCGGTCTGAAATCACGGTCTTAGGTACACCATGCAACCTAAAGATTTCCCTCATAAATATCTCTGCAATCTGCACTATTTTGTAAGTGGATTGAATAGGTATGAAATGGGAAGATTTACTTAACCTGTCCACCACTACCATAATTGAATCATTATGCTTCCTTGTTCGAGGTAAACCCGTGATGAAATCTAAAGAGATCACTTCCCATTTCCATTCAGGAATGGGTGGGTGCCGATGCTCCACTTTAACCTACTGGAATTCTAAACATTTGCTCAGATATTCTGCAATGTCTCTACGCATACCTGGCCAATAATATATTTTTCTAATTGCCGAAAGCATCTTTTGATAACCAGGATGGCCAGCGTAGTTGCTACGATGGTACTCGTCCAGGATTAACTCCTTGAGACTTGCGCAATTAGGAACATAGGTCCTTCCACGAAAAGTTAACATATGTTCTTCGTTGCTTCCATACTCAGATGGATTACCTTGCTCCTTATCCTTTTCCATCTGCTGCCACAAAAACTTGTATTCTGGGTCCTTCTGTGCCTCTTCCCTTAATTGTTCTGACAGCTGGCTTACAGGTTGGCTGTAGTACATTGCATAGATCCCATGCAATTTCCTGCTCAGGGCATCTGCAACTCGGTTTTATTTTCCTTTAACATGTTTCATGTCCATGTAAAATTCACTCAAAAAGGAATTCCACCTTGCTTGCCTAGAGTTTAAATCTGTCTGTTTAAAATAGTTAGTTAAACTACTATGGTCTGTTTTAAGTACAAACCTTTTGCCCAGTAGATAATGCCTCCATACTCGGAGAGGATGCACTACTGCTGTGAGTTCTAGATCATAAGCAGATTATTTTTTTTCATGTTCTCTCAACTTTCTGGACTCATAGGCTATTACCTTGCCTTCTTGTGTTAATACTGCACCAACTCCCTCCTTGCTGGCATCCGTACACACCACATAGTCTTTGTTGGGGTCAGCTACCTTCAGCACTAGTGCTGTGGTTAAAAGCTGAACTGACATTCATTCGTTCATTTTAAAGGTTTGCCTTTCTTTTGTAAGGATGTAATAGGATAGGCAATCTTAGAAAACCCTTCGATGAACCGCCTGTAATATCCCGCCAGACCCATAAATGATCTGATGTCTGCCACATTCTTTGGTACTTGCCATTCCATGATAGTTTTAATATTTTCAGGGTCCACAACTATTCCTTGAGCTATCACAACATGACCCAAGTACTGGATTTCTGATTTAAATAAATCACACTTGCTGAATTTAGCATACAGCTGATGCTTCCTCAACATTTCCAATACTATTCTCAGATGCTCCTTATGTTCTTCCTCGCTCTTTGAGTAAATCAATATGTCATCTATGAAGATCAGTACAAAGTGATCTAGAAACTGATGGAAAATGCCATTCATCAACCTCATAAAGGTTGCTGGTGCATTTGTCAATCCGAAGGGCAATACCACAAACTCATAATGCCCATATCTGGTGCGGAATGCTGTTTTGCAAATATCCTCATCCTTGATTCGAATCTGATGATATCCAGACCTCAAATATATTTTAGAGAACACCTTGGCACCTCTCACCTGATCGAATAAATCATCGATTCTGGATAGAGGATATTTATTCTTAACTGTCAGCTTTTTGATTTGTCGGTAGTCCATACACATACGTAAGGTTCCATCCTTCTTTCTAACAAAAAGGACTGGTGCTCCCCAAGGTGACACGCTTGGGCGGATATATCCTTTATCTAACAACTCCTGCAACTGCATCTTTAACTCTGTTAATTCTGGTATACTCATTCTGTAAGGTGCTCTTGACACAAGAGAGGCTCCAGGTAGTAATTCAATAGTGAAATCAATATCTCTTTTAGGTGGCAACCCTGGGATTTTTTCTCGAAATACATCCAGGAATTCCTGTACTACAGGGATATATTTTATATATGCAACCTTTCCCTTAGATTCTACATACCCTACTTGGATTGCGTACAACTGACATCCCTTTCGGATACACTTGTTCATCTGAGACGCTGTTATGGGGCGTAATTGCACATGCTTTTTAATTCCTTTAATTTCCTTACGCGTACCATCTAGCGCTCTATAATAAATTGTCTTTTCCTTACAGTCCACTAAGGTCCAGTTTTTTTCCAGCCAGTCCATTCCTAGTAACACATCATACGATCCCAATGGTACAATATTTAAGTCTACCTGCAACTGTTGTTCTGCAACTTCCAGTATGCAATTAGCAATTTTGGCAGTCACTTTGCATTTTGCTCTGGTGGCTAGTTGAACTAACCAGGAGTTTTTAAATTTCTGTTCTTTTAATTTACATATCTCCAGTAGTTTAGGACTTACATAACTTAAACTAGCTCCAGGATCTACTAAAATCGAAACAGGTTTAGATAGTATAGTACCTTCCAGTTCAATCATTGTGGGCTGGAAGTCAGCCTGTCGGTCCTCCAAGGCCGCATTTATACGTGGTATGTTTCGCGCCACGTCCCCCACTGTTGATGCCTCTTGCAAATTTTGAACAGTTTCACCTTTATTCCGTTGGAGACAGTTTTTATAGTGATGTGCTTCCCCACAGCCCCAACACTGTAGGGGAGGTTTAGAATTCTGCCCCGGCTCTGGTTTTCTTGATGCTTCTGTGGGTTTTTCTTCAGCTGGCCACTTGATCCTTTGATGGTTCTTATTAAACTGTTTGCTACTAGCGTTCCATCGTGCCCCTTTAAAGTGGCTGCTTTTACTGCTTTTAAAAGTATAGGAATTCTTTTGATTCTTCTTGGGCTGCCAACCCTTTCCACCATCCCCCTTTGTGTTATACTGCTGGTAACACATGCATGATTTCCGGACAGCTTCATCCATAGTTTGGGGGTTAACAAACTCTATTCTTTCCCTCATGGGAGCAGGCAAACTGCTCAGAAACCTATGTACCTTGGCTTTTTCCTCTTTGAGGTAAGGTACATAGCGTAGCAGGGAAGTAAATTTCGTGACATACTCATCCATGGTCATCTGGCCCAACCGAAGATCATGGAATTCTCTGGCTTTGTCATCATAAAATATTTCTGTTAGATATTTATCTTTGAAGTACTGCTGGAATAATTCCCATGTAATGTCTCATTCGTCAATGCTGCGAACATTCTTTACCTCCTCCCACCACAGGGTGGCTTTCTCTCGCAGCTGATATATAGCCAATATGGCCTTCAGATTTCTGCTATAATCATATACTTGAAAATATTTATTGATATTAATTAACCATGCTTCAGTTGCCTCTTCTACCTCGCCATCAAACATTGGTGGCTTAATCTTACGAAACTCCCGCTGCAGTTCAACTCTCTGCCTCTTATGTTCCTGCTGGTCGGAAAGATTTTCCGACTCTGCCTCATTATAATTACGGTTTTTGAACCTATGGGAGAGAATATTTTCTGTCTTTCCGGTGGTGTTGTTTCTGGTTTGTTGGTCCTCTGGTTCCATTGATAATTCCCTTTCTGCACTGGGTTGCTGCATCTCCTGATTTTGTTTATGGGATAAACTCTTCAGAATCTTTTCCTGGTCTTGCAACAACCTTTCATTGTCCTTCCAGACTCTAATCATCTCCTCTTGTAAATTCTGTACCATATTTAGCAGAAAAGAAGTTTGTTGCTGCTATTCATCCAGTAGCTTACTCGTTTTTTTGGTGCTGCTCTACAGTTAGTTGTACCCACATTTCTGGGTTCATGACTATTGGGCCTTGAGTCTCTTCCGGTTGTGATTGAGATGCTATATCTCCTCTCATGTCTTTTGCGCCTTCTCAGTGCACTAACACATACACAGCTTTGTTAGTAGACCCTTAGGTTGCCAGTGTAGTAATCGGATCTGATACCACTTGTCACCACTATCTACACATTTACTATAGAAGCAACATAAATGTAAAATTTTTTTTATACACTCTATTCAACACGGGTTCCATCTATATATATCATAACACTATCGTTCTATCTGTCAATCAACCTTATATCTCATTGGAACTATGAATTTAAACAAATATCGAATTGCTGTTAATCCTAAGGGAAGGCACGCTTGGGTTTTTAAATGGCATTTAAAGTAACCCAGTTAATTAACATTTTAACACAAATACAATTCAATTAATACTTAATACTGTATAACGGAATTAATGATAGATCGTTTGAGATCTCGGGTTATCTGCCGGACGAAATATCATCGATTCCTTAACATAGCTGTTCATTAATTGGAAAATTGAATTAACTAGCCGGATGGCACCTCGCACTCCTCGCCAGGGTACATGTGTCATCCTCCAGAGTTATCTGTTGTACAGGAGGTTAAACCGAGTGCCAACTGTGCTATCGCGCCTCGACTTACTCAGAGAAAGCGAGGGAAAGACCACCGAATGTCTTTCTGCCCATGAACCATTCCTTACTCTGCTACTCCTCGTCCATGGTGCGCATCTCGACTTGGTTCCTTCTGGTTTGTCCGACTTTCTCTGGCTCGAGGTAAGCTAGCAACAGTTTTTCTACTGTTTAACTCTCAGTTATCTTTCTATATGTAGACCTGAAGTTTTCATTCTTATTGATTGTATTTGGCCCTGAGGAAAAAGGGTTATATTTTTTTTTTTACAGGCATGCTCTGCAATATATGGCGCAGGTCTACGCGCTTCAACACAGATTCCCTAAGTCTGCAGTTCCACTCCACCATGGGCTTTCAGAGGGTAAGATTTCGCCTCCCAAATCACCAGTCATTCACTACATAAGTTCATGCTTCCGGGTCTCTGACTTAAGTTTGTATCTACCCCCCCCCCGTTTCCTTTCACGAAAATTGGTCAGGTTAAGCGGGTTTAATCTTCCTTACCAGGTATGTGCAAGAAAACCCCTCTGTTTTTCTTTGATACTCCTTTTGCCCAATTTACCTCTTGTCCACAAATCTTTCCAGGATTATCTAACAGCTTTAATTTGCTTTACAGGTGAGGAAGCTCTCGTTGTACCATATCTTTTACCATGCGAAACTCAGTTTGTTCTGGCAGCTGCAGTGACTATATTTCCTTTTCTACAGGTATTCCACCGTTCTCACGATCATGAAGTCGTGGCATGAGTTGGGCATAGTGTGTTATCCTGCATTATAGAGTCACCTAGCTTAGGGTATCATTTAGCCTCACAGGGTTTTAAAAATTTTCTTTCCGAGCCTTGACTCAGTGGTGTTTTACGTGTTTCAGGGCATGTTCCCTACTTCTTTTGCTATGAGAATAGTCTCTGTTAACCATGATATGGCTGCGAGCCATGGCGTTCAATTTTGATGTACTGAAAAACAATATTCTACAAAGAATTTTCTTCCTTTCCGTTCATCGACTGTTGACCGAAAAGATTACTAGGAACTGTGCATGTTCTAGTGTTTATTTAATATTTACAAAGTTGCTGGAATATAATTCTTGTTTTAATCAGAATTTGTTTATAACGAGTTTAAGAAAAGTATAGATAGTTGTATGGCTACCCTCGGCCTTTCCACCTGGGGTTTGCACCTGGACTCGGTTAACAGTTGATTCCTCGCTTTGGAATAATTATCTGGCTCCCGGCCATGCTCTAACAAGCCATGAACATCTTTGTTATTTTTGCATATTGATGAACATGTCACTTATATAAAATGCTCTTTTCTTTTCATTTACTTCATTCGCAGTAAAAATCTGTCTTAAATTTCGCCATAGAGATTTTCACTCTTGTTTTCAGGTAATCTTTGGTATTTCATAAATTCTGAATGTTAGACAGATGTTATGGGTTTTTCTTGATTCTCATTTCTATTTCTGTTATAGAAAATTACTTAATTAAATTTTCTAGGTTCTTCGGCACCGGCCACCGATTCATGGCAGAGTATAGTTGTCTGTAAGTTAACTAAAGCGGGGCAGGGTTTCCAACCCACCCCAGCTTTACAAGTTCAGTACAGGATATATGTCTCTGCTAGAAAGAATAAAAAAAAACACACTCTTTTTCTGGGTATTACATTTATCAACGCTCATTATCGCATGCATAGCAACTTCTCTTTTTTTTTTGTTAACAGGGGTTTTGATATAGTAAAATCTGCCCATTCGTCAGATTGCATCAGTGCTTCATTTGAACTACGGGGTCTATTGTTTGTTATACCATATTATTTAGATATTGTGTTTCACCAACTTCTCATGAAAATCGAAGCATAAACAATTCCTGTACAACTCTTTTGTTAACTATTCTGTAGATAATTTATGATCGTAGAAAACATTACATTTTCACATAATAGTGCACTATCCAGACTATCTGTTACTTCTTTAGACCAATACCAGAACAATATTCTCACACACAGAATTTTTGCTTACAAATATTTCTTTAACTATTTAAATAAAAACTCAGAATAACTTAAGCTTTCTCTAAATATCTACTACCAATAAACAGATTTTTGTAGCAGAAAGTTAAAGTCTTTATGGTTTACTTATCTGATAGAAAATAATAACTCTTAAACTGTGGTCCTCCCAACCATCAAGGGAGGCAATGACGTCCTCCTCTTGCCCCCTAGCTCCAGAATATCAGTCGGTGCCATGGGAACAATGTATAATCCTTCTGTTGTGACCTCGGGATGGCCAATCCAGCCACAGACAGACAATCTGGCTATAAGGTTTGCAGAAACTATTCTCAACTGGTCTTCCACCCAGCTCTAGAGAATACTGCACCTTACACTTTTCCAGAAACACACAGAACCCCTATCCCTCTCCTGGAATTTCCTTTTATCCCTGGAGGGTAGGTAACTGTCTTCCAACTGTTCCCAACCACCTCCTATTCTTAGAAACTTTACCAACAGTTTAAGAGATTCTCTTTTCATTTACTAACTCAGTAATTCAAAGTAAAATGGTGTTTTTGAGTTTCTTTTACAAAAAATAAAGTAAACAAATAGTAAAATAAACAAATTGTTTTTCAGCTTATTCATGCTAATTAGCTCTTAATGAGGCTGTCACAATAGTATATTACACTTTGTCACATTAAATTATTAAATTTAATATTCATATGTTTTTGAACAAATTGAAAATTAAATCACAATAACTATTTCTATAGTGTGTGAATTTGGATAATATATTTACAATATAGTAAATTAAATTTTATTATACTAAATTATTAAATTTAATTTTTGCTATTAATTTATGATAATAATTATTCACAGAAGATGGTTTGATCAACGATCCTCTTGATAATAAAAATTTCTGCTCCAAAAATTTTGGATTTAAACTTGGTGAGTCAACTACCCCCTTGATAATGAAAAGTTATGTCCTAAAATATTTTGGATTCCAACCTAATTGGTAAAATAAAAAAAATAAACAATACTTATATGACATATATTGAAATTTTGGTATCTACCATACTTAATTAGAAAATAACAAATAAAAAAAAAAAAATTTATAAAATTTTATTTTTTACTAATAAAATCTTATAACATCATTATAAATTTATGTTATTATTTTATTTTTTTATTTAAAAAAAAATAATCATTTTCCCTTTTAAAATAAAAATATGGTTGATTTGTTAACAACCACATGTTGAATTATTAGACTTCTATCCAGATTTAGTTAATAAATAATAAATAATATTTTTATAAAATCATAATTTATGTATATAAATTTAAATTATTTTTATAAATTAAATTATTTAGTATATTTTAATTTAAAAAAAAAGAAAATAACTTTATTTTATTCTTAATTTAAAAAATGATTCATAAATTATTTGGCTTAACCACAATAGATTCTTGAGTTCCATATTTAATTAATCAAGATGATTCTTGAATTATTTGAGTTCCATATTTAATCAATCAACGTTTTAGTTTCTTTTATAGAGATATTTAAATAAATATAATGCCATTCTCTTGACATTGAAATGATGATTTGAATTTAGGATTTGTAAATAAAATATATGTTTTTAGCCTAAGTTGACTCAAATTATATTTATAGAAATTTTAATTTTATATTTATATAAAATATTCTCATTTTTCAAATAATATTCAAGAATTTAAATTAATAAAATCAAATAAAATATTATAAAATAAATTTATCATCAAATTTTTATAAGATTTTTTTATTTATTAAATTAATATATGGAATTTTTTTATTTGATTATTGAAATTTCTAAAATGGTATATACCTCTTTTATTCATTGGTGTACATGTTTATGTTTATTTTCTGGTGTACATTCAAGACATACTTGCTCTTTAATGTTATATAGAATTTCAAATAATGTTATATAAATTTTTGAAATGTGAATAACATATATAGAAGAACTAAACATTTCTACCAAAAGTTATATATATATATATATATATATATATATATATATATATATATATATATATATATATATATATATATATATTATAAACAAATTAAAGTAAAACCACACTAAATCTATTATAGTGTCTCGCTTGTAATAAGGTATTTACAATATAGTATATTAAACCTTATCACATCAAATTATTAAATTGAATATTCATACATTTTAAATTTTATGTTAAACAAATCAAAAGTCAAACAACTATAACTTTTTCCATAGTGTGTGAATTGTAACACTATATTTACAATATAATAGATTAAACTTTATCACATTGAATTATTATTTTTTTGGTATTAATTTGAGATAATAATTATTCATAGAAGATAGCCCGATGATTGATTGCCTTCATAATAAGAAGTTATGTCCCAAAAAAAATTTAGGTTCAAACCCATGAGTCAATCAATTATAAACATATGGTGAAATTTTTATATCTATAATACATAATTACAAAATAACAAAAAAAAATATAACATTTTTATAAAATTAAAATGTTTACATACAACATATAATATCATTATAAAATAGATAATCATTTTCTCTCTAATGTAAAATATAGTAAATTAGTTAACAACATGTTGAATTATTAGACTTCCATTAATATTTTGTTAGAAAATAATAAATAATAAATAACACTTCTATAAATTATAATTTTGTTTTTATAAATTTCAATCTTTATTTTTATTTTTATTTAAAAAAATATATAAAAATTAAATAAGATCAATTGATTAATCACAACATATTCTTGAATTCTTAGACTCAGATAGTCTTGAATTATTACATATTAATAATATAAACCATTTTCTTGACACTTTCTTAAACTATTAGATATTAATAATATAATACCATTTTCTTGACATTGAAATGATGATTTGAACTTATGATACGTAAATAAAACATATGTTATTAGTAATTAAATTGAATTGAAATATATTTATAAAAATTTGAACTTTATATTGATATAAAATAAATTAAATACAAAATAATTAATCATTATTATTTATGATATAAATGTTAAAGTTTAATTTTATTTTGCAAGTTATAAATATTTATTTTAGATTTAAAAATATTTAGTTTAGTTTATAGTTTAATTTCCTTAAAGTTTTAAATTTTTCAATATTTTAAGTGAACAATTTATTTATGATTATTTTTTAATATATATATTATAAAAGTTTATATGGGAGGCTGGACTCAAGGGGTTATTTATTATTTTGACGAAGAAATTGAGATTAAATATGTCTCGGTTTAGGCTCTCTTCTGACAAAGAGGTCAAAATTTTGGCATTATGGCAAGGGCTCAAATTAGCAATTTTGAAAAACATCCAACAACTAATGGTTTCTAGAGACTCTATGCTAGTTATTCAAAAGGATTGCAAGAAAAATTATTCCTATGTGAAAAATATCTTTCCTATTTTTCATAGGATTATTCTGCAAATTTCAAAGTTCATGTCATCAAGTTCTTCCACATCAATATTAATGCAATGGTTGACTCCTTTGCTAACAAAAGATTTAGTCTCAAACAAGGATTAGTGGTCTAGAATGATAACATCCACGTTGTTTGATCTATTCCATGAAATATCCATTTATAAATATGTTAATTAGTGTCCTGATCACAATAAGTATCATTAAAGGAAAAATGAATGGGTTGGAAATTCGACATCCTCCTGCTAGTACTCAGGTGATCTTGTCGAACATTCCTTCTCTGTCCCTATCGTTTTAGTGGCACCATTTCATGGATGAGTGTTGGGTTTGAGTGCACAAATGGGCTGCTCACAGGTTATGGAAAGAAACAAATGACAATTGGAAGATCCATCCCTATGGTATTAAGTTTGGATGGAGGTAAGGTTTTCGCATATAAAATTTCATAGTTCAATTAACATGCTTTAGGATCCTAAGTTTAATCGGGCGGGACATTAGATGCAATGTTATTAACTCTCTGGCCACGTTTTGGGGATGAAGAATGTGTAAGTTAGAGGAAGGTTTCAATATGAGGATGAGGGGTTTCGAGCTGGTTGATGCAAGCCTACAAGCATATAAATTATTCTGGTCCTCTCTAGCTTCAATAGAAAATAGAGCTTGTTTTCTCCTAATTACTACAGTGAGGGTAGATTGTGGAGTATTAGGCATAATGGAACACTTATAGGTTCCAGAGAAGGAGGAATTTAATCATAAACTGGGCTATTTGACAACCTGAATGGAGTATATATTTACTTTGTTATCCAGATAGGGTGAGATGGGTAAGGTTTATTCCCAAGCTCATTCTATACTCTTGCACTAAAAAATTGGTGCATTGCAGACTAAATTTGAGAGGATTCGGGTGGCTTATGATAGACTGATTTTGAATAAATATGAAGTGCTTTCTCTACTTGAAGGACAGAATAATAGAGCGAAAAAGAAATTGGAAGTTAAGGTTCATCAACTACAAGAAGAAACCTCAGATCCTTCAGTGGTGACAACTCCTCAAGAAACAATGGAGTCATCTACTCCTCCCTCTTAGCCTCAGATTTTTTAATCTGAAGTTGCTATCTCCATTGAGATGAATATTGCAAGATATATTTTTCTAATTTTAATTCATGCTTTGTACGTTTTCTTTTGTATTATAATTTTTTTGGAGGTAGAATAAGGTATTAGTGAAGTAGTATGCATACAAAGGGTAAGAAATGTCAATAATTTTTGTCTTGAATGTGAAAAATGAATGATCCTATGAGGTAGATGTAAAATGGTTTGACCTTCAAACCAACTGAACTAATAGAAAAATCCCCAACCCTTTTCGTTGAAAACAAAAAATATAAAACTTTATAATAATTTTACTTCTAAAAATTTATAATTTCATCATTAACAAGCTCCACTCGAATATAAAAATTAAAATGATTATTTTTATAATGAATTATTAATAATTAATAATTATATTTATAAAAAAAATTATTATTTCTCAGTTTTATAAATATAATATATGTTAAATATACTCAATTTTAAGTAATAGTAATCTTTAGTCAATGTATTGAGGGTAGTAATTAAATTTCTTGTAACTTTTTGTAAATGGATTCAAGGTAGAAATATAAATGGATTTATGGGAAGAAAGGGAAGAAGGATTCCCAAATTGTGAAGGAACAGAGGGGGTTTCATCCTATCTAGATGGACAAGTTTCCTTAGGGAACCTTCAACCTATAGATCCTTCGGTAATGAGGAGGGTTGAAATTGCATCTACATCTCGTGGGTTAGGGGTTTCTTCTTTGGCTCAAACCTCCAAATGTTTCGTTGGATCCGATATTAGTGCACCAAACCATTGCTGGATGGAAGCTAGGGTGAGTGGCTTCGAAGGTCATTTTTCGAAGGCATTGAGAAGTGCAAAGGAAGGTGAAACTAGGATAAGGGGGAAAAATTATAAATCCACCAAAGTAAAGGAAAGGGGATGACAACTAACTTAGGGGAATGAATTAAATTGCACAAAGGTATGGGCATGAAAGATAGAGTTATTTTTGGTAGGGTTCGAGCTCGAAACTACTCAACCACTCACCTGAAGATATGGGTTGTGTAGGTTTGTGCCAAAGTCTTGGATTTTATGTCCTCTATGGAAACTATGACTAGAGGTTGGTTCATGTTTAGCTTCAAAAATTTGGAACATGCTCAATGGGTTTTGGAAAATTTTTGGAACATTGAAATGGCCCCTATTATGATGAAAATATGGTCTCCGTTATTTGACCTTGAACATGAAAAATTTTGGGCCAGTCTGATTTGGGTTAGGGTTCCGAGTTTGCCGCTGCAATTTTGGATAGAGGATGCTTTTAGAAGAATTGGGGATGACTTCGTTATTTTTTAGACTATGATAAATCCTTTGTTGAGATGGCTAAGATGGAATTTGTGTAGATTCTCATTCATCTTGACACCAGGGCGGGTCTGTTGGAAATATTGTTGCATCAGTAGTGGGGTTTCTCCATATTACATAAGTTGGATTATGAGGGAGTCTGTTTTAGATCCATAAGGTGTCATGATGTCAAGTACATTTTCAAATAATTCCCTTTCTTGTATAAGGAAAGGATAGAGGATGAAAAATGGGGTGGGATGGAAGGAGTCACAACATCCATGATGCAGAATCACTAAAAGGACTTGGCTTGTTAGAATAGAGGATCAAATCAATCTAAGGGTCGAAAAGCACAAGTTCCTGAATCAGTTCCTTTGAATCCTTCGATTTTCACCTGCTCATGTGTTGCATCAACTACGCCTTTTCTGGGAATCTCTCTCTTTCCCCCATTCTCAGAACCATTTACTTCATTAATTCATGTTTTAATATCCTTCATTGAATGTCCAATTATGAATGAAGGGGAGGTATCATCATATATATTATCCTCTGCCACTTTTCCTTTGGCCTCGAATCCATTGGTTATCCAACTCCTTTCTCTATACTATCAGCCCTTTCCCTCGCGTCTGATTCCATGCTCAAGGAATCATATTCAGAGTCTTGTTCCAATCATAGATACAATTTTCTCTCTTTAGCCAAGAATCCCATAGGTATTGGGAGGGGTATAGGTATCTCATAACCTCCTAACTGTGTTAAATATTGCAGCGGTAGACAATCTCAAATGTATAAAGAAATTCATAAGGCTAGTGTGGATGTTGCATAAGGTAGGAAGCTATCTATTGACATGGTTCTCAGAGAAAAAATAAACTTGGGTATGGTTACCCGATGAAGTGGCTCTCCTTTAACTACAGAGTGTTGGCTAGCCCTGCCAAAAAACTAGCCCTCAGAAGATTAATAGCGTCGGAAATATTGGATGTGATTTTTTGTCACGAAACATTAGGGATTAGTGAGAAAATTGTTTCTCTTCTTGAAGCTATGGTTTTGGGATGCAATTTCCATGCCATAGATGTAAAAGGGAAATCAAAAGGTATTTCTATGGGTATTAATGAAAAATCAATGAAAATTTTTAGTGTATGGGGATGGGAGGGCACTCTTATGGTAGATGTTTTCTCAAAAAAACTAGGACTTGAATTTCGGATGATCAATATATATGGACCTTGTCAGAATAGAATGGAATTTTGGGAAGCTATCACTGGGCCATATTTCCTGCGTAGAGTATTTAATTATTGGGGGTGACCTGAATTTTTCCTTTGGTCGCGCTGAATTGTGTGGTCATAATGCACAGGTAGACTCACTTACTAATTTATTCAAACATATCATAGAATCCAACAGGCTCATGGATATTTAATCAGTGTGTACCCAAACTACTTGGAGAAATCACAGAACAAGTACCACCATGTTGGCTAGGCCACTGGATATATTCCTCAAAGATGAACCCTTATTCGATAATATCAATTCGATTAGATAGTGGGTTGGTTCAGAGGGTATTTCAAGTCTTTCTCCTAACTTTAGGGATATAGCCAGTCTTTCTTCTAAGTCTCGTGTCCCTTTTAAATTTAACGCAACATGGTTGAGAGATGAGGAATATAAAGGGTTAGTAAAATAATAGTGGGAGGTTTGGTCCATCTCTGAGAACATATATCTGGTAGAGAATTTGGTGCAAAATATTATTTCCCTTAAAAAGAGGACAATTTAATGGGCAAAGGAAAAGAGGAAAAAAGACAAGGAAGCTCTATGTAGAATTGAAGAGGAACTAGCTAGACAAGAGGGAAGTATGAATGGTAGATTTGATTCTCTGGAAACAAAAAAAATTATCAAACAGTTAGAGGCAAACAAAATCAAGATGTTAAGGGAAAAATAAGAATCATGGAGACTTAGAAGAAAAGCTATATGGATGCAATATGGAGACGAAAATACAAAATTCTTCCTACAGATTGCAAGAGGTCGGAAGACCATCAATACTATTTGGTCCGTAGAGGATGAGGAAGGTAATTCTTCGTATTCATTCAATACCATTGCAAATATTGGTATAAAACATTTTGGAAATCTGTTTAAAGCCCAACAAGAGACGAGTCTAGTGGAAATCATCATGTGTTGGAACAAGGAATTACTAAGATGGGGGTGAATCAATAGTTGTGTGATTACTTTCAATTTTTCCTTTGAATATATTCTTACTTCGTCCCACTAAAGTATTTTACTTATGAGTGCATTCATTCATAAATAAAATAAGAATTAAAACATGAGATATGTTGAACAACAATTCTCATGATCAACACACACACACACACATTGACACAGGTATTTTTCACGTGGAAACCCAAAGGGTAAAAAACACCAATATGTTGTTTTTTAAGATGTAACTTAAGCACCCACTCAATTACATCATTTTTTTTGTGAGCACCCACTCGCTAGAGGAATTGACCCCCTTAGGATAGAAATCACTAAATTTCCAAGAGGCACCAACCTCTTTAAATGCAGACCACCACCTTTTGTTGCCACTGTTCTACTAATCATACAATTTTCAAACTGAAAACAAAGGAATTTATGAATAAGAAAAATACCAATTCGCTGTGTCATAGAATTTCGTTCTGCTCTCGGTCGTCTTCTGAATGATTGAATCTGCTAGTCTTGTACAACAAACACTGTTACCAATGAAATAGGTAACCTGACCTCAAAACGGGAACTCTAACCCAAAAAGACTCAAAAAACATGAAAAAACACCCCAAAAGCAAAAAAAGTGTATTCCAGAATGCACTTGGTTTTTTTTTAAGGTCAAATTTCAACATTTTATAAAATTATGCTAAAAACAAAATTGTTTCTTGAAAAAAGGATTGAAAAAACACCCTCAAAACAAAACCAGTTGATACCGGAATAACAAAAAAAAAAAAAATTGTGTCATATTTTTAACATTTAAAAATAGAATAACATTTTTTAATTTTTAAAACTAAACATTAAAAAAAACCTAAACTTTAAGAAAAAATAAATTTAAAAATAAAAACATTTTAAAGCTAAAATTTAAAAAAATATAGGAATAAAAAAATAAAAATAAAAACAAAATAATTATTTTAATTCAAACATTAAAAAAACCCAAAATTTAAGAAAAAAATAAAAATAAAAAATAAAAAAATTTAAAGATTAAAATTTCAAAATATAGAAATAAAAATAAAATAAAACAAATAAAAATATTAAATTAAAAAAAAAAAAACAAGTTAAAAAAAGGAAAGAAATTATAAAAAAATAAAATATAGAAATTAAATTTAAAAAAGAAAAACAAAATGTTTATTAAATTAGAAAAAAGAATTAAATTTTAAAATAAAAAAATTAAATTTAAAGAAATATATTAAATTTTAATAAATTTAAAACTTTAAAAAAAAATAAAAAAAAAAATCATTATTGAAATTAAAAGTAAAAAAATGAAAAATTAATTAAAAAAAAAATGAAAAATAAAATACAATAAAAATATTAAATTTAAAAAATATATATTAAAAAACAAATAGATTTTAAAAAATAAATTAAATTTAAATTATAAAAAATAAAATAATATATATATATATATATGAACTTAAATTAAAAATATATATATTAGATTTTATTAAAATTTAAAAAAAAAAAACAAATATTAAATTTTAATAAATAAATGAATAAACAAATAAATTTTGAAATAAAAAATATATTTTAAATATTAAAAAAAAAACATAGTTAAAATAAAAAGTTAAAAAAACTTTAAAAATCAATTAAAATTGGAAAATTGAAAAAAAAAATTAAATAAAATATATTAAATAATAAAATAATAAAAAACAAATTAATTTGAAAATATTAAGTTTAATTAAAAATATATATATATATAATTTTAAATACACAATTTTAATTGAAATAAAAAAAAATATAAAAATTTTATGTAATTTAAAAAATAATAATTAAAATATATATATATATATATATATATATATATATATATATATATATATTAAATTCAAATAAATTAAAAAAAAACAACACAAAATTTACTAAATTTTTAAAAATTAAATGAAAAAACTAAACATAAAATTAAAAATTAAAAAAATTAAAAAATTAAAAAAAAAATCAATTAATTAAAAAAAATACAAAATTTAATAAAAAATTTTAACAAAATTTAGAAAAAAAAAATTAAAAAAAAAAAAAATAATGAAAATTAAAACAAATTAAATTTCAAATATAAAAATTAAAATTAAAAAATAAAACAAATTTTTGAATTTAAAAATAAATAAATAAATAAATAAATTAAAAAAAATATTAAAATTAAAAGAATTTTTTGATAATGTATTTCGCCATCGTGGTGCATCCCGCCCAAGTGGCGGCGGAGGCTGGCCACTGGGCGGGAGGTCGATTGGCGGCGCCACCATGATCAAAAAATTCTTTTTTATTTTTTATTTTTTTTAATTTTTAATATTTTTTTTAGTTTTTTTTTTTTTTAAATTCAAAAAATTTAAAATTATTTGTTTTTTAATTCAAATTTTTTATTTTAAATTTAAATTGTTATAAATTTTTTTTTTTTTTTTTTTTTTTTTTTTTTTTTTTTAAATTTTTTTTTTAAATTTAATATTTTCGATTAATTATTTTTTAAAATTTAAAATTTATTTATTAAATTTATTAAATTTTAATTAAATTTAATTTTTTTTTAATCTTTTAGTTTATTTAGTTTTTCATTTTTAAAATTTTCTAAATTGTTTCATTTAAAAAAAATTAGTAAATTTATGGATATTTGTTTTTTAATTATTTGCACGTGGTTTTTTTCATTTTTTTTTGTTTTTTAATGATAGTTTTTTTTATTTTAATTCTTTTATTTTAATTTTCTTTTTCAATTTTAAATTTTGTTGTTTTTTTAATTTGTTTTTTTTTTGTTAATTTTAAAATTTGTATTTTTTTTTCTTCTTATTATTATTATTTTAATTTTAATTTTTTCTTTTTTCTATTTTATTTTTTTATCTAAATTTTAATTTTGTAATTTAAATTATTTTTAAATTTTCAATTTAATTTTTTTTTTTTTTAATTATATGGTTTTTTTTTATAACTTAGAAATTTTTTTTTTTGATGTTTTTCTTTTAAAAAATTTTTGTTTTTTTTCTTTAAATTATGTGTTATTTTTTTCAAATTTTTCCATTTTTTTATATAATTTTCGAATATTTTTGTTTTTTTGTTTTTTTTTTAAATTTATTTTTGTTTAAATTTTTTATTTTTACGCGTTAATTTTGTTTTTTTTAACATTTTTATTGGTTTTTTTTTATTGTTTTTATATACATATATTTTATCTAGGTTTTGTGTTTTATTACCAACATGAAAATCACCACTCTAAAAAAAAGGTTGATGCTGCATCAATACGTTTCAAAATTAGCATGAAAATCACTGCTCTAAAAAAAAAAGTTGATGCTACATCAATACGTTTCAAAATTAGCATGAAAAACTAACATTTTAAAACAAATATTCATACTTCATAAATAAAAATATTAGAGTGTCGAAAATGTGCTCCAAAAAAAAAAAAGGTGATTCTGCATCACCACTTTTCAAAATCGGGTGCTTTTATGCTACCAAAAAAAAGTAGGTAACAGTGCGGTTACCTATTTCATCGGTAACACTGTTAGCAACAATTCTTGTATTGTGCTCAAAAAAATATGTGATCATCACTTTGTTGTATCACAAGTAATTCTTTGTTGCTTCTCCTTCTGCTTAGTCTATGTGCTCACTCTCACAACACTACCACGACTCTCTCAAATTGGAAAATTAAACAATAGTCACTTGCTCTCATTTTCTCAAATTCTTTTGATGGTTTTGTTCCACTACTGTGTACAACACAATATTTTTTCTACCACTGGTACACACACAACTCAACTGTTTCTTTGTGTGACATTACCTGCTTCCTTTTTGTTTTCAAATTGAATAGTGTCATAGAATTAATCACAAGTATGGGCTTTTAAAGTCTTCACAGACCCATCGTGTACACTTTCATACTGAGCTTTTAATTTGCAGTGTGTCTGGACACTCTACAGGGACATCCCATGCCGATTTATTTCTTATCAAATATGGATAGTATATGGGAATGGAAAATATTATTCCCCATGTTCTTTAATTCAAATAAGGTGTGCACGAGATGAGAATCCTATCTTTCTTTCCCCCCTTTATTTATTTTCTCCAAGTTAGTGACTTTCATGACTTGTTCCAGTGCTTCTTCCATGAAAATAACAGCTCTGTGTTATAGGAATTATCTAACACAATTATAATACCATGTAGAAATTATATCAATGGACTCAATCCGATCATGCAATGTACTAAATAAAGATACTGAATCCTTCTACTATATTTGCGGAATATAAAACAAGATCTCTCAATCACATGTAAGTAAGAGAAAGGAAATTATCAATTACACGATGCAAGATGTTATTGGGAAAGCACATACTCAAAACCCATATATCATATATTGTAGATAGTCAAAGAATCATGAAACAATACAATTCTTTCTCACACTGAGAAAATCATGCACTATCCTAACTGTCTCACTCTAATCCTACTCAAAATTGTCTAACAATTATTAAGAAAAATTGACAAGCACTTAGCCAGTTCTCAACCCTTCCTTAGCCCAAATTTTCTCTTGTGATACATACTAAATAGGATAATCAACCTTCCTTGACTGCACAATCCCTATGTAGCCTTCCTCTTACTTTATAAGTGCACTTGGGCAGTTCGCCAAAAATACAAATGATTGTTTACTTGTCTTAAACCTTTGTCTCAACTAGTTCTCCATTAGAATTGACATGCATGCATGTATTAATAGTGAATCATCAGTTACTTGGTAGATCAATACTTGTGAATTAAATCTATTTTAATTCACTTCATATTCCACTAGCTCATCAATTAGTTATAACTAGTTAAAGTGCTTTTTACTCATTTAATATGACTTAATTTACTTTTACAATTTGAGATAAGATTACAATTTACTTTTAATTTAATTAAGGACAATTAAATAAAAAATCTCACATGGTAACGATTTTCTGGGTTTCATTTTCTAGATTTTGTTTCTGGATGCCAATTTCACTACTTCCTGTTGCAAATTTCAACGCTCCCTCTCAACAAGAAAGGAATCAATCTGTCTCGATCTTGAACCTTTGGAATGTTCTGCATCCAACACTTCCTAGTGTTTTTTGCACATGAAACTCTCATGAGACTTAATAGCCTCCAAACAAATGAATCAGTCTAATGCATCTGTCATCGTTGTCTTCTGAATTCTACTAGTTACTGCACATGTCTACTAGACTCTCTACGTTGTTGTTGACATCTGCATCCATCTCTACACTGCTACCAACTCTGATCTGTGCTCTAGTATCTGACACTTGTCACTCTGATTTTTGTCTTCTTGACATCTGAATACATCAATCTAAATGATCCTTCCTGCTATTGTTGTACTGTGGGCTCCTCGTAGCTAGGTTCAATCCATGAGACACACCATCTCAATGGACCTTGCCCAAATTTCTTCTTGGGATCATATCTGCACATCACCCCACCTCACACTTGTAGGTATAACTGCATGTACTCCCTCTGCCCATCTGGCTCTAAATTTCCCCCTCCTAAAGGTCTCTGCTTCATTGGACTTTTCCACTAGATCTCTTCTCTACTTCTCCAATTGTGGCTACTCCACAACCTTTTTAGACTGCTTCTGAGGCTACATGTTGAAAAATAATTTCTCCCTCTCAACCACCAAGTCATTAACCACTGCTTTTCTCTTCAAAGCCTTTCATTCATCCTCAACCTCGAGAGCATATAAGTTCTTGACTCTTGAACCAATCTACTTCACCTGTCCCATGGCTATATGTTTAAGGAACACCTTTCCTTTTCTAAATATCACTTCATAACCACGGTCTTCCAATACCGCTACGTAGACAAGATTATTTATTACGCCTACAACATACAAAAAAAATAATAGTCTAAGAGGGGAGCCATATTCCCTCTATAAGGTAACTGTACCTATCCCGGTTGCGTTATACCGCCTGTCATCTCCAAAATCTATGTTTTGTTGGAGGTCCTTATCCTCCAAGTCACTTAAGAGATCTCTATTCCCCGTCATATGGAACGAGATATCGTTGTGTAGATACCACATACATCCCATTGCAGTGCTCGCCATGCATGCAATGAGAGTAAAATCAAGCTTTAACTGTGAAGCCAATGCTTCACTCGTTGCAACTGCAGGATCCTTCTTGCTTGCCTTCTTTTGCGGACAATTCGAAGCATAGTGCCCATGCTTGTGATAGTGAAAACATCTGATCTTGGACAAGACTATCTTTCCCTCTTTTCCTTAGACTTTTATCCCTTGGATTTCTTTTCTTTTTTGACTAGCGCACATTGTAATTGTCCTGCCATAGAAATTTTTCTAAAAAAATAGTTGATTTTAAATCGTCGATATCACCCTCATTCGATGATGCAGGAATTCTGCTAGAAAGAAGATCCCGCATATAAGAACACAACTTCTTCAAGAAATCTGAAAATACTCAAAGTTTCTACAATAAAATCATGGAAAACATCCAACTCAATCAAACATGAAGGCTAAAAAGAGCCATACAAATCAACTCCCTTAACTATATTAAAATTTTGTGGCCAGATATTACATTGGGCGGCCTCCTGGCTCTTTGCCCTTTAAACCACTCCTCACTCACTCCCCTCTTCACTATCTTAGCTCTTCAACTATTCAAGTGTGTTTTCCTCACAAAAACCACTCATATTTATACATAAATAATGAATTTAATTCACTCCAAAAATCTCTCCACCTAATCCTCAACTAAATCTAATTTAAATTCATTTTAGGTGTGGACTCAACAAAGTCCCATACATAGAATTCCTACTCCCTAATTTTTCTACCTAATTCTATTTTCTCTCATATCCTTTTAATTAATAAAATAATATTTACAAAATCCTCACTTTTATAATTTATCTCCTATTTTATTAAAAAATAAAAAATTAATTAATAAAACAATTAAAATGTCACAGCCCCCTTTATTACATAATTAAAAATGAAAAATGGCCTTGATGCTCCTGCATCATTCGAGCTCTAATTTGACTGAGTATTTTTTTTCAATTTGGCTATTATTTCCCAAGGAATCCAAATATGCTATTTTTTTGAAAATTTTCCATTAAAATTTTCAGATATTTTCTGCAAACTCACCACCCAAAAAAATCCTACTCTGATACCATGTAGAAAATCTCTAACGCATCTATAATACCATGTGGAAATTATATCAATGGACTCAATCCGATCATGCAATGTACTAAAGCAAGATAATGAATCCTTCTACTATATTTTCGGAATATAAAACACGATGGCTCAATCTCATGCAAGTAAGAGAAAGGAAATTATCAGTCACACACACAAGATGTTCTTGGGAAAGCACCTACTCAAAACCCCTCTATAATATATTTCACATAGTAAAATAATCATGAAACAATACAATTATTTATCACACTAAGAAAATCCTTCACTATCCTGATTGTCTCACTCTGACCTTACTCAAAACAGTATAGCAATTCTTAGGAAAAATTGACCAAAAATTAGCCAATTCTCAGCCCTTCCTTAGCCCAGCGTTGCTCACGAAATCCCTAGGCAATTAGTCCATATTAAATAGCATAATCAACCTTCCTTGACTATGCAATTCCTATGGAGCTTTCCTCTGACTTTATAACTGCACTTGGGAATTTCACCAAAAATACAACTGATAGTTTACTTGTCTTAAACATTTGTCTCAACTGGGTCTCCATCATAATTGACATGCATGCAGCTATTAATAGTGAATCATCAGTTACTTGGTAGACCACTACTTGTGAATTAAATCTATTTTAATTCACTTGATATTCCACTAGCTCATCAATTAGTTAGAACTAGTTAAACTGATTTTAACTCAATTAATGTCAGTTAACTGATCCCACTCACACCACACTAGTGCTAAAAATGCAACTCGGCCCTATAAATAATAGAATCACTCAACATGCCTATCCTTTGACCCTCAACTCGAATTTCTTGAGCTAACTAAGTCTATCACACTTAGTTAACTATCACAAGTTTTTATGAGATAAGATTACAATTTAATTTTAATTTAATTAAGGATAATTAAATCAAAATCCTCACATGTTAACCATTTTCTAGGTGCCATTTTCTAGATTTTGTTTCTGGATGCAAATTTCACGTTTTCTTATTGAAAATTTCAACATGTGTTAATGCATTTAAACCTTGGCTTCCGACTCATTTTCTCTTTTAAACTATTTATATTGAATCATCAGAACACACCATATCATAACTTTACAATGGCATAATGTTACGATATTGCACTCCCCTATATCCTTGGCTTCCTTTTCCTTCAACTCATTTGACAAATCATTTCTCATTAAACTAGGTCTATGACCAGTGGCTTAGTGCTTAGGTGCTAAGGCCTTCCATGCTCCTTATGAGGGCCAATCATCCTTTTTTAATTACTACGTCATTCTCTGAACTCTCACGACCATGTGCCAACTCAATATCAGAAGCTCCTTCCAGCGTAATTTTTCTCAAAAACCATTTCCATATAAGTTACGAAGTCTTCATTCTCCGATATTTCGACCTCTGAGATTAATTCATTAATCCACGTGGAAATACCGTAGTGGGACACGTGTCACCCGGATTTTGCCCATAAGGCAACTCAATAATGTTTAATTTGTATTCCATGTGTCTTGCCATATTTCCACGTCATGCTGACATTAGTTGCCACTGCAGCTTCTTGGAACCAATCTCATGTCACCATGTGTCCTACTAGAGGAGAAAGAAGGGGGCCTTAAATTCCTTGGCTTTGCAACAACGTCCTTTTTTAATTTTCTTTGGCACTCATCGATGATTTTACTACTATCGGGCTTACTCGATATCGTAAATTATTAAAACAATTATGTTAAGATATTCTGATATTCTGATGTCCCAGACCTTTGATATTTTGATATCCTAATATCTTAGTCCTCTAATATTCCAATATCCTAAACCTTTGATATTCCAGTGAAATTGGATGTTTTGATAGCTCATCTTTATTAAGGCTTCAAGTCCCTAGACTTCGGTAGACCATATATTTTCATCCAGGATCCCATTTTTGGACTTCCACATATTGGACAAAAGTTATTCGAGAGAAATTTTCAATGGATAGGGTCTGATGTAGGATTGGAGCCCATTTTATACCTTTGAGGTGTGTGAAAAATCTCTGCCACACTTTGCTTCTAGATTCTTCTTCTTGTACTTGGAATCTTGAGCTCCCAACCACCATCGTCATCATTTTATGGCTTCTCAATAAGCCTGATACTCTTCTAATTCTCTACCAGTAACCTATAGCTTTCATTTTATTCCTTCTGGAGACTAAGATATATATTTTATGGATTTTAAATAAGCCTGCTACTATGGTGATTCTCTACCAGAAACCTACAAATTTCGTTTGATTCCTATGGCTTTTCAATAATACTTCTACTATGGTGATTCTCTACCAGAAGCCTGCATCTATCATTGATTAGAATTTTCCTCTGGTTGACACCAAATATCATTCTGACCCTTGTTGACATCAATTCCAATGCTAGAAAAGACATCCATTGTCCAAGAATCTCCCCCTTTTGCAATTATGGCAACACAATAAGCTCCCACTCATGCTAGGCATGGAATTGCTTCATGCTAATATTCTCCCCCTTTGAGATCAATGGCAAAGAATACTGCTTGAATACTCCCTATCAACCAATGTAGCCTACTCTCCCATGAATCCCAAATGCTGAGTAGCCGCCACCACCTACCAAAATGAAGTCATTTGGAGGGAGAAGTCACAACTCCTATCTGTTGCTTCTATATTCAAATTTTTCTCATGATAGCGGCTTAGTAAAGATATCTTCCAATTGCTATTTAGTGGTCACATACTCAAGTCTCAAAAAATATTGGTTGCAACTTGTTCCCTCAAGAAATGGAACTTGATAGGAATATGCTTAGTATTTGAATGCATGACTGGATTTTTGGAGATGGTGGCACTTGTGTTGTCAAACATTATTGGAATAGTATCATTAGCTCTATCTGATTATCTTTTAAAGTCTTCCTCATCCATAGAATCTGCATGCAACAGGTAGAGGCAGAAATATATTTTTCTCTAGTAGTCGATAAAGAAATGGAGGCTTGTTTCTTGTTGACCCAAGATACCAAGAATTTTCCCAAGAAAAACGCTACACAATAAGTGATTTCTTTGTCATCAATCCTACCATCTGAATCTACATTAGTGTATGAATTCAACTTGAATTATTTTATATTAGCATACCAAAATCCATACTCTGTTGTCTCGTGAAGATATTTGAAGATCATTTTGACAACAGAAACATGAATTTCACATAGAAAAGCCTAAAATATGGCCATAAGACCCACTTCTTGCATGATGTCTGGCCTTGAAGCTGTGAGATATGACACGTTTGCTATCATTGATCTGTATGCAATCTTATTTACCAGTGGTGTTCCTATTATTTATGCAACTTGAAGGCTATAATCATATGGGTGCTTACTAGATTGTACTCTTCTAGCCCAAATTTATTTATAGTTTCCTTGATATATTTCAATTCGGATATAAACACTCCTTTTGGAGATTGAGAAATTTGCAAACCCAAGAAGAAGGAAATCTCTCTGATCATGGACATTTCAAATTATGTTTGCATGCATTTTGAAAATTGATGTCCCAATTGTTCCATGTCAATGCCAAATATTATAGCATCAAGATACACAACTACTATCAGTAGATGGTTTCCTTCAAAATTTACATATAAGTTATTGTCAACCATGACTTTTATAAAGCCTTGTTGTTGAAGGTATTTACATAGCCTTTCGTACCAAGATCTAGTATCATGTTTCAGTCCATACAGAGCCTTATTTAGTTTGCATACGAACCATTAATCTATGGTGAGTATAAATTCTTCGGGCCGCTTAATGTAAACATCTTCTTCCAAATATCCATTGAGAAATGTAGACTTCACATCCATCTGATACACCTTGATGTATTTATGGGATGCAGGAGCAAGAAAGATTATGATATATTCCAGTCATTCTACTAGTGTAATGTTTTCTTCAAAATATACAACTTCTATTCGGGAATACCCTTTGCAAACCAAAAGATCTTTGTTCTTGATCACTTGACCCTGATCATTCATTTTTTTTTTTTTTTGAAGCACATTTGGTTCCAATAAAAATTTTCTCTGTAGGCCTTGGAACAAGCTCCCAAGTGTCATTTTTTTCAATTTGATCAAGCTCTTCATTCATAGCTTTCACCTAGAACTTGTCTTCACTTTCTTGCGTGAGATTCTTGCGCTCTATCTGTGGTAACAAAGCTAGACTTGCATAACTTGTATTGCCAAAAAAAATTCTCCTTGTTTGGACACCATGTATTTGATCTACAAGTATTTGACTTCTAGGATGTTCTTTCTATATGTACCTGGAAGTTGTTTTTGACCTTGGAGTTGTATCTCCTTCTTCTTCTTCACTATCTGAATATGTTTCTTCCAGATTTGCGAACCTTATATCTGAACTTTCTACATCATCTGAGTTCATATTTCTTTTAGATGACTCAGGTTATTAACCTATTTCATTTACTATCTCATGAATGTAGTCCTCGATCTTCTTCGTCTGCTTGTTGTAAAAATTATATCCTTTACTTCGAGAAAATACCTAAGAAATATTATGTCATCTGTGTGAGAGTCAAACTTTCCAGGATTATTATCATTTCTTTTGATGAAGCACTTGCTTCCAAATACCTTAATATGTTTAACTAATGCAGGTCTTCCCTTCCAAAAATCATCAGGTTTTTTATTAATATTAGGCCTAGGTTGAGTTTTGTTTGATAGACACACTATTGTCTATGTTTATTCTACCCAGAAGGTGTGATACATGCCTTCTTAAACTAAAATTTCTCTGGCCATTTCCTTAATCGTCTTGTTCTTCCTCTCCACTACTCCATTTTGTTGTGGAGCTCTGGCCATTGAGTACTTCCTTTTGATTCCATGCTCTTCACAAAATTTCTCTATCTCTCTTGAGGTGTACTCTCCCCCTTTGTATGATCTTAAGAATTTTAACTTTAAATATTTCTTATTTTCTACTTAATCTTTAAAATTCTTGAAGTGTTGGAATGTTTCTGTTTTTTCTTTTACTATCACAATCCTAGTGGCCCTGATGAAATCATCAATTAGAAAAATGGAATACCTTTCCCATTTTGAGATTTTTGTTCTATTTGGGCCAAAAATGTCTATATGAATGAGCTCCAGAGGTGTAGATGAGGATAACTCTTTTGAATTGAAATGAGTCCTATCTCCAAACTAACATGACATGTATATTAATATATGATCGAGCTTTGACAATCCTATTAATCCTTTCATGGCTCCCAACTTACTAAATTTTATCAAACTGTCAAAATTCATATGCCCAAACCTCTTGTGCCACAACTGTGCTTCACTCGTTTTGCTTAAATAATAGTTAACCATAGAATTTTCAAACACATATACATTATTTTGGGTTCTAATTGCTTTTCCCGCCAATTTTTTGTTCTTCATGTTGTGTATGTCAAAATATTTGGATCGAAAGGTCACATCATAGCCGTTATCACACATTTGTCTAACATTAAGAAGATTTCTCTTCAAATCTTCTACATACAACACATTTTGTGCTTTTTTCTTTTGATCAAGATTGACTATGCCTTTACCCTTGATTCTTTTTGGAGCAGTGTTTCCAAAGGTGACATTATTTCCTCTATCTATTTCTTTTAGCGCCAAAAAAACACTTTTTTCCCAAGTCATAGGTTTGGAACAAACACTATCCACACACCATTTTTTTCTTAATTATAAGTTGATAAGGCTAGTCCAAACTGCATGCTTTGTGCCCAAAAATTATTACATTTGAAGCATTATACTTCACTTATAAAGAGAGAGAAGACATTATGATTTGTGACAGAATAGTTTTGAGAGTTAACTATGATATTTATTATATCTAGGATTTTCATCTCTTTCAAATTTGATCATTCTATAATCAACAAATTTATGTCCAAATATATGACACTTGTAAAAATGAACATAAAATAAATAGGCATGCCTATTGTTGGAAATCTCATGATTTTGCGCATGAAAGTACCTTGGATGCTTGGTTGATTGATTCATTCTCCATTGATGATCTCCTCTTTGTCCTTCTTTCCTATTTTTTTCATTGACTCTCTCTTGATGCTTCTTTTCATAACTCTGTGATTGCTTGAATCCCGCTGACCTAACCTCATGGAAGATTATTGTTTCTCTGAGTATCCTAGACTTTTTGGTTTCTTTAGGGCCTTTGTATTTTTAGAATCTGATCTATTTTTCTTGCGCATTCTTAAAACTTCTCATTTAGACCACTCTTGATCTTTCTTCCTTCTAGATCCATTCTTAGAGAGACAATCTCTACCTCAAGACTTTGAAAATTCTCTTTGCGTTATTGTATTAGATATTTAATTAGTTCTTCCTTTCATTTTTATTCTTCTAGTTTAACTTTTAAGGAAAAAATCTCATCCCTACATGTTCTTGATATTGTTTCCTTTCTTATCTTGAGCAGCTCATGTTTTAACTTCTTGTTGTATTCTTCTAATTTATCACATTCTCCTTGTTTTTATTATAGAAGAAGAACCCAACTATCCTTGATGTTAAAATCCTCTTCAAGTTTTTCTTTTTGATAAACAAACTCCTCATTATCTGAGTTATACATACATTTGGTAGCACACTTCAATTGTTCCTTTAGAAGCTTATTCTTCTTCCTTGATTTTTTTAACTCATCAACTACACTGATGAGTTCACCTTCAAGTTCAACTACTCCTTCTTCTTCTTCCTCTTTAAAGTCTACAATACTATGTTTCTTGGAATTTTTTCCGAACGCCATAAGCATATACTTATCTAAATCATCCTATATATTTTTCACTATTTCATTATGGTGTTGAGCTATATTATTTTGAGTAGAACCCCATTTTCTTATAAAACCTTTTCTTCTGCTTTTTATGATATTTTTCCCTTGTTTCTGATCATCTTACTTTATAGTATTTTCTTTGTAGGGAATTTGGACAAAAAATTCCCCACTCTTCCGAAATCAAAGATTTAAAGGTTAGCTTTCCTTTATATCTACTTGAACCACGCTTTAATTTCCTAGCCAACTAAGCCAACACCTTATCATATTCACAGCTACAGCATTCTTGATTATTTTTTAGCTCCTTTCTGTTTTTGGATACTTTGAACGTTGCTTCATTTGGTTCTGACTTCTCTTTTCCAACTCTCATATTATAGTTTGTGATAGTACCATGCAACTAGTCCATCTTGTGATATTTCAAATTGGCCATTTCTTCAATAGATGATAATTTGGCATTAAATCTCATAGGTATAGATATTATTATTTTGTGTACAATCATTTATTCCTTGACTTCTTCACCCAACCCTAATCATATTGCTTACTTCGTCATCTCTAAGGAATTATTTTGATATACTCTCATCTTCACCCATTCTTAGGCTCTCGAACCTCATTTTAAAGTTTTATCATTTGGCCTGATTGACCTTGTCATCCCCTTCGTAACTCTTGATAAGATTTACCCACACCTCCTTACAATATTTTCAATGCATAAATTTTGCAAGGTCCGATTGAATAAGACCAAAGAGAATAACATTCTTGGATTTATAATTATTTCCATATAATTTCTTACCCTTTGCATAAGTGGGAGGAATATCACGTACATTATATTCTACCAGTACTAAAGTCCACACATCTACACCAAGACATTAGGTATGCTTCCATCCTTACTTTCCAAAAGGTGAAGTTTGTCCCATCGAAGATTGGTATTTTTCTTGAATAAGCCACTTGGTTCTCTTGAATTGACATAATTCCTTATAGATATACCTTCTAATGGTTAGATTGTTTCTAAAGGAACCTTGATCTGTACCAATTGTTTAAATAAGGAATTACTGAGAGGGGGGTGAATTAGTAATTGTGTGATTAATTTCAATTTTTCCTTTGAATATATTCTTACTTCGTCCCACTATAGTTCTTTAGTTATGAGATAATTCATTCATAAATAAATTAAGAGTTTAAAAATGAGACTTAATATGCTCAACAACAGCTCTCATGATCAACACACACACACACACACACACACACACACACACACATTGACACATGTATTTTTCACATGGAAACCCAACGGGTAAAAACCACTAATTTGTTGTTGTTTAAGATGTAAATTAAGAAACCACTTAATTACATCAATTTTTTTGTGAGAACCCACTCACTAGAGGCATCGACCCCCTTAGGATAGCAAGAAACAAATTTCCAAGAGGCACTAACCTCTTTGAATGTACTCCACCAACTGTTATTTCCACTGTTCTACTACTTCATACAATTTTCAAACTGAAAACAAAGGCGTTTAAAAATAAGAAAAATACCAATCCATTGTGTCACAAAATTTTCTTCTGCTCTCGATCCTCTATAGAATCACCGACTCCCCTAGTATTCCACAACAACACCTCATGTACTCTTCTCAACATAACATGTGATCAACACTTTGTTGTCTCACAACTCATTCTTTGTTGATTCTCCTTCAACTCAAGATTCATGCTCTCTCTCACAACACTACCACTACTCTCTCCACTTATAAAATTAATAAATACTCACTTTATCCCATTTTCTCAAAGTATTTCGATGTTTTTGTTCCACTGTTGCGTACTGCATAATCCTATTTTTTCCACCAGTACACACACCACTTAATTGTTTCCTTGCATGGAATTCCTTGCTACCTTTGCATCTTCCCATTGAATTTTGTCATAAAATTAATCACAAGAATGGGCTTCTGAACTCTTCATAGACCCACTGTGTAACTTAGATAATAAGCTTTTAATTTGCAGTCTATCCAAACACTCTCTAGGGACTTCCCATGGTTTTTTATTTCTTATCAGAGATGGACAATATACGGGAATGAAAAATCTACTTCCCCCTATTCTTTAATTCAAATAAGGCATGCAGAGGATGAGAATCCTGACTTTATTTGCACCCTTTATTTATTTTCTGTGAGTAACTGACCTTGGTGCCTTGTTTGAGTGCTTATTCCAAGAAAATACCAGCTTTGTGGTAATGCATTTAAACCTTAGTTGTTAACTTATTTTCTCTTTTCAGTTCTATGTACTAAATAATCCTAACATGCCATATCATAACTTTACAAAGGCATAAGTTTACAATATTTCACTCCCAGGTATCCTTGGCTCCCTTTTCCTTCAGCTCCTTTGGCAGATGTTTTCTCATATAACTAGGCCTATGAAAAATGGTTTAACACTTAGGTGATAAGGCGTTTCATGCTCCTTTTGAGGGCCAATATTCCTTTGTTAAGTTCTTTTTCCCCTTGGTTATGTGAACTCTCATGATCACATATAAACCCAACATCGGAAGCTCCTTTCATCGTAACGTTTCCAAAAATCCATTTTCACAGAAGTTAGGAAGTCTATTCTCCAATATGCTGACCTCCAGGATGATGTCATCACTCCACAGAGAAATCCCTTAGTGGTGACACGTGTCACCCAGATTGGGTCCATTAGACATCTCAATAATGTTGAATTTTTCTGCAACGTTTCTTTTCGTATTGCCACATCATGTTGACATTAGTTTCCACTGCAGATTCTTGAAACCAATCTCATGTCACCATGCATCCTGCGAGAGGAGAGAGAAAAGGGCCCTAAAAGCCTTGGTTTTGTAACAATATCCTTTTTTAATTTTCTTCATCATTCATTGGTGCTTTTACCATTACCGGTCTTGGTAGATATCCTAACTTCTTAAACACTTTTGTTAAGATCTTCTGATATTCCAATTTCCTCGAGCTATGATATTAAGATATCCTGAACATCTGATAGCCCGATATCCTGGACTTCTAATATTCTAGTGAACTTTGATGTTTCGATAACTCATCCTTCTCAAGGTTTCAAGTCCCTGGACTTCGAGAGGCCATATATTTTGATCCACGAGCCCATTTTTGGACTTCTCCATAACATTGGAAAGCTCTTCATGAGAAATTTTCCATGGATAGGGTCAGATGTAGGCTTAGAACCCATTTTCTACCTATAAGGTGGTTTCAAACTCTCTACCACACTTTTCTTATTTAATCTTCTTCTTGTGCTTGGAATGCTAAGCTCTTAAACATCATAGTCATAATTTTATGTCTTCTCAATAAGCCTTCTACTCCACTCTTTCTCTACTAGTAACCTACAAATTTCATTGGATTCCTCCTAGACACTTAGAGTCATCTGTTATGGCTTTTCAATAAGCCTTATACTATGGTGATTCTCTACTAGAAACTTGCATCTTTCATTGCATTCCTATGGCTTTTCAATAAGTCTCATACTATGGTGATACTCTACCAAAAGCCTGAAACTCTCATTGATCACCATTGTCCTGTGTTTGACGCAAAATATAATGTTTACCCTTGTTGACATCAATGCTAGCACTAACATAACCACTTATTTCCCAACATCAAGGTGTCTATTTTATTCCCTTGATTTTCTAACGAATAAGAAAATGAAGGCATGTATGCTTTGGTTTCAATGGGAGAATTGGAGGTAGTATTGAATTGGTTCAATAAACAGAAGAACCTAGGCCCGAATGGGTGGCCAGTGGAATTATATATCACTTTGTTCAATCTAATCGATCATGAATTTCTAAGGGTAATAAAAGATTGTAGATTGAATGGGCGAACGTATGATGCCTTCAATGCTACCTTCATTTCCTTAATTCCCAAATATGATAATCCAATTAGATATAATTATTTTAGTCCAATATCACAATGTAATTGCCGATATAAAATAATAGCCAAAATCATCGCTAATAGAATCAACCCTATCTTATCCCAACACATTTCAATGGAGAAATTATCATTTCTGGAAAATTGAGAGATCCACGAAGCCATTCGTATTGCACGATAAGGCCTCCACTCAATAAAAATTAAGAAATTAAAACACATGATCCTGGAAATTGATTTATCTAAAGCATACGATAGGAATTTCATAACAAATTTCAATTTCCTATGTGAGTAAATAGGAATTTCATAACGATACTCACATAGGATTTCATAACGAATTTATAAATTGGATTATGTGTTTTGTAACCTATGTATCTTACAACATTTTGATCAATGAATCGACTACAAAAAACTTTCATGTTGAACGTGGACTCTGGAGGGGATGCCCTTTATCTCCTCTCCTTTTCTTGCTAGTCATGGAAGGCTTCAGTAGATTGATGCTAAACAAAAGGAATCATGGGAGATTTAAAGGGTTGAATATTGCTACAAACATATCACTATCCAATATACTCTTTTTTGATGATGTTATCATCTTTCTAAATGGGGATATTAGTGATTCATCTATTATATTCAACATTCTCAAAATTTTTTGTAAGGCTACAATAATGGAGACAAATCAAGGAAAAACCACTTTATTAGCTTCACCATGTTCTTAATATGAATTTTCCTATGCTACACAAATATTTCCTTTCAGATAGTTGGAATTCGACGAGGGACTGAAGTTTCTTGGTTCTCATCTAAAACCAAATAATTATAAAATAGCAGACTAGACATGGATGGTAGCTAAAAGAGAAAGCATACTAAATAACTGGCATCATCGATCGATTTTTGGGGCTAGTGGGTTGGTTCTTATTAAATATTTTCTTGAGGCCATCCCAGTATATTTGATGTCATTATCTTATATTCCAAAAGGCCTACTCCATAAAATTCAACAGATTTGTTGTAGATTTCTATGGCGAGGGAAGAAATAAGGAAAACTCTTTACATGCATTAGTTGGGAAAAAATAGGTTTTCTATAAAAATGGGGTGGATGGGGGATGAAAAACCTATTAAGTTTTTCGAAAGATTTGGCTGCTAAAATGGGGTGGAATCTTATTTCTTCAAATAGTGTATGTAAACAAGTGGTTACTGAGAAATATGTTAACCCACTTCAGGTTGAGAAATGGATCAGATTTGTCTCAATGAATAGATCAGAGGTCTCCTTGATGTGGCGAGCGATTTTAAATTCATTTTTTTATATCAAAGTGGGTTCGGCTTGGAGAGTGGGGACATGGGAACGGATTCTCATTGGGGTGGGTGCTCGGTCCGGAAGCGGTAATTCCCATATCATCATCGTGGACTTGCAACAATTCATCGTGCATGTCGACTATCAAATATTAAATCAAATTGTTGATAATGAGAACACTTCACTTTTTTTACTGGAAATCAGCATAGGAAATAAAAATCCTGGATCGATGGCAACACGATTGGAGTACATTCATCAATGCCCTTATGTAAGCACATGTAATAATTTAGGAGAAGGAGGATGAACTTATCTGGACCCTTTGTCTCGATGGTAGATACACAAAAAAATATGGTTATCTTTTCATTTGTGCATAGAACAAACCTGATAACAATGTGTGGTGGTGAAGGTTGATTTGGAAGCTTAAAGGACCCCCAAGATTAATATTTTTTATGTGGTGTCTATTATGTAACAAGGCTTCTACATGTGACAATTTTGAACACTGACCCTTTCAAGATCCAACCTGGTGTGCTTTATGTAAGGATAATGCATAATATATAAATTATGTATTCCTTGATTTCCCCATTACAATGCAATTATGGAACCAGATATACCAACTGTTATAAATTAATATTTGGTGATAGGGTGAATTAGTTCCAGAGGCTTGGGAGTCATGGTGGAATAGGATTCACCCCACAAAACTCAGGAATTTACCCCTATTGGTATACTGGGGCATCTGGTTGGGTAGGAACAAAAAAATATTTTAAGAAAAAGGTCAAAATTGGATTATCACTAGCTCCCATATAGTAGCAACATATCAATTGATCGCTGAAGATATTCAAAGTCTAAGGACCCAGACCATTAGTGTTGAATTTATTGACAATACCATGCCATGGGCTTATTTTAATGATTTCGTGCAACCAGAAGGATGTGGTGGTGGGGTTGTCTTGTTCTTAAATGAAGAATATTTTTTTAAATAAAAATGGAATTAGTGAGAGGTACAAATAACTACGCAAAACTAAAAAACCTTACACTTCTCCTTATTTTTCCCTAGAGAAAGGATGTTGACAAAAAAATATTTATTCAGATTCTAAAATCATTATAAAATGGTTCAATCGAGAATAAAATTGTCACATGCACACACTTAGAAATATGTTGGATGAATTTATGATATTAAAATCATAATTTGACTCTTTGATATGTCAGCATATCTACAGAGAAATGATGGAGGTTTCCTAAGGTCTATCCGAAGAAGTTGCGCAAATTTTTTTTGGCTATTCGTTGATTTAGGAGCATCTGGATCAGGACCTTTTTCATTACTATCATAGGCCATTCATCGATCATGAGCTACAATGTCCAAGATCTGCATGATCCCTCTCGACTTATAGATGGGACACTTTTGATTATTTTTTGTTGATAACTCATATATGTGTGTTGGAGTGAATGGAGAAAGAAACAACCCTTTGTGTTGTGATCAAAACCCTAGCAGGAATCTCGGCACTGATGGGAATCAACCAATGAAATGACTTCAAAATGACGAGCTTATGGTAGTTTGTTACCCATCAAAACCTAAACCTCAGCCAACGTTGTTGATCCTACAAATGAATGGTCGATCCTTAATCTGGATCGGCCATCGAGGAACCTTTCCAAGTGTTGACGCAAGGGCTTGTTTCTAGAGACTTCTAAATCTTACCCTGGTTAATGGTTATCAGAGTAGGACCATAAACACTGCAGGATAACAACCTAAGGTTAACATATGAAAATATTAACCTTACATAGATATATATAAATGTAATAAAGAACCTTGGTTTGGATGCATAATTTGTGTGTGTTCATATCATAACGTGTAGAAAATAACTTGGTAAAAGAACTTGAAGGGCACAAAGTACTGATATAACTCTTGATACTAACATTAAAATCATTGAACCAGGAATATGAATAGGTAATATCATATATAAATGTAAAAAGAAAATTTAATTGTGATAATGTAGTGTTGGATTATGATTCGGGCCACATGTTCGTTGTGAAGTTGAGTGATGGGGTTTTTCATGACACAATATGTAGACAGTCATCACATGGTCATGTGATGTCATGTTAGAGTTTGATTTAAGTGGTTATGGTGAGTGGTTAAAATATTGAAAAAAAATCATTAATCCTTTCTACTATTTATTTAATTACTGAAGAATGAAGAAAGAATATTTGTTTTGGTTATAGTTTTTTGTGGGTGTTACATGTGGTATCAGATTCACATTCCAACACTGTGGCCTAGTTGGTATATCTGAGAATATTAGTTGTCGTTGTGTTAAAATAGTGACTTTCACTAAACAGTATGAGGAGATGTGGAGCTACATCAACCAAACTAACAGTAGTAGTTGAATCAAAACTATTTCTACAGGCTAACCCTGAGATGTGGGTGCAACTGGGGGAGGAATATGGAATATTAATGTTGCAGTTTTGGCAACAATACAAGAATTGAAAAATGAAATGGCTATATTGTGAGTCGATAATGCGAGGTTAATGCATGAACATGAGAAAATCATGAAAAGTATTTTAGGGAGACAGAACCATTTCCACCCTAATCTGAGCTCTGACCAGGAAACTGTGCATCGGTAGAGACGTGATAATTTAAAATATAGAAGAAGACCAAGGAAACAAGGTGGAGGAATCAGATAATGTGTCAGGTCACATAGGGCCCAAGAGGCAGAATATGGAACTGCAAGGATATTTTAAGAAAACTAAACCTTCAACTTTCAATCGAGAGCCTGAGGAGGTTGTTGAAGCTTGGCCCATCAATATGAACAAGTATTTTCAAATCTATGAGTATGACCATAATATGAAAGGACGTTTCGAAATTTACCAACTACAGGGTAAGACCACCTTATGGTGGGAAGAAGCAAAAAATGTGCAAGGAATGAATGAACAAGAGGTAACTTGGGAGAAGTTTTAGAAAAATTATAAGAACAAATAATTAACCAAACATTTTTATGACGAAAAAGAAAAGGATTTCCATGATCTTTGACGGGGTTAGCTCTCCATGGATTAATTTATAACAAATTTCACATCCTTAATTCGGTGTGTTCCTTAAATTTATGAAGAAAAAGAAAAATTCCAGTGGTTTGTTAGTATCTTACCATTGTACATGAAAGAGAATTTGGAGTTTAAAAACTCAAAGTCTATGGATAAAGTCATAAGGAAATAAAAAATATGTTACCAGCAAATGAAGCAGAAAGGGGAGGGAGGTAAATGGTGGACTGAAAAGAAAGGGCTTAACGCTTCTCAAAATACTAAAGGATGGAATTCAATGAATCCCAGAGGATCTTATAGGAATTATTAAAATAGACGAGTAGTAAAGAATCAACAAAAGCCTAAATGGTAAAATGAATAAATATAATAAATATAAGTTGGAGATGCAGTAAGACCTCCCTTACAATTATTTGGATGTGGAAAACAAAATTACATCAAGAATTTCCCTTATCGGAAAGGGACAACACAGGTAGCACAATTTCAAGAATCATCTACAATTGGGGAAGTTGCAAGAAGCCTTCCCAGAATCAACACATCACTCGATGATCATGAGGTTAAATATCAACCGACCATGATGGAATTCAAAGGTAATATTTATAGTGAAACCATGTCTATTTTAATTGATCCAGGGGATATCTTAAGTTATATAAGTCCTAAGGTAGTGAAAAAATTCCAATTATAAATCACTAAGTTAGAAGGGTGTTGGCGAAAATTTATAACTTCCCTATAGAACTAGAAAGACAACCCATAGTTGTAAATCTGATTTTTTTACCTCTGGGATTATATGATGTATTGATTGTTATGGATTTCTTGTAACTACATTGGTCCCTCATCAACTATAAAGATAAAACAATTATCTACCCGAACAATGACTGGATGAGAAGAGAAGTTCAAGGAGTAAAAAGACCTCTGAAGCTTAGGCTAATTACAACTTCCCAGTTGGAAAATTGCATTACAAAAGGGTGAAAAATTTATTTCGTACAAGTAGGATACTCAAATTCCAAAGGAAGGACTACTACCCTGGAAAATATGCTATGGTGAAAGATTTTGCTGATGTATTTCTAGAAAAAAGTCCAGGACTGCCCTTGAAAAGGGACATAGAATTTACTATTGAACACATTCTTGTGGTCTCTCTTGTATCTAGGACACCATACCATATGAGTATTCCTAAGTTATCTGGACTCAAAATCTAGTTACAGGAGTTCCTTGATAATAAATATATCGGACCAAGTCTATCACTTTCGGGAGCTCGAGTATTGTTTGTGAGGAAAAAGGACGAGCCTTATGATTGTGTATCGGTTATAGATAGTTAGATAAGTTAATAGTAAAAATTAAATATCATTTACCCCATATCAATGATTTATTAGATCAAGTAAAGGGGGTTACGATATTATCTAAAATCGACTTGTGGTCAGGGTACCATCAAATCAAAATTAAGGAATAAGATATGCATAAAAAAAAAATTTAGAACCTATTATGGGTATTATGAATTTTTAGTGTTTCCCTTCTAGTTAACTAATGCTCCTACCACCTTTATGTGTCTCATTAATAGTGTATTTCATCAATACTTGGACAAATTTGTATCAATTTTATTGACAAAATACTTATTGGCTCACAAAATATGGAGGAACATAAGAGACACTTACAAATTGTCTTACAGAATCTAAGAGAACACCAACTATACACAAAGTATAGTACGTGTGAATTTTATAAAGAGAAAGTCCAGTATTTAGGGCATGTCATTACAAGACAAGGCACTGTTGTGGACCCTGAAAAAATAAAAACCATAATGGAATGGCTTGTCACTCTAAATGTGGCTAATATAGGATCTTTTATGGGACTTATTGGGTATTATAGGAGATTTATTGAAGTTTTTTCAAGAGTAGCATACCCTATTACCACTTTACAGAAAAAGGGGAGAAATTTTAAGTGGACAGTGGATTGTCAAAACGATTTGGAAAAATTAAAAAATTTACTTACTACTACTCTTGTTTTAAGAATTCATAACCATGATAAGGACTACACAATTTGCACAGATGCACGTAAGGAGGGTTTCGGGTGATTTTTAATGCAAGAAGAAATGGTGGTCACTTACGAATCTCATAAGTTAAAAGAGCATGAATAAAAATATGCATCCTATGTTTTGGAATTGGAAGCCATAATCCACTCCTTAAAAATGTGGTGCCATTACCTACTTGAAAATTTGTTTATATTAATGAAAAATCAGAGAAGTCTTACTAACTATTTAAAAAAAAAAATCTTTAAATTCTCTGCAAGTATGTTGGGCTACATTATTAAGTCAATTTGAATTTCAAATAAAACATCTGAAAGGAAAATAAAATTGAGTTGTTGATTCATTGAGCAGAAGACTAAATTTTGTATATGAAGTTTCTTTTAGCGAGGTAGAAACAATATTTAAGGAGAAGATTAAGGAAGCTACTAAAAAATGTATTGAATACCGATTTCTATGGAAAATGGCTCAAAACATGAACTATAGTGAAATACCCTTGTGGTATGCAGTGAATAACTAATTTTTTTGGTATATCGAAACATAATTTATGTTCCCAATAAAGTGAGCATCAAATATTTAATCTTAAATGAGTTCCATAGGAGTCCTTATGAAGCTCATCAAATTTACCAAAAAATGATTATCACTTCGAGGAAGGAATAGTTTGGTTGGGTATGAAAAAAAGATATATCTAAGTATTTAGATAGGTGTTTGTAATGTCAACAATTGAATACTGAGCACTAACATCTAGCCAGACTAATACACCTGCTACCCTTCCAAGAATGGAAACGAGAAATTATCACATTAGATTTTATCATCGAATTACCTAAGACCAAGAGATAGGATGACTCCATAATGGTAGTGGTAGAAAATTTGAGTAATTCTAATCAATTTATTCCCATACAATCTACCTTTAAGATAATTCAAATTGCTAACATATTCATGAAATAAATTTTCAGGTTGCATGGTATACCAAGGGTGGTAATCTTAGATGAAGATGTTAAATTCACTCGAGCATTTTGAAAGCTCTGTTTGAGGTGCTAGGTACTCAAGTGCAGTTTATTACTCCCTACCACCCCCAAACGAATGGGTAGAATGAACGGGTGAATCAGGTTATTGAGAATATTTTGAGAATGTTTGTAATGCAACAACTGACAAAATGGGAAGATTACATACATTTAGTTGAATTTGATTACAAAAATGGCCATCATGCTTCATTAAAAATGATTCCATTCGAGGTATTATATGGATGAAAGTGCAGAAAAAGTATAGAATGGAGTGGGATAGAAGATAAATTAATGTTAGGTCGAGAGATGTTAGCGGAAATGGAAGAAGTGGTAAGGAAAGTAAGGTTAAATTTGAAAGCAGCCCAGGATCGAAAATAGTATTATGTTGATAAGAAAATAACTTATCAAGAATTCAAAGTTGGGGATCATGTGTACATACGGGTAAAACCCAAGAAGAGTACTATGCGATGGGAAAGGTGTGCCAAACTAGCTCCCCAATATTGTGTGCCTTTTCAAATTTTGGCACACATTGGACCAATGGTGTATCAGCTAGCCTTACCCTGCCACATACGTATCCACAATGTCTTTCATATTTCTTTTCTAAGGAGATATATTTATGATTCCAAACATGTTATCAATTGGAAAGACATACAAGTAACTAAAATAATAAGTGAAACATCCATAAACATGTATTTTTTGTAAACTGATTAATTAATTATACGGATAAATTGAAATTATGAATGTCAGTCAAACCGGATGGAAATTTTCTGGTTGAGCCCCAGTGTATACTTGACTAGAGAGAAGTAAGACTATGGAAATGAGCTATCATCGAAGTTAAAGTGCAGTGGAAGCACTTTAGCCTAGATGAAGTGACTTGGGAAGATGAAAAGTTTATGAGGGAAGCATATCCAAATATGTTTGAAAGTTGAAAACACAGGGACAATGTTTTTCTTCATAGGGGGGAGATGTGACACCCCCTGGTAAATTGTAAATACTATAATATGAAGTTTATTAAGAAACATTTTATTATTTTAGTTGAGACCTTATAAAGGTCAGACAATAACTTGGAAAAATTTACCATGTTCTTTTTACTATGCACAAGTTATAATGAAAGATAATGTCAGAAGAGTTTCATATGCCTTGGTGCTTAGAAAACTATGTGTCACGAAGTTACATGCCCATAACTTATCCTCAAGTAATACATTTTCAAGAAGGACTCAAAAGGTGAGAACCTAGAGAAATTGGGAGGACAGGAACTGCAAAAATATTGTGAACAAATTTCCATGTTGGTTAGCTAGGTGTAACTGGGTGACAATATAGTCATAATTGACTAAGTATTGTTGGGACCAGATATTCATAGCATAATTTTTTGTTGACCACTACCCTCTACCAGAGGAAACCCAGTTGCAAATACAAACTCAAGGGGGAGATGTAGCAGCCAGGTTGGATAAATTGGTTGGGAGGAAAATATATTATCTTGTGTGTGGTTGTGCATACTTTAAGAGACTTCAAATAAGTATTGTCTTGATTTTGTTTGAATTAATTACTATTACTAAGTGTATGGATACTCTAAATAGTAGCACCTAGATATTGTTAAATAACTGGTTATATATGTAAAATTTTTGGACAAAAATTGCAGCAGGTATATTACAACTTCATGGGAGGGAAGCATAAATATAGAAGGGAGACAAATGATAGGAACTATGCATACCGAGACTAAATTATAGATAGCGAGAGATAGGGTTTTTTCTATTTAAACCCTCTATAAATTATTAAAAAAATAATAATTTTTTTTTTACTATTAAGACAAGAAACTAGTAGAGGAGATCAGTTGTAGGGTTAGTAACAGAACCCATCCTTACGTAAGTTCAAAAACAATCCCCCAAATCTCAGCTATCACATGCACATCCCTTACTAAAACAGAACATAGAAATTATAGTTAAAATGGAAGCCAAACTAGGAGATAATTTGGAAGCAAGTCTTAGTGTTTTTTTTTACTATAACATGAGGTTATTCAAGGCGTTATTTACGACATTATTCATGTTACTAGTTATGACATTATTTACTACGAAACTTCCGGCGCAACTCTAGGAAAATTGGGGAGCATTATTTCATGCACTATTTCATGCGTTATTTATGGTGCTATTTTTTTATGCTATTTCTGGCACTATTATCGATGTTGTTTCTGGAGATATTTAGGGTACAAAATATGGTACTAGTTCAAAAATACCCGGTCATGCCCATTTTTGCAGTAGTAAAGGTGTGTAATTCATGAACTAAAAAACACTAAATTTCGATGCAGTTTCACATGCTATTTCCTTGTTCTATTGTAGTGTTGGTTAATTACTTGAAAATGATAAAGAGGTTAAGAGAAATGCTCCCACAAGGAATTTTTCATATTTATTATTTTTGGAAATTACAAATATTTTATTGAGCAGTATAGTTTTATTTAAAACATTTGAAAACAATTATTTCCAATAACATTTATAGAAAAACACACAAACTAACATAATAGATATAAATAAATTAGCAATAACAATTCAATTTCAAATTTAGAAAATTGTTAACCTTGAACTATAAATACATTCTTTGTTTTTATTGCATTAAGAATGAATGTATAAGTTTATTTATTTTTATTGCATTAAAAATATCGAATATGTGATTATGCGGGTAGGCATGCTAGATAGTGGATGAGAAAGTGTGTGTGTAGTTGTAAGAGCTTCATACTAATAATGAGTCTAGAACTATTCTAGATATACTCGACGGTTAGGGTTTTATAATTTTTAAAACCCTAACCACAATAATGGCATGTAGAGATACAAAAATGAAGTGAAATGTTACTCAAGAGTTTCCATGAGAAAATAAGAAGAAAGAATCCGAGATAATGTTATATAAAGCCAAGATAAACAAGACTTTAAGCTTTCACAAGTATTTATATGCCCAACATTCATTGAAAATAGTGGCAAGAGATATTTACAAAAATAGTACTTGTAAATAAGAATAGGATAAAATGGTTAAACCCTTGAAATCAAATGAACAAAAAAAAAAAAAATTAAACATGTTTCAAAATGTAAATGACATAGTATTTCTTTAACACCTTGCATCTAGAAATGAAAATGTTGAGATACCCTCATATAACGAAATTAACTAAAGAATGTTGTTGGAAGAAAAAACCCTAAGCAACAAACCAGGATATCTCAAATATACATGAAAATAACAGAATGGAGAATATAAACATCTTCTAACATATGTAACCTGTTTGTATATCAACATACTTACAAAACCTTTGACAAAGTGGGAATAAATTACCTCCAACAAAAAACTTCTTATGCGTGAATGAAATTACATTTTGTGTCGGTAGTCAACGAAAGGAGGAATCATTAAGACAAAATACTCATTCTCATACATACCATGATTTTAACAAAGAATTGAAGGTGTTGCAAAATGGTGGAGCTCTGTTCTAGATTGTTTGAGTGTGAAAAAGAATGATTCATCGGTCTTAATGTCATATAAAAGATAAATAAAACCCTAAATCATCGTTTTTGTTGATATCTTAGGGTTTAATTCTCATTTTTTATACAAATGAAAGGGTAATAATAATGTGTCATCACTATGATGTAACACATAACATATAAAATGTGATTCACCAATATCGAAAGTTCTGGAGTTGAAACATAGGTATTATACCACATGTCACAAGTAATAAACTCTTGGATCACATAATACTAACTTTGAAGAAAACACAAGGCACGAGTATCTTAGGTGTGGTGAGTGTATATAATAAAATATGTGTAGATATGCATTGTCAAATTATTTTTAAAACTATATATGTGATGAAACAATGATAATCCATTGTAAACCATGTGTTTAAACAAAGAAAGGATTATTAAATATAATGTATGTATTTATAGAAAACGCAAGGCATAAGTATCCTAGATGTGGTTAGTGTATATAATAAAATGTGTGTAGATATGCATTGTCACATTATTTTTAAAACTATATATGTGATGAAACAATGATAATCCATTGTAAACAATGTGTTTAAATAGAGAAAGGATTATTAAATATAATGTATGTATTTTTATAATGATTGAGTTAATATAGTTTTTGAAAATTTAAAGTGAAATCAGAATATGGTATATGTGTTATAATAACAAAATATTCTAACAACAAGGAATTTACTTTGAGATCAATAAATATAAAACCTATAAATCAATCAAGGGGTACAATAGATCAATGTACCCAATATTTTAGATATCACCAATTATCAAAATCCACATATAATATGAGGGTCTATAATTCTCTCTTGAGAGAAAGGTAATGAATATGGATATGATATATCCTAATAGGATAACAATTTAATAATCAAGATTTATGTCCAAAAATATCACTACATAGAAAGGAAATATCTTTGAGAGAATAATTCAGTTATATGTAACAGCTACATGATTAAATCTGAAACTGGGAAGCATAAATGAAAGTTAGTGGTATCATTATAAGAGGAAAAAGAAGAAAATTTCCTTAATCTTGGAAATTACAAGTTAGTAATATAACTCCAATGCATGAATGATTAAAAAAATAGGAATATACAATGGGGTTCACTACAAGTGGTATCAGAACTAGGTTATAACATTGGACCTCTTATGGGTCCTAAACTAAAATATCTATTTTATATGTGATAACTAGATCATAAAATAACTACTAGAAAATTTTGAAGAATGGATGAATATAACAAGGGAAAAACTTCTATAGGGTTTCCTAGGGGAGGTGAAGTGCCTAATACTGAAATTTGAATGACGGGAGGAGGAACTAGTAATACAAAAAATTAAGAATCTAAAATTTTAAAAGTAATGCATATCTTGAGGGCATATCTATATAGTATAAAGGTAAATAAAGAAAAAATATCGAAATCTAAGGATGAACAAGAGGATATTAGTGGCCACTTATTAAAGAAGATGGATGAGAATAGTAGAAAGAGGAAAACATGGGAAACTCATAAGAAGCGATCTATAAGTGAATCTACTTATATAATTTATTTTATAACTTCTAGTGAAAGAAAGACCCATGAATTTTACATTCAGGGAAAGAAAAAAAATCTAATATTAGTTCTTCTATATCCAAAAATAAGAATACTACGTCTCATTTTCAAGGAGAATTCAAAAATATCAGGCCTCCAAAGTTTGATGGAGAATCTGAAGGAGTACAAGCTTGGCTTCTAAATATATCAAAGTGTTTCTAGGTCTACAATTATCCAAGAAATTAAAAACCCACATTTTCTACATACCAGTTAACCGGTAAAGTAGCCATATGTTGGGAGGAAAATAAAACCATAAAAGGAATCAAAAGTAAGAATATGACATGGAAACTATTTAAAATTAATTAAGAAAAGAAATACTTAATAGAAATATATTTTGATGAGAAGGCTAGAAAGTTTTGTGAGTTAAGGCTAGGATATTCCACTATGGATGAATTTGTAAATAATTTCATGAGATTGTTGAGATATGTACCATATTTGAAGGAGGAAAAGAAAAAATACAAAGATTGATTAGTTTTTTTTCCTTTTTGATATAAATTAAAGGTTTAATTTAACAATCCAAAAACCTTGGATGAGAATATAAGCAAGGAAAACTTTTGTTTTAACTAGAACAAACGAAAAAGTGACAATTCTAAAATTTGGATGACCAAAAAGCATGAGAAGTTTATTGCTAAGAGTAATGGGTTTAAGAAACTTAACTTTTCTAAAAGACTTGAAATTAATCAAGGAGGGAATTACAACACAAGTGTAAAAAAAAAAAAAAATCTAGGATAGAAAGGTGGACAAGGGGTAGGAGCAAGAAATAGGAATTTTGATGAATATTCTAGACCACCAATAAAATGTTGGGGTTGTAATGAGAACTATTTCTGGAGGGTTTTCCGCAAAACCTATTAAAAATAAAGAAGTTGTAAATAACATACAATAATCCTATATATTTAAGAATATTGCTTGCAATATCCAAAGGATTAGTGTGACATAGGATGGGAGATAAGAAAATCATGAGTCCACTATGGTTGAAATCCAAGGTAATTTTTTTGAGAAAATTGTTAGAATACTAACTGGCCCTCATTCTAATTTAAGCTTTATTTCCCATGTTTCAATTGAAAAGTGTGGACTTAAAAATTAAAAACAAAGTAATCCTTGGTTAGTGCAATTGGCCATAGGAACAAAAACGAAATTTACAGTAATAAGCAAAGATTGTTTGTTAAATATGAATGAAATGAACACTAAGCTAAATCTAAAAATTTTACCTTTGGGTTCATATAATATTCTTGGTATGGATTGGATAGAGCCACAAAGAGTAATTTTAAATTTCGTAGAAAAGTATTTCGCTCACATTAATGATGAAGGAGTACATTGTCCATTCAAGGGAGTACCCAGAGCTATTTTTGTAAGGAAAATATTTGCCTCGAAATTAAAGAAATGTGCTTGAAAAGGCTATCAAATCTTTGCAATCCATATTGAATACTTTTCAAGTAACAAATATAAACCATCTCTAGAATATTACCTTATATTGGAGAAATATAATATGTCTTACCTGAATAAATACCAGGACTACCTCCAAGGAGAGATATAGAATTGACCATTTATCTCATTCCTGGAGTAGTTCCCATATCAAAAGACCCATATATAATGACAAGTCTTGAGTTAATGAAGTTAAAAAATTTAGCTGCAAGATCTGGTAGATAAGAAGTAAATAAGGCATAGTGTATCTCCTTGGAGCGAGACAATTTTATCCATTAATAAAAAGGATGGGACTCTTAGGCTTTGTATAGATTACACGAAGCTCAATAAAATGACCATAAAAAATAAATATCATTTTCCCTAGATTGATGACTTGTTTTACTAAGTCAAAGGATCTTCAATCTTCTCAAAAAATGATCTAAGATCTAGATATCATTAAATTAAGATCAAGGATGATGATATACATAAAACAGCATTGGGGACATAGTATGGACAATATGATTTCATGGTAATTCCATTTTCACTGACTAATGCACTATCCACTTTCATGCACTTAATAAATAGTGTGTCCAACCCTTTTCTTGACAAATTTTTCATTGTATTCATAAATGGTATTTTGTTTTGCTCAAAGAGTAAAGAAGAACATGATAAAAAATTTCATATTTTTCTTCAAACACTTAGAGAAAATGAGCTTTATGCTAAGTTTAGCAATTGCTCATTTTACTAAAAAACTGTTCAATATTTGGGAGTTGACATGTAGTATCCAAAGCAAGGATTGTTGTGGTTTCAAAAAAGATAAGAGTTATGGTTGAATGGCCAATACCTAAAGATGTAGTTGATATGAGGTATTTTATGGTAATTATAGATTATTATAGAATATATATAGAAGGGTTTTCTAAGTTAGCATCTCCAATTACTTGTTTGTAAAACAAGGGAAATTTTTTTAATTAGATTTAGAAGTGTAAGGAAAGCGTTGAAATATTAAAGAAGTTATTAGCTATTTCTCCAATATTGAAACTAGTTGACCCCAACAAAGATTTTGTTGTATGCACAAATTCTTGTAAAAAAGGATTAGGAGGATTTTTAATGAAATAAGTCCATGTGATCAACTATGAATCTATGCAGCTAAAATATCATAGAAGAACTATGCCACACATGACTTAAAACTAACAATTATTGTTCATACTCTAAAAATGTGGAGACACTATCTTATGGGACAAAAGTTTTAGCCGAAGACGGACAATATAAGCCTCAAATACATATTTTCACCATTTAAGGAAAATAAAACAAATTTGTTGATGCCTTGAGCATAAAATTAAATTAGATTTTCACCATTTCAGCAATGAGTTGGCAAACAAATCTGATAGAAAATATTAAATCAGTTGCATATTTTGGTCAATAATACATGAGAATTAAAGAAATAATTAAAAAATATGAACTATTAGGTGAAGAAGAAGCTTATTTTACATTAAATAGTCAATAACATTTAATGTAAAAAGACAGACTTTATTTTCCTAATAATTCATAATTAAATATATTTGTCTTAGATGAGTTGCACAAGAAATCGACAACTCAACATCTCCATATCAAAAGTTTATAACTATGTTGAGGAAACATTTTTATTGGCATAACGTGAAAAAAAAAACTAGGTATATATCTAAATGCTTGGAATGTCAACAAGTGAAGGCTTCCAATCAACATCTAGTTGGGTTGTTACAACCCTTGGCCATTCTAGAGTGGAAGTGGGAGATAATATCAATGGTCTTCATCATATTTTTAGGAGGAAAAATGATTTTATTACTGTAGTGGTAGATAAACTTAGTGATAAGAGCACATTTTCCTGTTAAATCTAACTTCAATGCCATTAACATAGCAAAAATAGTTATGAAGGAGATATTCAGACTGCATTGTATGCCTAAAACTATGATCTTAGACCATGATGGAAAGTTCACATCTAAATTTTGGAATATTTTATTTGACGAAATGAGAACAAAGTTTAATTTTATCACAACTTATCATCCTGAGATAGATGTTAAAACAAAAAGAACTGATCATATCTTATAAAACATGTTAATAATGTATGTTATGGATAAACCAACTAAGTGGGAGGATGATCTCCACTTATTTTATTTATCGTATAATAATGGATATCAAAATTTTTTAAATATGAACTAATTTGATGTATTTCTTGGAAAAAGATAAAATGTACCTCTAATTTGGGAACATCCTAAATATTGGTTAGAATTGTTACCATATATCTTAATGGAGATGGAAGAAGTGGTTAAACAGGTCAAAAAGAATTTGAAAACAATTCAATATCAACAGAAGAGTTATGCATGCTTGGAAATAGTTTAGAAATAATTCAATGTGGGTAATAATGTATACTTTAAAGAAAAACCAACTAAAAAGAAACTTAGACTTGGAAATGGTGCCAAGTTACCACCTAGATATTTTAGACCTTTGAGGTGTTAGCTAGAATTGGAACAATTTCTTATCAACTTGCTCTTCGAGCTAGTATAAAAATAAATAATGTATTTCATGTATCCTTGTTAAATAATTATGTACATGAAAACTCATATTGATTGGAATGTTGTACATATGGAACTAGAGGGAGATTTTCAGGAAGAAGCACTACATAATATATATCAAAGAGTAGTAATTCTATGGAATAGAGCCATAGCTCAAGTGAAAGCTCAATGGAAACATTTTAGACTAGAAGAGGAAACTTGAGAGTTGAAGGATGCCTTTAAACAAGCATATCCATTTTTTTTTAGCAAGACAAAATTGATTACAGAGATTATGAATAGACATTGGGATGGTGTCAAATTCAAGCGAGGGAGGATGTGATATCCCTTGACTATAAGCTTTTATTGTGAACTTGTATATATCATTAAATGTGATTGTGCTCTCAATTTAAAAGACTCATTTGAAATTATTTTATCATTGTCATAAACTAATAAAAGTTGAATGTAAGATATGTATTATAATGTTTAAAAAAAAATATGGAAATTGATGTTTTAATTATACCAGGTGGAGGAATGAGATAATGTGTCAAATCACAGAGGGCCTAAGAGGAGAAACATGGAAATACAATGAGAGTTTAAGAAAATGAAACCTCCTACTTTCGATAGAGAACATGAAGAGGCTACTAAAACTTTGCACATCAATATGAACAAGTATTTTCAAATCTATGAGTATGAGCATAATCTGAAAGCACGTTTGGAGATTTAACAACTTCAGGGTAAGACCGTCTTATGCTGGGAAGAAGTAAAAACTATGAAGGGAATTGATGAACAAGAGGTAACTTAGGAGAATTTTCAGAAACATTTTAAGAATAAATTCTTAACGAAATGATTTTATAACGAAAAATCGAAGGATTTCCATGATCTTCGACTAGGGAAACTCTCCATCGACGGATTTATAACAAATTTCACATCCTTACCATGGTATGTTCCTTACATCTGTGAAGAAAAAATAAAATTCCAGCGGCTTGTCAATAGATTTTCATTATACATGACAGAGAGGTTGGAGTTTGACAACCCAAATACTATGGATGAATTCATAAGGAAAGCACAAATATCTTACCATCAAATGAAGCAGAAAGGGAAGGCAGGTAAATGATGGAATGAAAAGAAAGGGCTAAAGGCTTCTCAGAATACTAAATGAGGTAAGTCTATGAACCCTATAGGCTCTTAGAGGAATCAACAGAAAAAACCAAGAAGAAATAATCAGCAAAATCCTAAATGGAAAATGTAAGTGAGGCCCACAAATCAATCTAATAAATTTGACTTGGAGCTTGTAGTAAGACCTCCCTTGCAATGATTTGGATGTGGAGAACCACATTACGTCAAGAATTTACCTTATTGGAAAGGGACATCACATGTAGCACGAATTTAGGAAGAAAATATAGTGGAGGAAGTTGAAAGTAGCCTGCCCATAACCAACACAACACTAGAGGATCATCATGTTGCATATCAACCTACCATGGTGGAATTCAAAGGTAGGATTTTTAGCCAAATTTTTTTTACTTTAATTGATCCTGGAGATAGCCTAAGTTATATAAATCCTAAGGTAGTGGAAAAATTCCAATTAGAAACCACCAATTTTAAAAACCCTTGGATTGTACAACTAGCCACAAGGTCTAAACGAAGGGTTTTGGGGAAAATTGATAACTTCCCTGTAGAACAAGTTAGACAACCCGTAACAGTAAATATGAATGTTTTATCTTTGGGATCATATGATGTATTGATTGGAATGGATTGGTTAGAATTAAATTGGTCCCACGTCGATTGTAAGGATAAAAAAATTAACTATTTGAACATTGAGGGGATGATAAAATAATTTCAAGGAGTAAGAATACCTCTGAAACTGAGGCAAATTACATCCTCCTAGTTGGAAAAATGACTTATAAAAGGGTGCCAAATTTATGTTGTACAATTAGGATACTCAAATTCCAAATAAAATACTACCACCCTAGAAAATATGCTTATGGTGCAGAAGTTTGATGATGTATTTTCGAAAGAAAAAAACAGGACTGCCCTAAAAAGGGACATAGAATCTACTATTGAACTCATTCTTGGGGTTGCTCCTATATCTAGGACACCATACCATATGAGTATTCGTGAGTTAACTGAACTCAAAATATAGTTACAGGAGTTCCTTAATAAGAAATATATCCACCCAAGTCTATCACCTTTGGGAGCTCTAGTACTGTTTGTGACGAAAAAGGACAGCACCTTACGATTTTGTATTGATTATAGACAGCTAAATAAGTTAACAGTAAAAAAAATACCCTTTTCCCTATATCGATGATTTATTCGATCAAGTAAATGGTAATATGGTATTCTCTAAAATTGACCTGCAATGAGGGTACCATCAAATTAGAATTAAGGAAGAATATATACATAAAACAACTTTTAGAACCTGTTATGGGAATTATGAATTTGTAGTGTTTCCCTTCGGCTTAGCAAATGTGTCTCATGAAGAGTGTATTTCATCAATACTTGAACATATTTTTATTGATGACATACTTATTTATTAATGAAATATGGAGGAACATAAAGTACTTCTACAAATTTTCTTGCAAACTCTAAGAGAACTCCAACTATACAGAAAGTACAATAAATGTGAATTTTATAAAGAGAAAATCCAGCATTATGGGCATGTCATTACGAGAGAAGGCATTGTTGTGGCCCCTGAAAAAATAAATACCATAATGGAATTTCCTGTCCCTAGAAATGTGGCTGATATAATATATTTTATGGGACTTGTCGGGTAGTATAGGTGATTTATTGAATTTTTTTAAAGACTAGCATATCTTATTACCACTTTACAGATTAAAGGGGAAATTTTTTAAGTGGACAATGGATTGTCAAAATAGTTTCGTCATATTAAAACATTTACTTACTATTGTTCTTGTCTTAAGAAATTCACACCTTGATAAGGACTATATAGTTTGCACGAATGCCTGTAAGGAGGGTGTTTGGGGTGTTTTAATGCAAGAAGGAAGGTTGGTTTCTTACGAATATTGTAATTTAAAAGAGCATGAAAAATATATTTAGCCTATGATTTGGAGTTGACAGTCGTAATCCATGCCTTAAAAATGTGGCACCATTACCTACTTGGAAAACAATTCATATTAATGACAAATCACAGTAGTCTTACTAACTGCTTGAAACAAGAAACCTTAAAAGCTCTTCAAGCATGTTGGCATGCATTTTTAATTGAATTTGAATTTGAAATTGAACATCTGAAAGGAAAATAAAATTGATTTGTTGATGCACTGAGTAGAAGGCTACGTTTTGTATATGAAATTTCTTTTAGCGAAGTAGAAACAACCTTTAAGGAGCAGATTAAGGAAGCTTCTAAAAAGTCTCAAATATCAATTTTTTAGGAAATAGACTCAAAACATGAACAAAAGTGGAAGAATGTGGGGATATGAGGTGAATAAAGAAAATATGTTCGTGTATCGAAACATAATTTATGTTCCCAATCAAGTTAGCATCAAACAAATAATCTTAAATGAGTGTCATAGGATTCCTTATACTGCTCATCTTGGTTACCAGAAAATTATTACCACATTGAGGAAGGAAAAGTTTTGGTGTGTATGAAAAAGGAGATAGCTGAGTATTTAGCTAGGTGTTTGGAATGTCAACAAGTGAAGACTAAGCACGAAAATCCATCTGGACTACTTCACCCACTACTCATCCCAGAGTGGAAATGGGAAATTATCACAATAGATTTTATCGTCGACTTACCTAAGACCAAGAGACAGAATGACACCATAATGGTAGTGGTAGACAAGTTGAGTAAGTCTGCTCATTTTATTCCAGTACAATATACCTTTAAGAAAATTCAAATTGCTAACATATTCATGAAATAAATTTTTAGGTTGCATGGGACACCAAGGATGGTAATCTCAGATAGAGATGCTAAATTCACCTTAGCATTTTGGAAATCTCTGTTTTAGGGGTTAGGTACTCAAGTGCAGTTTAGTAATTTCTACCACCGCCAAATGGATGGGCAGGCTGAATGGGTGAATCGGGTGATTGAGGATATTTTGAGAATGTTTGTAATGTAACAACCAAAAAAATTGTAAGATTTCATACATTTAGTAGACTTTGACTAGAAAACTAGCTATCATGCTTTGTTAAAAATGAGACCTTTCAAGGTGTTATATGGATAAAAGTGCATGAAACCTATAAATTGGAGTGGGTCAGAAGACAAATTAATTCTGGGCCCAGAGATGTTAGCAGAAATGGAAGAAGAAATAATAAAAGTAAGGTTGAATTTGAAAGTAGCCTAGGATCGACAAAATCATTATGCTGAAAAGAAAAGAATTTATCGAGAATTGAAAGTTGGGGATCACATGTCATATGGGTAAAACCCAAGAAGAGTACTCTGCAATAGGCGGGGTGTACCAAACTAGATCCTCGATATTGTGGACCTTTTCAAATTTTGGCACACATTGGACCACTAGTCTATCATCTAACCTTACCGAGCCACATACATATCCATAACGTCTTTCATGTTTCTTTACTAAATAAATATATGTAAGATTCCAAACATGTTATCAGTTGGCAAGACATACGGGTAACTAAACTCATAAGTGAAACATGCATAAACGTGTATGTATTGTAAAGAGATTAATTAATAAAATTGATAAATTTAAATTGTGAATGTAGGTAAAATGAGACGACGAGTTTCTGGTCGAGCCCCAGCGTATATTGGATTATAGAGAATTAATGCTACAGAAATGAGCTATCACCCAATTTAAAGTGTGGTTGAAGCACGTTAACCTAGATCAAATGACCTGGGAAGATGAAAAGTTTATAAGAGAAGAAAATCCAAATATGTTTGAAAGGTGAAAACATTGGGATGGTTTTTTTCTCGAGAGGGGGAGCATGTGACATACCCTAGTAAATTGTAAATACTAGAATATGCAATTTAAAGAGAAAAAAATTATTATTTTATTTGAGACCTTATAAAGGTCAGAAAATAACTTGGAAAATTTACCATGTTGTTTTTACTATGCACACGCTACAATGAAAGATAATGTCAGAAGATTTTTGTATGCCTAGGTGGTTAGATATTTATGAGTCATGTAGTTACCTGCCCATAACTTCTCCTCAAGGAATACAAGTTCATGAAGAACCCGGAAGGGGAACACCTCAAGAAATCGGGAGGAGAGGAACTGCAAAAATTCTATGAACATACTTCCATGCTCGTTAGTTAGGTGGAACTGGGTGACAATATAGTCACAATTGACCAAGTGTGGTTGGGACCAGATAGTCATAGTAGTAATTTCTGCTCAGAATCATCGTCTACTAGATGAAACCCAACTACGAGTACAAAATTAGGGGTAGATGCAACAGCGAGGCTGATATAATTTGTTGGGAGGAAAAAACATTATCTTGTGTATGGTTGTGCATTTTTAAGTGACTTCAGATCAGTACTATTTTTTTTTTTTTTAATCAATTACTATTATAATGTGTATGGATACTCTCAACAGTAGCACCTAGATACTATTAAATAATTTGTTATACATGTAAAACTGTTGGAAAAATATTGCAGCAGGTATATTATAACTTCATGGGAGGGAAGCGTAAATACAAAAGACAGACAAATTCCAGGAACTATGCATACCCAAGTTGAATTATAGATAGCTAGAGAGAGGGTTTTTCTCAGTAAACCCTCTATAATTTATTATATAAAAATAAAGAACTTCGTTTTACAGTTAAGACAAGAAAATAGTAGAGCAGATCAATTGTAGGGTTACTAACCAAATCACCTTATGATAGTTTTGAAAGAGTTCATCAGACCTCAACTATCACATGCAAACCCCTTACTTAAACAAAAAATAGCAATTATGGTTAAACTCGAAGCGAAACTAGGAACTAGATTGGAAGCAAGTCCTAGTGTTATTTATTGCGCTAAAATTACATTATTCTAGGCGTTATTGATAACATTATATATGACATTATTCATGTTACTTCTTATTGCATTATTTACAGCGAAAATTTTGGCTAAACTCTAGGGAAAGCAACGGGCGTTATTTCATGCACTATTTCAGGCATTATTTATGGTGCTCTTTTTCTTTTGCTTCTTTAGGCACTATTTCTGATATTGTTTCTGGAGAAATTTAGGGCGCAGAAAATGGTGCTAGTACAAACATAGCTAGCGGTGCCCATTTTTGCACTCATAAATGTGTCCAATTCGTCAACTAAAAAACACTAAATTTCGGTGCAATTTTAGGCACTAATTCTATGTTCTATTGTAGTGTTGGTTAATTATTTGAAATAGGTAAAGAAGTTAAGAACAACGCTCCCACAAAGAATTTTTCATATTTATTATTTTTGTAAATTAAAATTATTTTAGTGAGTTGTAAAATTTTATTTAAAAGAGTTGAAAACAAATGTTTCCAAGAACATTTATGGAAAAACACACACACTAACAATATAGATATAATAACTTAGTAATAACATTTCAATTGCTGAGTTAGAAATTGATAACCTTCAAATATAAATACATTCCTTATTAGAGCCTACCGTGAGGCATGGGACTATAGTAATCGAATGGACTCCCATAGCATTAGTTTGTGTAACATTTAAACAATTTTTTTAGGTGCTTAGTTTGTGAAGACTATTAGAAATTTCCATCATGGTTTTGGCCTCTTCCTGAGGCAGAAGGCTGTAAACTTAGGATATAGTTACTAAATTGCACAACACATAATGCTTCTATGTTTTAATTCAAGCATTAATTTTCTAACATTTAATGTTGGATTATATGTATATCTTGGTCACCTCTTGATCAAGTAATACAGGGACACCACATAGCACATGCCAGCAAACCGCTAGACCACAAGGCTATTTGCATGTGAACTGTTAATTCTTTGGGTGGTGCATCTCTCATAAAACTGTGAACTGTGAACATTCTGAGCGGTGAGCCTCTCATAAAATTGTGAACATTATGAGTTGTGCATATTCAAGAAAGTTGTTGAAGGTTGTTGGTTTTTGGAATATGCAAGCATCCTCCAGTGCATCATTACACCCATAATTATAGATAATTTCACCAAAGTGGATAGAGAGGTCACTCATGGAATAAAATGAGCACAAAATTTCATATAATTTCACAGAAGTGGATACAGAGAGTCTCATGCAATAAAATTAAAAGTTGTTGAAGTTTGCTGGTTTTCTGAAATTTGCAAGCAGCCTCGAGTGCCCCACTACACACTTAATTTTAGAGCATTTCACCCAAGTGGATAGAGAGAGATCTCATGCAATAAAATGAAATCAATTACAGGTATGTAATTTCATATTTGAAATTCCACAACAAATTTAAATGAGTAAGAAAAGTAAAAATTTTAATAATAGAATTTCTAAATTTTATGTTTCTAGTAATTGAAATACCGAAATATATTCATGAAGATTCTAGTTACCTATTATTTTCTTTGTTCTGAATATTACAGATAAGGCGGATGACACTCAGCTAAAATTAAACATAATCATCTTGCATTATCGCTTCGTCATATTCATTGCGGGGAATTTCACTATTGGCTTCGCTCTGGGTCGAAGGATTTCTCTGTACCTTACAGGTATGTAATTTGATATATGAAATTTGACAACAAATGAATTCCAAAACCAATTTAAATGAGTAAGAAAAGTAATTTTTTGAATAATAGAAAATTGGAAATTTTATGCTTTTGACTATTGAAATATTGAAATATATTCATGAAGGTGCTAGTTATCTATTATCTTCCTTGTTTTGAATATTCCAAATAAGGTGGATGGAACTCAGCTGAAATTCTGCATAATCATCTCATGTTATTGCTTCGTCATATTCATAGTAGGGAATTTCACTTTTGGCTTGACTCTGGGTCGAAGGATTTCTTTGTTGCACACTAGCGCAACCAAGGGTTGGATGCCCGTCTTTCCATTTCACCAAGGGATTTCACAAATTGGGTGATACCACCACCATCAATCATGCAATGATTAGAGAAAAAACCAAATATGCAACCTCCACATCTTAGATACATTACTTGGATATTCATATGGTACCAAAACCCCTGAAATTCATTGAATCTGAGTGACATTGTTCATCATTAAGTTGTGGTCGATGATAAATTTAGTAATTTCTTCCTTTGCAACAAATTGGGCGCTTTGGACTCTTCGGGGGAGTCAATATATTCATAATGGGAAGCCCAGATTCAAATAGAGACAACTTCTCCACCATTGATATAGAAATATTAGAAATCCATTTAATGTTCATTTACCTGATTCACCTATACTTGAATCCCAATAAGCAAATATCCCCTACCACCCGCTTTCTAAATATGCTCCTTCACTATAAATTAGGATATGGGCTTATTGGTAGTTAATCGCTTACTCTTATTGTTGATGGAGAGCGAAATACCACCTTATGGATGGACACAATCATTGCTTGCATCGGCTGGATGAACACCAATATAGATAGATCCATCTCCCTCAATCCCCACGTAGATCCTTTTTGAATATAATATCTCTTCTTTTTTATCACATGGATGTCTATAGTGTGGTTTCAACTGAAATAAATACCCTTAAACTTGTGGTAGTGGCCATTGTTAGCCCTGCCCATTACAGATTCCCCGTACAGTTTATTGTGCAAATGGCTTGGCCATCTTGTGTTTCTCTCAGAGTCTTAGGCTTTAGCTCAAGAAAAATTCATTTATCTAGGATGAATTGCTTCTCGAGTATGACCTTGGAAGATTCCCTTCTCTCCACTTAAAGCCATAAACTCTTATAAAGTAGGATTGGCATAAACATAATATTCGTTTTTTTGCTGAATCTCACCAAAGAAACTGTACTATTGAGGCCCTTCTCCAATCAAAATTTTCATTCCAATCTAATTTGTGTTCCAATACCTATATTTAGGCAGGATATTCTTGAGATATTCGCAATTTATGTATTCCAATACAATATTTTTCAGGATCTATATAGACAGAAGAAAATTGAGCTTTGACAGAAGAATTGGGAAGAGAGAAGAAGTTGTTGAAATTGGGACGTTCTCAGGAAATGATAGAACTTAAGGAACATTTGATAACTTCTCCCAGCAGTGACCTATGCAAAAAACCTTGGGAAATGATAAAACTTATGGCACATTCATGCCCTGCAAGCAGGCAATGATTTATGTGAAAGAGGAAGTGGGTTTTTATGTGGCATGAGGCAGCATGCATCAAACTACTTGGAATTATATATATAGACCTCTACACTTACCTATTCCCTTAATATATTTTAATATTTTTGTAATATTTTCCATATGCAGTGCTCATAACCATCACTGCATGATACGGTGGGAAAAAATTGCAAAGCTATGGTTTAGGGAAACAACAAATATTTAACAACAATGCAGGGAGCGTGCCAAGTGTTCTTTTATTTTGTTAGTTTCAATGATATTTCATATTATAAGTTTAGTTTATTTAAATAATAATAATAATGAATAAATATTCAGCATATGTAGATACAATTACATATTTTGCATGCATTATAGGTGTAAATTTGAAAGCTTGATAAGTTTCACGTTTAATTCAATTAACGTCATATAGATTCCTAGAATTCTAATTTTTGTTATCTTGGACTTCAAGATGGATTGCAGGTATGAAATGGTAAACAACTATGGCTAATTTGTTATGCTGGTAAACAATGGTTAAAGTATGACTATGGCTAATTTTTTTTAGTGGTAAACTATTGTTGAAGTATTAATTTTTTTAGATAAAACTAGCTACATTGCTGGCCCTTCATCCATAACGTTGAATTTGTGTGAGAAATCATCTTATTTTAAGAAAATAATTGTTTAGTGTTTTGCCTTTGAATGCAGACCTTTTGCATAGTTATACAGATATTGTATAAATAATACCGAGTTGATCCTTGCTGATATGTTTATTTCCACAGTGGAAGAACTGACCCTTTGGATGTTAAGAGATATGATCCTTCATCACATTGATGAACTAGAGTTATGTTTGATCCTTGAATTGGTTGTCGTTTCTTTTTTTCATTTTTAAACTTTAGATCTTGCTCTTTACTGGTACATTGGAAAGAGAATATAATTGTAAATTTGTTCACTTTGTTCAATTTGTTTCTGTATCAGTTTATAGAAATTCGTTGCAAACTCATTTTACATTAATATATACATGTATTCAATGTTTGTGGAAGGTTGTTGCAAGGTTGTTTTACATTAATATATACATGTATTTAATCCCTCTAAATTATAGAGTTGACTACTGAACTGCTAGAAATCATGTCAACATATAGACTTATATTCTTAGCTCAATGTCATTGCGAGGGTAAACAGAATATGAGAAATGTTTTTCTTATTAGAATTTTGGGCTTTACTTAGAAATGTAATTACAAAGTGGCTGCAGGGTCCTCATCACATCATTCATCCTTGGTTGGCTTCCCATAGAGAAGCATTGGGTTGTGGTTTAAAAACACAGTCCTTGCAAAGGCAAGAGAAACCCAAATGTTAGTTCAAGGAATATTGACCATATTCTAAAACTAAGATCTAAAAATAAATATTGTAATCATTTAACCAAGCCCCACTCAAGACAAGGACTTGCTACCCTTAAGCCCATCTTGTTTTTATTGCATTTAGGATGTGTCAGTGAAAATGGTAGTTCGGTATTTTAAAATTTTGAGGATTAAAAATTCCTTTCCATGCTTGAGAGCTGATATTTTGCGAATGTTATGAAAGAGTGGAAATGTTGCAAATATTGAAGTATAAATGAATGGAAAATGTGGTAATCCTAGGTGACATAAAGAGAAATATGCATTTTTATGTGAGAGGGTTTATTATGCATAATATGAGTTCTCACAATTTTGGTTAAGTAAATTTTGGACCAAAGCCTGTAGTTGGCAGTGGGAGAATTTTTTTGGTTTGTGTTTTGAGATTGTAAGACACAATTGCTTGATGTTGTAGAATATTTATTTTACCATCATGTGGTGGCATTTAGGATGGACATGAGGTATGAGTTGTACATTATTCATCGAATAAATTGAAAACATTAATATTTTTTTATTTGTACATAGGTGAAGAGATGTAATTTGAGATACCATTTATAATGTACCGTTGTATGGTTCATGAAAGTACATATGAGAGATGGAACAATATCACACAAAGATATTGAAGGAGAGCTGATATGTTTTATTTTAACTGTAGTTTGAAGATGATATTTGTAGAATAGAGGTTGCAGATAGTTGAAGGAAATCTCAGCAAAAGAAGATCACAGTTTTTAAAAAGTGGTGATGAAGGAGACTAGTAATAGTTTCTGAATGAATGAAAAGTGTGGAGTAGAACCTTGAATAATTCCAACAGAGATTGGAAAAAAAGGACAGTTGTGTTCTTAAAAAGTGCAGATGAGTTGAAGCTTAGAGGGAGCAGAGAGGATGCTCAAGAGGTTCTAGAGAATAGAGAACCAATTCTTGCCAAAATACCAAGTCTAAAGAGGGGATTGGTGAGGTAACTGACAGCAGGGAGGAATTTCTATTGCAAAGGCTCTAGTACAGCTCATGGTGGGAGAGTGAGGAACTCATGAATATAGAGACAGAAATGACTACTGAATTTCATTGCAGAGGTTCTGAAAAAGACCATAGCAGAAGAAAGGAGAAAGAAGATGCCAAGTCAAATGGCATGAGAATGAGTCAAGAGCAGATTGACAGAGAGAGAGACCTGAGATAAATTTCTTTCTTGAGTTGTTGATGGAAATTTTACGGAGAATTAAAGTCGACGAGATATATGGGTGGAGTGTGAAGAGGAAATTCAAATGGCAGAGATTGCAAGTGAAGTGGGAGCATAGAGTGAATGTTCAATTGAAGGAAGAGTTACTCAGTTTAAAGGAAGATTTGATATGTGAGCCAAAATATGGTCCATTACTTTCTGAAAGTAATGATGTGACAGAAGAAAAATATATAGAAGAACTGAATCAAATGAAATATCCAGAACAACAATGAGATATGATGACTGAAGTATCAAGTGGGACCACAAGGTCTGATGTTTCTAAAACTAATGATTTGTGTGTGGTTGTAGGTACATCACACGATGCTGAACAAACTTTTATGTTTGTTAAGGAGAAGAAGTTGAATCTAAAATCTGTTCAGAATGATGTTGAGATAGCAAGATCTCATAAATAAATGAAGACAAAGGGGTCTCATGGAAATAATCAGCATAATATTGAAGAAAAGGAAGAAGGACCATCTAATGATTGGTCAACAGCAAGTGAAGGTATGGAAAGTTGTGTAAAATTTCCAAGCTCTACCCCAATTGAGATTGTTAAGTTATATAGAAAGTTAGATCTTCAAAGAAAGAAGTTGGAAAAGTAGAGGATCTATATGCAGGGTGAGTTGCTGAAAGAGAAATACAAAGAAATTGTCTTGAAGAATAATCACGAAACATAGGATAAGGATGTACGAATGATTCAAAAAATCGAAGTTCATTATTGTGAACCAGAACAGGGAGACATTCTTGGAACAGATGATAAGGAGAAGGGACTAGATGAAAGTCTCATGGAGGAATTAAATCAGTATACTGATGTGCTGATTGAAGAAGAAATTTGAGAGCAATATACTAAAATGTTTCCAGAGGAAAAAGAGGCACTGAGGCCTTATGTTTTTTATTTTAATAATTGTTTTGTGAGTACATGTTTTATTGCATATGCTGGAGAAGATCTATTGAACATAGAAATTAAACTGATAATGAGGATAATGATGAAAGTATCCCAGAAGCAGACAGTGGCAGTAAAACAAAGAAGAAACAACAAGAGGAAGACACCAGAAGACTCTGAAAGCATAGCCAGTGGGGCAATGCAACATAAAGTGTGGAGACCTGGAGGAAAACAACAAACAAAAGAAAAAAAAAATGGAGAATTGTAGCACAAGATATGGGATCCAGGAAGACAAAGATCCGAAATACATGATCAGGAAATCATGGTCAATTTCAACCCTGGGAGTCTGATGCAGAAGCATCAAGCTCAAATTTTATTATTCATTTGTGTGAAATAGGGGGTGAGGTTTTTTAATTATTTTATTAATTATTTTGCTCATTTTTTAATAAATTAAGAGAGAAAAATGTAAAGGTGAGGATTATTGTATATATTCTTTTAATAATTAATGATATGAGTGGAATGGATTAGGTAGATAATCTAGGGAGTAGGAATTCCATATACGGGACTTTGTTGAGTCCAAAACTAGAATAAATCTAATTTAGATTTAGTTGCGATTTGTGTCGAGGAATTTATGGAATGGATTAAATTCATATTTATGTATAAATAGGAGAGTTGTGTAAGGAAGAATTGAGAGAGGGGTGAGAAGCGAGGAATTCAGAGAGAGTGAGAAATGATTTGAGAGCTTTTGTAAAGGGCCAAGAGCTGAGAGAAACTCTCCATTGTAATATTTGGCTGAGAATTTTTTGTGTTATTAATATCTGTATTTTTTTGTTATAAGCTCTCTTTTGATTATTTATATTTGTATTTGAAGTGAATGGAATTTTAATGTGATTTCTTAAGTATTTACGAAATGGAAGAAGTATTCACTGTTTTATATGTGAGGATCTAATTTAACCCAAAATCCCTGCATCATATGCCTTCCAACCTCTATCTATCCACTTTTCAAAGTGTCCAAAATTGAAAAACAAAATATTTCTAATTTTCATTCTTCTACATTGTCATTTTCTTTACTTCTTTATTTATCCTATCAAGGCATCTATTTTCTTTACTTCTTTATTTATCCCATCTCACATTTATCTAATTTTTTTCAAAACATATCATTAAAAAAAATAAAAAATATTTTAGATATGTACCATAAATCATCAATTATCCCATCTCACATGTATCTATTTTTGTTCGAAACATCTTATAACAAAAAAGAAATAAAAAATCTTTTAGATATGTACCATAAATCATCAATGCTTAATGGATTAAATATCCCTGTGTGCTCAGAAGACATTGTGAGTGACATAATTATCCAACTGCATTATACTCACAATTAACCCCTTACACTACGAATCAGATGGATTTTCGACGCAACAGTTGAACGGAATTGGCGAATTTCAGTACTTTTTTTCCTCATTAAGTGGAATTTGATAAATATGCTTTAGGTGTATCCACTGGAAATTCCTTTTTCGTTATACCTATAATTATACGTATATAAGTAATATTTTTTGGAAGGGAGCGCTAAACTAATGGTCGTGGTAGCTTCATACATATATGATGAAATCTATGAACATTGTGTGAACTTTAGAAATAGCAAAAAATTATTTGCAACTGAGTGAAAATTATAAATATGAGCCCACGAGCGACATCAAAGAGATCGTATATTGGATCGTACTTGAGGCTCACTCATTTCAATGGACTGAACACAGGAAAAGCTTATAGATATAGAAATAAATAGCAAGAAGGAATTAGAAAGTAAACAACGCTTCCTCTCTAGTATGACACAGACTGGCCAAAGACATTGCATTTACACTAATTTTATGTTATTTATTTGAAAATTATGTTTATATATTTACAAATATATACGACGTTAACTCAAACCACATCATTACGTATCCAATGACTAAAAACATCTCGAAGTTGCTTACTTGGCCGAAGGAAGCGCAAGGAGAGTGTGTGTTACAATGATGGGCATGTCCAACTTGCGAATGGAAATGAAATCGCATGGCTAATTTTATAGGTAAAATAAATAGACTCTATGAATTCAAAACATAATAATATTAATTGGAGAGAATAGTAATAGCATAAAGTGTGAGTGCTAGAACACTTAAAGATTTGTTTAGCTTTCCCCTTCCATTGCCTATGAAAAAGACCTAGTAACATTGGAAATTCGTTTAGGTCCCTTCTCCCATTGCCTATAGAGAGGACATGTGACTGAGATTTAGAAACGTTAGGCACAACGTCAGTTCTAGCTACATTGGGCAGAGCAACAATAACATAACAGTGTCAGCACTAATTACTTGGCCACTTACAACGTAAGTATTTTTTTAAATAAATTGTTGTTAGCACCAATTGAATGGCTACTCACAAAGTACGTTTTTTTTTAAATGAATTGTTAGTGTCATAGCACTCACCAAAGGAAAGACCACTCACAAAATTAGTTTTTTTAAGAAGGAACTCATATTTACTAAAAATAAAAGGCCCTCCACAAGGAGAATTATATTTCATTAGATCTAGCTTAATTGAAAATTAGAAATAAGATTTTCATGAAATTAGGAAATTATTTTTGAATTTACAAAAAACAAAATATTCATTGTTTTATTGAAATTTTAGTTAAAATTACCAAAAAAAATAACAAAAAGATGCAAAACCAACCCAAACTGAAGTTGACTATAATCCTTGAAAAGCCAAGGACCAATAAAAAGATATTGTGTAATTCATTCAATTTTTAATATATATATATATATATATATATATAGTAATAAAAAATTAAAACAAATAAATTTATCATAAATATAATATTTCAATAAATATAATTAAATTAAATATTAAAATATTATTTTGAATGAAAGAATTACTTCAAGAATAAAGATGTATTAGATAATTTTTTTTTTATATTGTTGTTAATTAGGAGTTCAATTCTCTTCATTTATTCTTTTACTATATTTCTCTTAACTATAAATAGAATATTTCTATTTCATTCAACTATATATTATAAACCAATTTAAAAATAAGATATTTTAATAATTATATTAAATCACAAATTTCAATGTGAATTTGAAAATAAATATTTCCAATTCACATCTGAATGCATAGAAGAATCTTTCATGAAACACAAAATTTCCTTAAAAATTAATATATATATATGTATCAAAATATGTCAATTCACCCATAAAATCATTCGTGTATAAAAGGAATAAACAGGAGCAGAGAAATCTGTTTTCATGCCATCGTTAGTTACGCAGTCCACGTTTAGTGGATTGAATTAATATGATACACAGCAAGACGATATTGACATTGAAAGCACTGCATGGTATCGACGTTCCTCAACTAAAATTTATTAGTATTCAATTTCAGTAATCACGTCACTTATTATATTCTATATACTCTCTTCATTTTTAAGCGTTTTATTTTATGTATTATTTAGTTTTAAATTTTTCAAATATTTTTCTTTTAT